>CM049805.1:26354745-26449170 GCA_027422405.1 Ptychobarbus kaznakovi | reverse complement strand
TGGTTGTGTCTGGTGGGATTTTAAAGGGATGGGTACTTTCACAGTCAGATAGCCCGCAAGGGAATGAATGAATGAAAGTGCATTTATATTAGAGCTTCCTGTATTTTTGTCCACCGAAAGACTGTTCCAATCATTTCTGAGGTTTGCTCTCGAGGGCACATCGTACCAGTACCCTGTTCTCCTGTTTGAGTTGGTTTTGGCCCCGCACATTTTCTCGAAGTACATGGACGCAGCTCTCTTCACCCCTTCAGAACAAGCAGGATGTGAGTTGTCAATTATTTGGATGACTGGCTGATCTTAGCTCAGTCACAGGACACACCAGCCAGCCATATAGAAAAACTGTTTCGTCACTTGGAGTCCTTGAGGCTATGTGTGAATATGCGCAAGAGCATTCTCGCCCCGAGTCAGCCTATAATGTATCTGGGAGTGTGCTTTGACTAAAAGCGATGGAGATGCGCGCTCGCCTCTCTCGGGAGCACTCGGACGCCATTTTGTCTTCAATGCGCCATTTCAGACTGGCCAATTTACTACACATGCGCCCGCCGCAGTTTTGGCTGAAATTTTGAGTCCCTTGGACGGAGGGGACTTCGGGACTTATGCATGATCAGGGAAGGAGGTTGCTTCGGTGATACTCACTGCCCCGAACTGGCTAAACCAGCCTTGGTTCCCAGACCTGACAGAGCTGCTAGTGGCGCTGCCCTGGCCGATCCCTGTCAGGAAGGATCTGCTATCTCAGGTTAGCGGTTTGATATGGCAACCGAAACTGGAGTTGTGAAGCCTTCATGTCTGGCTGCTTCGGGGATATCAGAGGAGCTGAGTGCCCTGCATTCTTGTGTGGTCAACATGCTCTCGGAGGCGTGGGCACCCTCTACGAGGCGTTTGTATGCTCTGAAATGGGGAGTGTTTGTGAAATGGTGCCGTATGCTCATATCGACCCGGCTACTTGCTCCGTGTCTGCGTTTTCTATGGTACAGACTAGATAGTGGATCTCTACCATCAATGCTGAAAGTGCATGTGGCCGTTATTGCCTCATTTCGTTCCCTGTTGGGTGGGAAATCGATCGGTAGGCACTCGCTGGTGATGAGTTTTCTTAAGAGAGCGAGGAGATTGCATCCCACGCGCCCGCCTTCAGTCCCACCCTGGAGCCTTGGGGTGGTATTAAGAGCCCTTTCACAGCTATCACTCGAGCGTTTAGCATCCGTTGATATGAAGGAGCTATCTCTCAAACGTGCACTTCTTCTTGCCCTAGCTTCGGCTAAGCACATAAGGGATTTACACGTGTTTTCTGTGGACAGCGACTGTATTCGCTTCAAACCCGGTGGCTGTAGTGTCACTCTCTGGCCGAGACCGGTCTACGTGCTTAATCACTATCCACCCCCTTCAGAACGCAGAGCGTTTCGCTTTCTGTGTCATTGACTTCATGTGATGCGGACGCTCAGATTTCGGTGTGCCCCATCTGGGCTTTGAGGATTTACATTGACTGTTCGGCCAGCTTTCGGCAATCTGACCAGCTTTTCGTGTGCTATGGCGGTTATGCGAAGGGCCGGTCCATATCAAAACAGAGGCTTTCCCACTGTATTGTGGACGTTATCACGGCTGCTTATTCGAGCCAAGGTTTGGAATCGCCTTTCACATTAGGGACCACTCAACAAGGGCTATCGCCTCATCCTAGGCATGGTCGAGAGGTATGTCTATTCAGGATATATGCTTTGCAGCCGGCTGGTCTTCTCTGAATACCTTCGCCAGGTTTTACAAGCTGGACGTTCAGTCCTTGGCCTCCTAAGTGCTGTCGGTGAGTGACTGATTAACATTTATGCTACCGTTATTCATGTGTTTGATGCCCCACACAGTAATTACTCTGCGCAGCCCTTCATGACTATTGTGTTGTTGTCGCTCCAGTTATTCACTGTCTAATTCGAATGGTGTACCATCATCATGTTATGTGTTACTGCTGCTTAGCCCCGTTATCTCTGTGCAGCCCCTCACAATGCTGTGTTGATTTAGCTTCTGATCTGTTTCTCAGCGCAGCATACGTTTTTACTGACCAGATATGAATTGTTTTTCTTTAGACGCTCATTGGCTTATCTCCACCTATCAGCTGCGAGCCTGCCTTCAAGCGTCGCTATTGGTGGGAATTGTGTGTCTGTTCTATCTTTGCTAGTGTGTATTGTACAGGGCAGGCTGCTCATAGCCTCTCTCACGGCGGGATTGAATATCGTTCCCATAACGGATAATTTATCTGTGATGTCTTGTGAAAGCTCGAGAGGGAACATCTCCAGTTACTATCATAACCTCGGTTCCCTGAGAGCGGAAACGAGACATCGTGAATGTCGCTGCCTCGCTGCTCGACCAGCTAAGCGGCGTTCAGTATCATATTCCGACGTATTTTCGCGTACACTTCATTTTATACTGCCTCTCAGCTTGTCAGTATTTGCATGCGATTTGCATTCTTTGCAACAACTGGCCAGTCATTTGGACTGGCGTGAGCCAATAGGACTTCAGGAAAGGTTGGAAGGGAAGGAGTTTCCATAACGGAGAATTTTTCCATGATGTCTCGTTCCCGCTCTCAGGGAACCGAGGTTACAATAGCAACTGGAGACGTTGTCTTCAGTTAAGCATGTCAAATCCCTCCGAAATCAAATTTACTGTCATAACTATATTGATTTTAAGTAATCATTCAATAAATAGATCGATAAACAAGCGAGTGCGAGTTAGCAAGTAAAACGAAATGACCGTTAATTTTTTAATTCCGCAAGCTCGCAGCTCTCAGTGTTGCCAGATCGGGTTGACGATTTCCATCCCAAAAGCTCACCAAAACCCACCCACTTCAGCAAAAACCAGCCCAAAATTTTAACTGCCAAAAAAATAAGATTTTTTAAATAAGAATTTTATTGCCATGTCAATCAAAGTTCAAAAGGACCATTTTTATATCTTTAAAATAAAAAAAATTATGATAAAAGAAATATAAATCACTGTCACATGGATCAAAACAAGGCAAATGCTTAAAGGGAAATAGAAATTATGCTTAAAATCTTTTTAAATTGGCAATCAAGAAATTAACCGATGACTTTAACCCTCGGTAAAACACATGCATCATTTTCAATGTCCATAGTAAGAATAAGCTAATTTGTGTGCAAAAACTTCATAATAAAGTGTTTAGAAAGCAAATTAGTTGGCATTTACTCTCGTTGAGTGCATGCCAAAAATGTGTTATTCATTGATATAGTGTATGATAATCCGACAGCAAAACTAAAATAATAATAATAACAATTAACAACAATAATGCACTTACCTTTGTCTTGTGCTTTATCTTCAGACAGAACTACAGCACATATTTCATGATATACACATTTTAGAACATAATGCAGTTTGCACACTCAAAACTGTTCAAGTCCAGCAGCTGTCAATACCAAGTATACAGGGCCGGATTATTCATAGACGGGATTGGGCGAGTGCCCTGGGGCACCAGCCAATAGGGGGGCACCAAGTGATTAAGATAATAACTAGACCTTTAAAATATTTTTCATGTTTTGTATATATTATTTTGCTGGAAGAGATGCAGATGCATATGTAGCCCGTTGAGACTAAAAATATGCTAAATTATTGTGTGATATTAATATGTTTATTTACATTATAATGTGTGTATTTTATGTTTATATTATCTTTATCCTGTTTCATTACAATGTTTTAATGCGTATGCTTAGTTATATACTTATATATATTTTTACTTAATGTGTAATGTCTTATTTATGGGATCATGTATCACGTGGTGGAGGATGGGAAGGGGCATGGCGGAGAAGGGAGGAAGGAAAGTGGAGAGACGAGAGGAGGAAAATCGCTTATTACGTTTGTCAGAATACAAGGATATTCTACATAGGGCCAGGGGCGCCGTAAGGGGGGGAAAGGTTAGGACGATTCTAAGGGCCCAACGATGGGAGGGGGCCCCCGAGGGAGAAACGTGATTTCTACCGAGGGGAACGCTAGAGCCCTGCATTTCAGCCCGGCCCCGACCAGGCTTTGATCGGGCCAATTTTCACGTCATAGTTCAGACGCGGGCCGGGCCTCGGGCCTGTTTTAGGCTTCTCCTTATGTTTATATTTTAGACATCCATCAATTAGTGATGAAAAAATTTGCCGCTAAGTGCATCTTCACGGATTATAATGAAAGAGTTTTTGTTTTCGATTTGATTTATTTCATTAAGTAGTAATTTAAAGCTTTCTATAGATACATTTATCATGTCTGTGAGTCATGTATTCTCTGACTCTGTTCATTTTTGTGAAGTGCTCCTGTTCAAGACCAGACGGCTCATCATTGTTTTCTTTATTTGATAAAATTATTTTATATATTCAGGGCTCTAGACTGCGACAAAAATGCGACCATTTTTTGAGAGTGTGCGAGTAAAAATTTGACGTGGTCGCACTTGTGCTAGTGCATGGTCTGCGCTGCTCCAAAGCGCGCGCGCTGCCAGCCGCAGCACATTGTAGCAGGATAAATATTTAACTGATCATGTGCGAGCGCTTCCGCATGCAGAGGAGAGCAGAGGCAGCGCAGAAGTGGCGAGTATGCAGAGCGCGAAAGTGCGTGCAGCGGACGGAGCGCAACGGAGGATTTGGTTTTCAAACTAAAGTAAAAGACTGCTTCTTAAACCAGAGAAGGTGAACATGTTGGTATTTTTGTAGAGAAAACATGCAAGTTCTGTCAGCGACAGCCAGTTTAGTTTTACTTTCGTTTTGAAAAGCTTGTTATCTTTACCTCACTTTATGGTATGGAGGCTTTCCTTATTTTTTATTATTATTATTATTATTATGATTTGATTCCTCAGTGTTTGCTAAACATTCTGTTATGTATTAGTCGGTATAATACAGCATGTGATGTGTCCTATGCCTCCTCTTATTCGTTTTTGTTAATAAATGTTATGCTAGTTTGTCATTGTAAAGTACTGTTTTATTGTTGTTGTGCTTTTTAATTAAGAATATTGATGAATCCATCTTTTGTTTTAGTCTTAAAAAGTGAAAGGTGTATAGGTATAAGCAAAACAGACAATTATATTTTCTTGTAAAGCGTGACACCAAGATCGTGAAAGTGAAAGCAAAAAAGTCACAAAATTGAAATCACAATTAATATTGATGAAAAACAACGGGTTGAATGTTGAACACTTTCGTTACCATACAACTATAAACTATGATAAAAGTTCATCAGCATGCATTGATTAATCAAATGTTGTATAAAAAATAAAATAAAAAAATTTGTGACCTGTCTGCCGCTGGCCGCTTGGTCGTTAGTTAAAGAAAGAAAAAACTTATTTAACTAACAAAAAAAATGCTCCAAACGTTTTTCTAAATTAACTTTATAAAAAAACAAAACGAAATATTATCACTTTGCCATTACATACAAAACTGAACAATTTTAATAGCTGAAACAGTATAATCTGACTTGGGAGAAGGGGGAAAAAAGGAAGGCATGAGGGCCCGAGTGAATATGCTGTCCAGGGGGCCCAGAATCCGTAGCGGCGCCCCTGGTTTTATATGTTGTTCTGTGTGTGTGCGTGCGTGCGTGCGTGTGTGTTTCACAGACTTGATGGTTTGGATTAACCCTTTAATTGCTTTATCCCTTAAAACCAGACTGCCAGAGGGTTAGTGTAAATGCATGTGCCCGCTGTGCCGAGAGAAAGAGAGAGAGAGAGAGAGAGAGAGAGAGACTTTTAAACATCTCTTTAATCACCAGAAAAAAATAATCAGTCATTTTTGGTTGTTGTTGGTGTTTTATTTGCATTACAGCTTAAGAAATGTCTTAGGCCTTATCAGTTTTAGGGACAAAAAGGTCATAGAACCAGTTCATTTATAGGGAACTGACTACATAATTTGGTATAACTGCACACTACGAGTCATTAGGTAAGCATTGGTAAATAGTCAGTTCATACTTAATAAAGCATTATACCAACATTAAGAGTTATTAGTAAGCAGTTTATAAATACACCTATAATGTATTTTTTATTTATCAGCATGTCTATTACAAAGCAGATTTAAAGGTTTAGTTATCTTCCTAATAGAAAAAAAATAAACAAACACAAAACAGAGGGATTCAGAATTCAGACATATTTGTTTTAAGATGCAAAAAATGTAACTGTAAAAATTTACAATTGAATTGTATTTATTTTCAATGAAATTGCAGAAGTTTATTTGTCACTTATTTGAAGCTGGCAAAGTGCAGCTTCCAAACACTTCATAAACAATTACATACACAGAACAAATCATTCTGAGGAAATATGAATCATTTCATTGATATACAATACACTATGGATAGCAGAACATTAAAAAACTATCAGACATCTGATGTCACTCTGCTTCTGTGTGTGTGTGGGGGGGAGGGTGCTTGTGTTTGTTGAGTGTGGGTTGAGGGAGTGGGTGATATATATATATATATATATATATATATAGAGAGAGAGAGAGAGAGAGATAGCGATAGCGTCGGTTTAAACTGTGTTTCACAGAGTTGATGGTTTGGATTAACCCTTTAATTGCCATGTCCCTTAAAACCAGACTGCTAGAGGGTTACTGTAAATTCATGTGCCTGCTGGGCACCGCTTTCCTGATGCCACCGGGATGGCATTTGCATCGGCTTGGGCCCGCCATCGCTGCTTGCAGCTATATTTTTACTTGATCTTAGTGCTGCGTTCGACACAATAGATCATGACATACTCATAGATCAAATACAAAACTATACAGGTATTCAAGGGCTTAAAGCCTGATGGTTTAGATCCTACCTGTCCGATCGCTACCACTTTGTTTATTTAAATGGGGAGGCATCTCAATTATTACCAGTAAAGTATGGAGTACCACAAGGATCTGTCCTAGGTCCTCTGCTATTTTCATTATACATGTTGCCACTTGGTAATATTATTAAAAAATACGGGATTAGTTTCCATTGTTATGCTGATGACACAACTATATATCTCAACAAGACCAGATTAAACTTCTAAACTATCTAAGCTAATGGAGTGTGTTAAAAATATAAAAGATTGGATGACCAATAATTTTCTCCTATTAAATTCAGATAAGACAGAGATATTACTTATTTGACCTAAAAACAGTACACAGAATATCTTGAATCACAATTTGCAACTAGATGGATGTACTGTTACTTCCTCTACAGTCAAAAATATGGGTGTTATATTAGACAGCAACCTATCTTTTGAAAATCATATTTCCCATGTTACAAAAACAGCATTCTTCCATCTTAGAAACATTGCTAAACTACGGAACATGTTAAGTGTTTCTGATGCAGAAAAGTTTTTTCATGCATTCATGACCTCTAGACTGGACTATTGTAATGCACTGCTAGGTGGTTGTCCTGCATCTTCAATAAACAAGCTACAGATTGTACAAAATGCTCAAAGTTCAAGGTTCTTTTATTCATCGCATACTCAATTATACAGGATATAATCAGTAGTGAAATGTAAATCTAACCCTAAGTGCACAACTCTCTGCAGAGCTTTACAGTCCTGGTTTGTGGCGTTACTATACCACACTGAGATGCACGGAGTCAATACACTTTCCATGGCCCCTGAATAGAAAGTTTTCAGGATAGCTGGTGAGACCCTGAATTTCCTCAACTGTCGCAGATGGTACAGTCTTTGCCTGGCTTTCTTAACCTGTGTTTGAATGTGTGCAGTCCAAGTCAGGTCCTCTGAGATGTTTACACCGAGGTACTTGAAGCTGCTCACCCTCTCCACAGGGGTCCCACTGATCATAAGAGGAGTGTAGGGCCGCTGCTGTCTCTTCCTGAAGTCTACAATCAGCTCTTTAGTTTTGCTCACGTTCGGAGAGAGACAGTTGTCCTGCTGCGGCTAGCGTCCTTACCGGGTCAAGAAAATATGATCATATTACTCCAATTTTACAGTCTCTGCACTGGCTACCTATTAAGTTCCGTATCAGTTACAAAATATTATTACTTGCCTATAAGGCCCTAAATGATTTAGCTCCTGCATACCTAACTAATCTTCTATCATGCTACAATCCAACCCGCTCCCTAAGGTCGCAAAACTCTGGACTCTTGGTAGTGCCTAGGATAGCAAAGTCCACTAAAGGAGGTAGAAATTGTTCATATTTGGCTCTCAAACTCTGGAATAGCCTTCCTGATAACATTCGGGGTTCAGACACACTCTCTCTATTTAAATCTAGATTAAAGACACATCTATTTAGCCAAGCATTCATATAATGCATCTCACAATCTTGTACTGCCAGTATATCTGATCAAACGCACATTATTATGCTTTAGCTTGGGTTGGGGTCTGCAAAGTCTGCAAAATCAGGACTGCAAAGCTCTATAGAGGGTCGTGCACTTAGCTGAGCGCATCTCAGGGTTTGCTCTCCCCTCTCTGCAGGACATCTACCTCAAACGCTGCAAAAGCAGAGCTGCTAAAATCCTCAAAGACTCAAATCACCCCGGTAACCATCTTTTCTGTTTACTGCCATCTGGCAAGTGCTTCAGGAGCATGATGGCAAAAACTGAGAGACTGAGGAGGAACTTCTTCCCTCAGGCCATCAGGCTCCTTAACACAAACTCAGTTTCATAAACATTTACAAGACTCAATTTATTAACTGCAAAACATTCATATTCTCATCAACCATATTGCTGCTATGTGTACATACCCGGTACAACCCGTTTGCACATCCCTCTTGCACATCCCTGTTCATATTAATATTTATTAAGTCCCAGTATACTGTTTTGCACATCTTATTTGTTTTGCACTTTTTATTCTATTGCACATTTTACTCTTTATTTCTCTTCTTTTTTTACCTATATTTATATATATGCTCTTGTGTTGTGTTACTTTTATTTAATTTGTATTTTTTTGCACTGTCCACTGAGCGGACCTGACTTGATTTACATTTCACTTCTGATTATACCCTGTATAATTTAGTATGTGACGAATAAACTAACCTTGAACCTTGAACTGATCATTTCATCCAGGGTTATTCCTGGATGGAGCAACTGCTACGCTAATTGTCTTTATTTGTTTATCTGTTTCTGCCACAGGATTAACATCCCGTGGTAACTAGGAATTCCACAAGCTTCAGTAAGTATCTAACCCTTAAATGATCTGAGATGACCGAACACCTGAGAAGAGATGATGACAACCCCTCAGAGGACCTCAGAGGAAGCTAACCATCAGCGATTATACTGAATTAACCAAATTTTGCCATAAGTTAATTAGATTGAGTTTCTACAATATAAATCTATTTTAGAAACTTAATTTCCTGTGAAGTTGCTTTGCAACGATTGTATCGTAAAAAGTGCTATATAATCTTGAATTTAATTTAATTGAATATAGGATTTCAGAAAAGTGCTCAAGGTACCTGGCATGCACACCTACCACAATGTGGATTTTTGAAAGCGCACAGACACTAACGTGTACGCTCACCGTATACATGGATTTTAAAAATACCATTACTATGTCTTTTTTTTAAGTTTAACCTAGGAGCGGCCTCGACAGGTCCTAGGCAGCAGATGTTCAGGATATATAAGTGGAGTGGGACCCAGGTGACCGGGGCCTAGCCAACTCAGAGAATGGGAACAAAGTTGAACACGTAACCTATAGGATTTCAGAAAAGTGCGCAAGGTGCCATCGTGCACACTTACCACAATGTGGATTTTAGAAAGCGAATTGAAGCTAGCGTGTATGCTTACCATAAACATGGATTTTAGGAATAGTAGAACAGTAGGGGACCGACTGAGACTACCTAGACCACAATGAGTGGGCTGTCTACTTACAACCCTAGCAGGGGAGACAGCACTGTTTAGGTAGGGAAAGGAGACCACTAGTTAAAACCCTAAGAAGGAGAGCAATCCCCGAGCTATCAAAAGCTGGTCCCACACAGCTAGGCTGAAAAACACGGTAAGCCCTCCTATGAGGATGCCACTAGAGTGGGCGATCTACTAACAACCCTAGAAGGGGAGATATCATACTCTAGGCAAGGGCTCAGGGAGACCACTACTTAAAAACCCTAAGAAGGGGAACAGTCTCTGAGCTAGCACATATATATCCTCAGATAGCTATGCACTTGGAAGGCTACCAGAAGGGGACCGACTGAGACTGCTCAGACCACAATGAGTGGGCTGTCTACTTTAAACCCTAGCAGGGGAGACAGCACTGTCTAGGTAGGGCTCAAGGAGACCACTTTTTAAAACCCTAAGAAGGGGAGTAATCACTGAGCTATCAGCAGCTGGTCCCACACAGCTAGCCTGAAAGATCTGGTAAGCCCGCCTATGAGGTAGCACACTCTAAGCGAGGGCTCAGAGAGAATGCTACTGAAGACCCTAGGAAGGGGAGCAGTCACTGAGCTAGCACATATATATCCTCAAATAGCTATGTGTGTAGGAAGGGCTTCCAGAGGTGGAACTGACTGAAACTACCCAAACCATGGAAAGTGGGCTGTCTACTTACGACCCAAGAGCGGAGACAGCACTGCCTAGGTACGGGCTCAAGGAGACCGCTACTTAACAACCCTAAGCAGGGGAACATTCACCAAGCAAGCACTTCCAGGAAAGGGCAAGTTAACACAGACAGCTAACCTCAGAAAGCTGTATCTAAGTAAGCCCATCCTGCTATGCAATGGCTGAAATATAACCACCCTTATGTAACTATACTAAGGAGGTCCCCAATCCGTGTCAGTCCCACCATAGTAATGATTCGCTAAGAAGTGAACACATAAAACCCACTTGTCCAGATCAAAGCCTGATGCAAGCAACGGCCACTAGGTGGCTGGACACAGCTATTCTCAAATAGCCTTCCCTTCAAATAAGGCTGAAGTTTGCCCAGGCCATAAAATGGACCATCTACTTAAAATCCGAACAGGGGAGACAGCACAGTCTAAGCAACGGCTCAAGGAGACCACTACTTAAACACCCAACAAGCGGGAGCAGTCTCCGAGCTGGAACACAGCTATCCTCAGACAGCAGATTCCAAACAAGACTTCAGCACTTTTCTGAGAAAGCTTGTGCCCAAGGGGAACCAAACTATAGCTGTCCTCAGACTGCTATATTCCAAAGCAAAACAGCCAGAGCTGGAGCACAATCATCCGCAAATGGCTATACTCTGAGCAGAGACTGTTCACTTATCACCCAGCTAAACACAGGAGGAACATTCCCTGTAACCACTCTAGACTACTGAAGCACCCTGGGAGAGAAAGCTAACAGCTTCACTCCACAGAGCATTAAGTATATCTATATCACACAATAATATGAATAATAGAGAGGCACGGCTGAGCTGAATATATCTCCGCCCGTGATTTCGAACGCCCTGTTAAAAATGACTCGGTGCTCACACTTCATATCCGCGGCATCAGGCAACCCGATACTAAAGGGTATGTGAACACCTCAGATCAAAGCAATCGCCGCAAGCTGAGATAAACCGAGCCGTGGCGACGGCCCGAGATGCAAACACTTTGCCTCGCATCCCTTGGGAATAAGAACAAACGCGAGCCGAGCGCATTAAAGTGACTCATCACAAAGAGCGCAAAGACAAAAAGTTTAGAATATGGCACATATTCCTCAAAGCGCTGCTTGAATCACCTGGATGATCTTTCACACACGTTTAACAGACAGACAGCTTCGAAGACAACAAAAGTTGGTGAAGTATTCAGCAGGTGCCCTTTTATACTTTCGGGTACTCGCCTATGACGTCACGGGCCACGTGGACCAATAGGATTGGAGTTGATTTGCACATGCTTCAGGTACCAGTCACGCAGACAGCATTCCCCAAAGTGTCCACCGGGATGCAGTGTTGAGTTCCCTAGAAGGGGAACTAATGTTCCCAGAACTTTCTGGAAACCAAGATTTTTTAAGGGAGTCGCCTCGGATAGTCTTTAACTGTAAATGAATGTTGTTCAACTGAATATAAAAATCAAACTAGTAGCTGAAATATCCACATAATAAAAATAACACTGAAATAAGAGCGTGCTGTTTATCTGTCAATCAAATGCTCAAATGTGCATGAAAGTTCCTTACCAGGGCCATGCACAGGGGGGTGGCCCAGTGGCTAGAGCCACTGCCCCTCTGCCCTCATCGGCTGAGGTGCCCCTCTCACCAAACCCACCCCCACTATCACCCTAGCTCAAAGCGTTCAGTTACCGCTACGATAAAGATCCACTAATTCCACAAATCCACTCCGTGTTTTCGCGACGCTCCATGACATCACTCACAATCTGTGTTCCCGCTCTCTGGAGAAGACAGTTCTTCCAGAGGTTTGTTGCATTAAAAGGTAGATGTTTTGCAATCCATATTACAGTTGATCTGCTTTATTAGTAATTTGGTAGTTTGTTTTTGTATTTCTGTTGGTAATGATTTGCTCTCAGTCTTCTAAAAGTCATAAAAACTTGTACAGAACATCCACGTTCTTAAAATATCTAATCAAATTATTGTTCCCAAACAGATCTTATATGAATAACACCAAATTTTATGTTGGCACACTTTGTAAAAAATAAATAAATTAAAAAAAGAGCAAAGAGCAAAGGAAGGGTGCTAAAGGCAGATTTCAAAGCTCCACCAAGCCAGCAGGTAAATCATCATATAGAATATTTAGCAGTTTTCCACACTTTAATTCTTGCTATTAAGTATATTTCCCATTATAATCACTTGTCTTACTTACTAGTAATCTAACATATTTATAATATTTTATTAAAACCATATTAATAGGCCAATAATAGTTAAAAGGGTAGTTCTAAATTATCAGTTTTTTAGTATACAATATACATTTATATTTTATGATATTAAATTAAATGTCTAATACTTCCATTGAAGATGAGGCAGAAGCAGGTTTAGAGAGTGAGGGAGAACCCACTCTATCAAAACATCTACAATACACTCTGAAATTATTACAGTGCTGTCTTCTCTTTTAACTGTACACCACCAGTCAAATGTTTTGAACAGTAAAAATTAATGCTTTTTTAAGAAGTCTCTTCTGCTCACCAAGCCAGCATTTTTTTAAACTGTGTAATTCTATTTAATATTCTATTTGAAAAAAAATTAAGATGTAATTTATTAATGTTATTTCAAAGCTGAATTTTTAGCATCATTACTCCAGTCACATGATCCTTCAGAAATCATTGGAATATTCTTATTTGTTGCTCAAAAACATTTATTATAAGTATTAGTGTTTCTGTGGCTCAGTGGTAGAGCATTGCGTTAGCAGCGCAAAAGGTTGTGGGTTCAATTCCCAGGGAACACACATACTGACAAAAAATGTATAGCCTGAATATATGTATAAGTCGCTTTGGATAAAAGTGTCTGCTAAATGAGTAAATGTATTATGTTGAAAACAGCTGAGTAAAATTATTTTCAGGTTTCTTTGAATAGAAATTTTATAAAAAACACCATTTATCTGAAATATAAATATTTTGTAACATTATAAATTCTTCATTCATTTATTCCTTATCATCAATCTTTTTATCTTTTGATCAATCCTTCCTAAATAATAGTGTTCATTTCTATAATTTATTTCGAATACGGACTTCAAGCTTTTGAATGGTTATAGTATATAAATACTGATCTTTGGATGTTTCTATTAATCAAAGAATCATGAACAAAATCTATTCAACTGTTTTAAATATTGATAATAATAACAGTAATAATAATTTATATTTTTTATTTTTGAATAGCACCTTTCAAGAACCCAAGGTCACTTTACAAAATAATACAAGCAATTGGCAAACATAATACACCAAACAATTATAGAAGGAACAATCATACAATCAAGTGTTGACAACAGGAAACTACAGATAATTAACAACAAGAGGTCTCGCAATCATATGATGAACATCGGTTAGGCTATGTCAAGTCAAGTCACCTTTATTTATATAGCACTTTTAACAATACAAATTGTGTCAAAGCAACTGCACAATATCAAAATAGGAAAATTTTTGAGTTAAAGGCCTTTCATTATTGAATTCAGTGATTTCATCGTCCAGCTCAGTTCAGTATAAATTGTATCTGTGCAATCAAGTCGGTGATATCGCTGGAAATTAAGTGTACCCAACTAAGTAAGCCAGAGGCAACAACGTCAAGGAACCAAAACTCCATCAGTGACAGAACGGAGAAAAAAACCTTGGGAGAAACTAGGCTCAGTCGGGGGGACAGTTCTCCTCTGGCCAGACGAACCATTAGTTTGTTCCAACTGCAGCAAAGTCAGATTGTAAGGGCTCCATTGGTTCCAGTGGTCTTTTCCCGATGGCTGTCTAGGTGATGAGGTACTCACTGGAGATCTGTCTCTGGGGCTTACCTAGGTGCCCTGGTCTCCGCTGACATTCAGAGCTGTAGAGGTCATCTCTAGGTGATGATCCACCATCTGATCTGGATACGGACTGGATCTGTTGACTGTAGTGATCATCTGGGCTGGATAAGGACCGGATCCGGTGGCTACGGTGACCTCGGAATAAGAAAGCAAAAGACTAATATTAGCGTAGATGTCATTCTTCTTATGATGTAACAAGTACATCATGTTTTATGGGAAGTAAATGTCAAGAAAAGGGTCATGTGTCATATAGACAGAAGTTGAAGAAAGGGAAAACAGAGGTAGAAGAGTTATTTAGAGAACAAAGTGAATAGATGGGTTCTAAGGTGAGACTTAAAAGTCTGGAGAGAGGAGGCAGCACGAACATTATGGGGCAGCTTATTCCATAGCTTAGGGCCTATAATACAGAAATCTCTACCACCCACCGTAAAGAGTTTATACTTGGGCACAACAAGCAAGTTATCATTGCTGGATCTGAGAGTCCGTGCAGGAACATATGGTTGCACTAACTTGACTAGGTATTGAGGTGCGAGGCCATTATTGTCCTTATAAAACTAAGAGGTTGAACTGTATACATTTAATATGTTTAATATTATTAAAACGTAATGATTTTAATAAATGTTTGTTGAGCAGCAAATCAGAATATTAGATTGATTTCTAAAGGATCGTGTGAGACTGAAAATTTAGCTTAGATCACAGGAATAAATTACATTTTAAAATATATTAAAACCGAAACCAATTATTTGAAATTTCAAACTTTTACTGTTTTTGCTGTACTTTGGATCAAATAAATGCGAGAGCAGAAGAGGCTTCCTGAAAAAACATTAAAAATCTTCAAAAACTTTTGACTGATAGTGTATACTTGTAACAACTGGATAATTTGTATTAACAAGCACTAAGTTTGTATTAACTTAGTGCCCCTTTTTTGGTTTGGGCCACTGCCCCTCAAAATGTCTGTGCATGGCCCTGTTCCTTACTATAGTAAATATTGTATACCGCAACAGCAGAGGTTTCTTTCAGAATCATCCTGGGTCGATTATTAAAATAAAGTGATGCGTTGTTGGTTCACAAAATCAAAATATTGTAATTTTCTTTTAAACATATTAATTAAAAAACTGTATATGAATTATGAATATGTTGGCTACCATAAGCTGTAAATAAAGACTTTAGGTGACATGAAACTGTTGTCAAAGGTCTATCAAAAATGCAGAAATGATTGGGTTGTTGGGCACAGGGGAGGGGGGTATGTCCCCAGCAATGTCAAATGCAAACCTGCGCCCTTGTGTAGGCAGATTATAGAAAGTATTCCTATTAGCAAAAGAGATTGCAAAAACGTGTGACCCATTATGCAGCAGAATACATATAAAATAGTTCAAATGGAATTCTATTTATTTATTTAATGCTATAAGAACATCTTTCACCAATCTTAAGTAATTCAACCACAAATGTAATTGTCTGGTCATTAAACTAAGCTGTACAGTTCAGCACAAGTAGGTGTAAGTGGACAGACAGCAGATGAGAATGCAGGAGCATTCAGACTATGGACTCTTAGTAAACAGAATTGGTTAGTCATTAACACACTCTAAACACCACATTCTCCATTCCTGTTCCTTTCTTATTTTTCAAAATGTAAGTAAACATTTTAATAATTATTGAGGGTTAATTAAGTACTGCAACTGAAGTACTGATTGTCTCACTGTGTTACCTAGATGGTGATATTAATATACTTGCAAAATTCCTGATACGATTGATCTCAGCAACTATTATTTGCTCAGTGAAAGGTTTGTTGACGTTCAGTTAACTTACTGAAGGCTGTTCATGCTGTGCTGTCCTGTTGGGTTAAAGACAAAGCAGAGACCGACTGATGTTAGGACATATTAATTATTTGATTCATGTGTCTTCCAGTGTAGTTATTTTCCGAGGACAAATCTGGCCTCTTACTACCCCTGTTGAAATTTTGGAATACGGTAAGAATAATTTTTGTGTGTTAGTATTTTATACAGCAAACGTTTGTGCTTTGAATGTAAGTAATCATCCATCTATCTCAAACCAAACAATTACTTTAAATTCTATAAAATCTTCAAATCTAAAAGATGCTCAATATTCAGGTATAATTCAAGATTTCTGTCTTGCTGTATTTACAGGGTGTGTTGCCATGATGAGGAATCTTATTTTCTGTATCTCAGTACTGGTTGTATTTTGGTCTGATAAGGCTCTCTGCAAGTCAGGTATGAGTTTAATAGCCTTGTATAATTTATAAACAGTGTATGTATCATACTTGTATTTGTATCACATTAGAACATGTAGCTAATTTAGAATATACTTATTATAGATTGTGTCTTATTAAATCAGTGCACCATGCTTGTCACCATTAATGTTACTTTTGATTGATTCGTTGATTGATAGATATTTGGCAACATTAGTTTATCAAATAATGATAAACAACAGAAGCTGCCAAAAATATGTTGGTATTTTGAAAGCACTCAAAAACAACAGCAGCGGTGGAGTGAATTGTCAGCAGATACGATTAATTCTTATTGAATCATCCCTTTAGTTTTGAAGTACACAATAGGCTTAAAAGTAATTTGGAAATCTACCTTGTGTGCATTGATCTGCCTTATCAACCCTTTATCTATTTTGGTCAGCATTTTCTAGCAGCCCAAAAGCACACATGATCCTGCGTTCAAGAAGAGCCAACACTTTTATGGAGGAAATAAAGCCTCCATCGTTGGAGCGGGAGTGCAGGGAGGAACTGTGTGATTTTGAAGAAGCAAGGGAAATCTTTAATACAAGGGAAGCCACGGTTGGTCATGCCAGCTTTTTACTGTATTAACATTTTTTTCCCCCTAAATTATGATCCACTGATCTTTTTCTCTTGCAGCTGGAATTCTGGACGGCATATAAAGGTTAGTTGTGTAACACTGCTCAGTTTTCGGCTGTCCCGGAAAAAGATTGGCATCATGAAACAATCATGGCGATTTCTGTGATCGTGGCTCCTGATCGGCTGTCCTATTTTGCACAGTGAGAGAGGTTCAAAGACGGATGTTGTTATGGTCTTGCGACCAAATATACTCTACAATAATTTTCTGACAGTGTCAAAAATTAAGCATTGTCATCGCAGAGTGTTTTTGCTGCTACGACCCACGTTCGCCGACCAACCAATAAAAATGCAATATGAAATCAATGTGACATGGTGCTAAAACTGAACACTGCTGACCTCAAGCTCTTATACCTTCCTCTTTCGCTGCTTTCACTTTTTTTCTACACATATAAAAACTACAACTGCCAAAATGTGATTCATTATTCTCTTTTTGTCTACCACTAGCGCATTCTGATCACGTTTTATTCTATAGTAACGTACTTCGTAGCGTATGATTCAATAGGTGTCATCATCATACAGTCTGCATACATGTTGTACCCAAGTTTATATGATTCATAATCCATCGCGCAGTGTGATTTGTAATGATCTTAAAGGATTGCTGAAATCATGCATTGTGTAGAAGGCTTAAAGCATCATAAAAAGTGGAATTCATTAATTATTTTGCACCCTTAGATGGAAACCAGTGCAACTCGAATCCATGTGTTCATGGGAAGTGTGTGGACCTGTTACAAGATTACTCCTGCACCTGCAACACTGGATTTGAAGGGAAACGCTGTGACCTGCGTGAGCCTCTTGTTTTTAATACAATTTAAATGTTCAAAATTATGTGTCCCCTTGTTAAAATGCTATTTAAATTTACATAATTTGGTCAGTGATATATATATATATATATTGTATATATATATATATATATATATACAGGTGCATCTCAATAAATTAGAATGTCGTGGAAAAGTTCATTTATTTCAGTAATTCAACTCAAATTGTGAAACTCGTGTATTAAATAAATTCAATGCACAAAGACTGAAGTAGTTTAAGTCTTTGGTTCTATTAATTGTGATGATTTTGGCTCACATTTAACAAAAATCCACCAATTCACTATCTCAACAAATTATAATACTTCATAAGACCAATAAAAACATTTTTTTTGTGAATTGTTGGCCTTCTGTACTCAATACTTGGTAGGGGCTCCTTTTGCTGCTTTAATTACTGCCTCAATTCGGCGTGGCATGGAGGTGATCAGTTTGTAGCACTGCTGATGTGGTATGGAAGCCCAGGTTTCTTTGACAGTGACCTTCAGCTCATCTGCATTTTTTTGGTCTCTTGTTTCTCATTTTCCTCTTGACAATACCCCATAGATTCTCTATGGGGTTCAGGTCTGGTGAGTTTGCTGGCCAGTCAAGCACACCAACACCATGGTCATTTAACCAACTTTTGGTGCTTTTGACAGTGTGGGAAGGTGCCAAATCCAGCTGGAAAATGAAATCAGCATCTTTAAAAAGCTGGTCAGCAAAAGGAAGCATGAAGTGCTCCAAGAATTTATTGGTAAACGGGTGCAGAGACGTTGGTTTTCACAAAACACAATGGACCAACACCAGCAAATGACATTGCACCTCAAATCATCCAGACTGTGGAAACTTAACACTGGACGTCAAGCAACTTGGGCTATGATTTTCCCCACCCTTCCTCCAGACTCTAGGACCTTGGTTTACAAATTAAATACAAAACATGCTCTCATTTGAAAAGAGGACTTTGGACAACTGGGCAACAGTCCAGTTCTTCTTCTCTTTAGCCCAGGTAAGACGCCTCTGATGACAACTGTAGCCAAATTCATTGACATGTCTGTGTGACGTGGCTCTTGATGCCTTGACCCCAGCCTCAGTCCATTCCTTGTGAAGTTCACCCAAATTCTTGAATCGATTTTGCTTGACAATCCTCATAAGGCTGCGGTTCTCTCTGTCAGTTTTGCGTCTTTTTCTTCCACACTTTTTCCTTCCACTCAACTTTCTGTTAACATGCTTGGATACAGCACTCTGTGAACAGCCAGCTTCTTTGGCAATGAATGTGTGTGGCTTACCTTCCTTGTGAAGGGTGTCAATGATTGTCTTCTGGACAACTGTCAGATCAGCAGTCTTCCCCATGATTGTGTAGCCTAGTGAACTAAACTGAGATACCATTTTGAAGGCTCAGGAAACCTTTGCAGGTGTTTTGAGTTGATTAGCTGATTGGCATGTCACCATATTCTAATTTGTTGAGATAGTGAATTTTCATAAATTGCTGATGCTATGGGGCCTAACAGCAAATTATTAACTATCAGACATTTCAGCTGACATACAGTGCTCAGCGTAAATGAGTACAACCCCTTTGAAAAGTAACATTTTAAACATAATCTCAATGAACACAAAAACATTTTCCAAAATGTTGACAAGACTAAGTTTTATATAACATCTGTTTAACTTATAACATGAAAGTAAGGTTAATAATATAACTTAGAGAACAAAATTTTCAGTTTTACTCAAATTAGGGTGATGCAATAATGAGTACACCCCACTGAAATTCTCTGGAGCAAAGCTAAATTTTAGGCTACAAATGTCTAATTTAACAAGAATTCAACCACAGGTGAGTCTAATTATTCATTGTTCCGCAGACAGTTGACTATAAAAGGGTGTTACTTAAAGAAAACCCCTTCCCATTTCATGCTGTCGGCAATGGCACCACATGGAAGAGAAATGTCACAAGACCTGAGAAAGAAAATAATTTATTTACACTAGAAAGGTGAAGGCTACGAGAAGATCAGCAAAGCTTTACTTATCAGTCAGAACACTGTAGCAAAAGTGGTACAAATGTTTAAAAAAGATGGAACTGCAACCATCTCACAGAGACGTCCAAGTCGTCCACGGAAGTTAACACCTCGTCAGGAGCGTCTTCTGATGAGAAGGGTTGAAGAAAATCGACATGCAAGTTCACTGCAGTTATCTAAAGAAGTAGAAAGCCAAACTGGGGTGACTATTTCCCGTGACACAATACGGCGTACACTGCAGAGGAATGGCATGCATGGGTGCCGTCCACAAAAGAAGCCTCTCCTAAAGCCCAGGCACAAAAAAGCCCTCCTAGAGTTTGCCAGGGCCCATGCTGACAAAGATGAAGACTACTGGGACTCTATACTCTGGAGTGATGAGACCAAGATAAATGTTTTTGGAACTGATGGCTTCAAAACTGTATGGCATCGCAAAGGTGAGGAATACAAAAAAAAATGCATGGTGCCTACAGTGAAACATGGTGGTGGCAGTGTCCTTATGTGGGGCTGCATGAGTGCTGCTGGTGTCGGGGAGCTGCATTTCATTGATGGCATCATGAATTCACAAATGTACTGCTCTATACTGAAAGAGAAGATGCTACCATCACTCCGTGCCCTTGGTGCACCTTTCCAACATGACAATGATCCTAAACACACATCTAAGGCCACTGTTGGATTTCTGAAGAAGAACAGGGTGAAAGTGATTCAGTGGCCAAGTATGTCTCCTGATCTGAACCCAATCGAACACCTATGGGGAATTCTGAAGAGACAAGTTGAGCATCACTCTCCATCCAGCATCCAATCTCTAAAAGAGGTCATTCTTAAGAATGGAAAAAGATAGATCTGGCAAAATGTCGCCAACTTGTTCATTCCATGCCTAGAAGACTTGGTGCTGTCATTAAAAATCATGGAGGCCATACAAAGTACTAGATTTAGTAGTTTTTGTTGTGGGGTGTATTCATTTTTGCATCACCCTAATTTGAGTAAAACTGAAAAATGTGTAATCTAAGTTATATTATTAACCTTACTTTCATGTTATAAGTTAAACATATGTTATATTAAACTTAGTCTTGTCAACATTTTGGAAATGGTTTTTGTGTTCATTGAGATATTGTTTAAAATTTTACTTTTCAAAGGGGGTGTACTCATTTACACTGAGCACTGTATGTAGTAATACAAAGGTTGTCCACTAGTTCAGAATGACAAGTAAATGCATAAAATTCGGTGATATGTACTATATTGTCAATAATGTATTAATACATTTATTTCCAAATTACTTATACAACCCTAATTCCAGAAATGATGGGACATTTTTTTATATTTGAATAAAATAAAAACTAAAAGACTTTCAAATCACATGATTAAATCACAAATCACATTTTATTCACAATAGAACAAAGAGAACATGACAAATGTTTAAACTGAGAACTGTTACAGTTTTATCCACTAAATGAGCTCATTTCAAATTTGGCAGAGAAGTTGGTAGGGGCAGCAAAGGGCTAAAAAAGCAAGACATTTTGAAAAGATTCAGCATGGAGAACATCTAGCAACTTATGATGCTTTTCTACTGCGTGGTACGACTCAGCTCGGTACGGTTCAGAACAGCACGGCTCAGTTCGGCTCGGTTTGCATTTCCACTGCAGTTTAGTACTGCTTTAGAGTGTGCGGGATTATTCACGTTTCGTTATAGTTGCGCCATCTCTACTGCCGTGACTCCTGAAAAATATTTTAATTCTGCGTTGCTCCATCACGCTCTTGCAGGATCCGCTCCTCGGCTATCAATGAGAGGAACGTATGTACTTCCTCAACAGACAACGAAACAGCCATTTTTGGTTGTTATAAGAAAGGTGTGCTCACTTAAAACAGTTGCATTTGATCCTTCGCTGGCTGTGCTTATTTATATCTAGGGGGTTTGTTGTGTCTCGTGCCACAAGTTCAATGATGCAGGCAGTGACGATTCTCTCCGACCAATCAGTGATCATCAGAGTTTACAATTCCAAAGGTTTTTCTAAATTAACTTAACTAATAAAACAAAACAAAATATAATAATTTTGCCATTACATACAAAACTGAACTATTTTAATAGCTGAAACATGAGCTGTTTAAAAAAAAAATAAGGACGGGCTCGGGTCAGACTCGGCCCGGTAATTCTGATAAGCTGTCGGACACGGCCGGGCCAGGGCCTGAGCGTCTCTGGCCAGGGCCGGGTTAGGGCTTACATGTGCAGGGCTCTAATCACTAGTACAGTCTAAAAATGTACTTTTGATCCCTCCCTGTGTGTGTGTGTGTGTGTGTGTGTGTGTGTGTGTGTGTGTGTGTGTGTGTGTGTGTGTGTGTGTGTGTGTGTGTGTGTGTGTGCGTGCGTGCGTGCGTGCGTGCGTGCGTGCGTGCGTGCGTGCGTGCGTGCGTGCGTGCGTGCGTGCGTGCGTGCGTGCGTGTGCGTGTGCGTGTGTGTGTGCCTGTTTCACACTCTTGGTGTTCTAGAGTAACCCTTTCATTGCTGTAACACTAAACTAGACTAGATTGAAAGAGGGTTAAATGCATGTACCCATTCTGCAGTTTACTTAAAGCCACCAAGGCTTAGGCTCATCATCACTGCTTGCAGCTATATTTATTATCATTATTATTATATAATTAAGTATTAATGGTATAAGTCATAATGATACCTTGTTAGACCTGATTGAAACGTAAACCTTTCTACTGTTTTCTGAAATGTTTAAATATTAATAATCTAATTAAATGTGCATTACTTAAAATACATTTTCAGCACGAATATCTGAATATTAGATTATTGAAGATTATATTATATCTATATATTTCATATATTAATGAAAAATGAACAAAACAAAATCTAATTTACAGATAGCAAAACAACTGGAAATGTGTATGTAAGTGCTCCTAAAAAGATGTCTGTCTCAGTGAATGAGAAACAATCAGGCACAGATAGATAGATAGATAGATAGATAGATAGATAGATAGATAGATAGATAGATAGATAGATAGATAGATAGATAGATAGATAGATAGATAGATAGATAGATAGATAGATAGATAGATAGATAGATAGATAGATACGTTATTTTTAACCACAAATTACTGGTGTTAATTAATCCCTTTGCCCTTCCTGCATTTTGTCTGCTTGGTCAGTGTTTTTAGATATGCTGTCACAGCATTTGTCACTAATTTGGGGCATTTAACATCGGATGTCTTGAGTTACAGAGCAGTGGTGTGTGTTGAGGTCATGGTGATAGATGTCCTGACAGCAGTTCTTTGGTTTTGTCCTCAGTCAGGACAGCCACTAACTGCTCTGTGAACAATGGGGATTGTGATCATGAATGTCACGAGAGTGAGGATGGTCTTGGCCGCACATGCAGTTGTATTAAAGGATATCAACTACAAGACAACTCTAGAAAATGTATTGCCAAATGTAAGTTGCCTCAACAAAATGCAAATATAAACAATATACATAGTTTTTGTTTATTGCAAATGCACTGGTGATTTTGTATCCACAATGCACACATTTTTGCTTAGATGTTTGCATGTGTATTAGAGACTGTACACGTCATATAATTGATATTGCTATAAATATATCATTAAAAACTATAGGAAAATATAAAAATTATCTTCAAATAATTTCTACCATTTGGTAGATAAATCTGTGTAATCTATGTGCCTTTTTGTCATTTACAGATGAGGCTTCATGTGGCCAGATTCGGATTGCAAAGTCATCTTATATTAATAAACCTTTAGTAGGTTTACAGCCGTGGGTAATAGGAGGTACAGTTGGCAAAAAGGGAGAGAGTCCCTGGCAGGTATTTTTGATTAATGTATAATATCTGCGTAATCATAATAATGCCACATGTTTTATCAGAGCTAATCCTGACAATTACCATATGTTATACCAAATATTCAGCCAAATAATTTTGTGTATTCTGTAGGCTCTTATACTCAATCATTTGGGCAAGTTTCACTGTGGTGGAGTTCTGATTGATGAAAACTGGGTTCTCACTGCTGCTCACTGCCTAGAGACAAGTACAAGGTTCAGTGTCAGGCTGGGTATGTAAGACATTTTGATAAAAATGTAAATATTTAGAAGATGCATTACTAAAGCAATTTGCCACATAAAAGTGCTAGAACACATAGCTTAGTGTTGTTTACTAAGCTTAGGCCTCATAAGTGAAAATAAATTCCAAAAGACAGTCTAGATACAGTGTTATGTTCACTTAATAAGCATGTTAATTCTACTCATGGTATCCCAACTGTTTGACGGATAGCAGTGAAAGTGTCCTGAGAAATTTTATTTTGTTCCTGTGACAGTCCTAGTCTCTGTAAAAAATAACAACAATAAATGAACAAGGAAGCAGCCTTCCTTTTTTTAAACCAATCATAAAACATAGCCATCCATAAACACTCTATGGCTTTGAATTCTAATTGTATGGCTATCTCTCCAGGTGACTATGACCGATTTAGGATTGAAGGATCTGAGATGACCCTTGCTGTAAAACAATCTATTGCCCACCCACAATACAACCCTTTCACTGTGGACAATGATATAGCTCTTTTGCACTTGGCTACACCAGCCAAATTTTCCACATACATACTTCCAGCGTGCCTCCCTAGCCAGAACATGGCCGAACGAATGTTGCATCGTAACGGTACTGTCACAGTTGTTACTGGCTGGGGGAAGAACAACGAGACCTCTCATCGCTACAGTTCAACCCTCAACTTCATTGAAATTCCAATTATAGACAACAAAGAGTGTTCCAGGCATATGATGAACAACCTCACTCAGAACATGCTTTGTGGGGGCGTGCTGGGGCAAATCAAAGATGCTTGTGAGGGGGACAGTGGGGGTCCAATGATGACACGGTTTCATGATACATGGTTTCTCATAGGCCTGGTGTCCTGGGGAGAAGGCTGCGGGCAAAAAGACAAACTTGGCATCTACACCAAAGTGTCCAGCTATTTGGACTGGATAGATAGCATTCATCAGGGGTGGGATAAAGTTTAGACCCCTACCTTTCTACCCTGTTTTGCCTATTACAAATAATATAACTCAGGGTGCTTCCTATAGCTCTTTGGTGTATAAAAATCGACATTTAAGAAACAAATTAATTAAAACTGCTCTTATTTCCCCATTATTTTATTTGATGTGACATACAGCCAAGTATGGTGACCCATACTCAGAATTTGTGCTCTGCATTTACCCATCCAAAGTGCACACACACAGCAGTGAACACACACACACTGTGAACACACCCGGAGCAGTGGGCAGACATTTATGCTGCGGCGCCTGAGGAGCAGTTGGGGGTACGGTGCCTTACTCAAGGGCACCTCAGTCATGGTATTGAGGGTGGAGAGAACGCTGTACATTCACTCCCCCCACCTACAATTCCTGCCGGCTAGAGACTCGAACCCGCAACCTTTGGATTATGAGTCCAACTCTCTAACCATTAGGCCATGACTTCCCATTTTGTTTTAATGAGGCTATAAAATGAACACACACTTTCATAAACCCATTATTTGATTCCTCTATTGGGTAACACGAAAGAATAATAAATACTGTTAGATAGGATTTAACATATAATGTTATTTAAGATGTGCTAAAATACAGTTCTACAATACAATGTACAGCATTCAACAAAGACATGTTAGATTTTTTAAACGATTTAAGAAATTTTGGGATGACCTTTATGGATTTATATTAGTTTTTAACCTGACAGTGGTGAAATACAGCAAACATATAAATGCATCAGAAAACATGCCCAGAGAATGGACAATTACAGATCTAACATAATTCACATTCAAAGCAATATTATACGGAGTAAAGGAAATAAGGGAATACTTTATAGAAAAATGAAATAAAGAAATAAAGAGAAACAAACTAATTTTAAATTGACTATTTTATTCAAAAGGATACAATTACACTTTGATGAAAACCCTCTCTGTGGAAGGGTAAAGTGGAATTACTGCTTTGTTGTTTTTTGTGCTGCATTTATATAAAATATTTTCCCTTTTCTTTTTATGCAACCTAAATTAAATTAAATCCTACTGAGATAACAATTATTTAGGAGGGTAATGTATGATTGTGATGTTTCTAGCAATTTGGAGGTTTTCTAGATTTGTTAGAGGGATGCCTCTGCTAAAAAAAAAGATTTTTAAAAATGTTGCAGAAAAAGGCTTTCTTAGGAGCCCTAATCCTGCTTTAATAACCTAAAATCAGTCAAAATGTTAGGTGGTATATATGATGATTATATTTCTACATATAGCCCTATCATGATTATATAACCTATAATTTGTAAACACATATATAAATTAAATGGTAAATATAAATAATATTTATATAAATGGAAAATATAAATATTCTGGATTCTGGATACATAAATAATATGTATGTCAACAAACTGTTCTGTATAAGATTTCTTTCTAACCGAAAGTAATCTATAGGCTATCCGCCGCTGTTTTCAAAGAATAGCGCAAAACTATGACACTTCATTCACTGACGTGGCAACACATATACTTACTTGCAGGCAACCCGCAATAATAAAAGCTTGCTGATTTTAAATTTGAAAATGATAAAAATTAATATACATTTAATTATATTTAATAATCCATTTTTATGATATAATACACAAGATATAATAGTATTATCACACTTTATAATCATTTAAGGCACATATCGTTATTATAAGGTCAAGTCAAGTCACCTTTATTTATATAGTGCTTTTAACAATTCAAATTGTGTCAAAGCAACTGCACAATATCAAAATAGTAAAATAGTGTATCACTAATGTAAAATTACATGAATAAATGCCCATTTTTCAGTTAAAGGCATTTCATTATTTAATTCAGTGATGTAATCGTCCAGCACAGTTCAGTTTAAATAGTATCTGTGCAATCAAGTCGGTGATATCGCTGGAAATGAAGTGTCCCCAACTAAGCAAGCCAGAGGCGACAACGGCAAGGAACCAAAACTCCATCTGTGACAGAGCGGAGAAAAAACCTTGGGAAAAACCAGGCTCAGTCGGGGGGCCAGTTCCCCTCTGGCCAGACGAACCAGTAGTTTGTTCCAACTGCAGCAAAGTCATATTGTAAGGGCTCCACTGGTTTCAGTGGTCTTTTCCCGATGGCTGTCTAGGTGACGAGGTCCTCACTGGGGATCTGTCTCTGGGGCTCATCTAGGTGTCCTGGTCTCCGCTGACGTTCAGAGCTGTAGAGGTCGTCTCTAGGGGCTGATCCACCATCTGATCTGTATACGGACTGGATCTGTTGACTGCAGTGATCATCTGGGCTGGATAAGGAACGGATCGGGTGGCTACGGTGACAAGAAAGGTGATAAGAAAGAAAAATAATAATATTAGAGTAGATGGAAATTTTCTTACGATGTAACAAGTACATCGTGTTTTATGGGAAGTGTTCCCGGTTCCGGTTGACCTAATTAATGCAGCCTAACAATCCTTTAACTGATTTGAATATTAGAAGCATATTAGTGTGTTAAGTGTACGCCAGGTTAAAGAGATGGGTATTTAATCTAGATTTAAACTGACAGAGTGTGTCTGCCTCCCAAACAGTGTTAGGTAGATTGTTCCAGAATTTGGGCGCTAAATAGAAAAAGGATCTGCCACCGGCAGTTGATTTTGATATTCTAGGTATTATCAAATGGCCAGAGTTTTGAGATTGTAGCGGACATGGAGGACTATATTGCGATAAAAGCTCGCTCAAGTACTGAGGAGCTAAGCCATTCAGGGCTTTATAAGTAATTAACAAGATTTTAAAATCTATACGATGTTTAATAGGGAGCCAGTGCAGTATTGACATAACCGGACTAATGTGGTCATACTTCCTGGTTCTAGTAAGAACTCTAGCTGCTGCATTTTGGACCATCTGTAGTTTGTTTATTAAGCGTGCAGAACAGCCACCTAATAAAGCATTACAATAATCTAACCTTGAGGTCATAAACGCATTTATTAACATTTCTGCATTTGACATTAAGAGCATAGGTCTCAGTTTAGATATATTTTAAGATGAAAAAATGCAGTTTTACAAATGTGGCTGTCAAAGGAGAGATTGCAATCAAATAGCACACATAGGTTCCTGACTGATGATGAAGAATTGAGAGAGCTACCATCAAGTGTTGGACAGTGTTCTAGGTTATTACTTGTGTGTTTTTTAGGTCTGATAATTAACAGGTTTTTTTTCAGAATTTAGTAGTAAGAAATTAATCGTCATCCAGTTTTTATATTGATTATGCATTCCATAAGTTTCTCAATTTGGTGTGTTTCACCGGGCCGTGAAGAAATATAGAGCTGAATATCATCAGCATAACAGTGAAAGCTAACCCCATGTTTCCTGATGATATTTCCCAAGGCTAACATGTAAAGCGTTGAAAAGTAACGGCCCTAGTACTGAGCCTTGAGGTACTGCATACTGCACTTGTGCTCAATATGATACCTCTTCATTCACTACTATGAATTGATGGTGGTCAGATAAGTACAATTTGAACTAGGGCTGCACGATATATTGTATGCGATAGTCATGCGCATCTCGTCAGTAAAGACGGTTCTGTGATTAGCTGCAAATCTCCATCACCTGCTTTCAGAGGGATCGGGATTTAATACACAGAGCCGTATGACTATCGCATGCAATATATCGTGCAGCCCTAATTTGAACCATGCTAATGCACTTCCACTAATGCCAACAGAGTTTTCAAATCTATTCAAAAGAATGTTGTGATCGAAAGTGTTGAACGTAGCACTAAGATCCAGGAACACTAATAGAGAGATACAACCATGATCAGATGATAAGAACAGGTAATTTGTCACTCTAATGAGAGCAGTCTCAGTACAATGAGATGGTCTAAATCCTGACTGAAAATCCTCACAGATATCATTTTTTTCTAAGAAGGAATATAATTGTGAGGATGCTACCTTTTCCAGTATCTTTGACAGAAAAGGGAGATTCGAGATCGGTCTGTAATTAACTAGATCTTTGGGGTCAAGTTGTGTTTTTTTTAATGAGAGGCTTAATCTAACAGCCAATTTAAAGGTTTTGGGGACATACCCTAATGACAATGACGAATTAATAATAGCCAAAAGAGGATCTATGACTTCTGGAAGCACCTCTTTTAGTAGTTTAGATTGAATAGGGTCTAACAACATGTTGTTGGTTTAAATGATTTAACAAGTTTATACAATTCTTCCCCTCCTATATGAATGATTCCAACTTAGCTTACCACTTACCACTGTTTACCACTGTTGTTTGATGAACTTGTGAAAAACAGAGCGAGAGCAAAATGAAACGGAGCGATAAAAAAGAAGAAAAAAGTAATAGACGGGAGTAGAAACACAAATGACAAGCTAACCGGCTAACAAATGCTAATGCGCTGCACTCGCAGTTTTAGATTAAAAGCGAACAATCAAATTAGTCAGATTAGCTTGATAGATATCAAAAATATGGTGGAAATTAAGTTATATTTTACTACTTAAACAGAGAGTGAATGTAAGATAGAGATTCAACAGAAAAATGAAGCTACACGGAGCCATACGGTATTCATTATTTGCAGCAAGCTTGAAGAGCAACATAACTAAAGACTTAGCTATTATGAAGTCCTGAAGATTGAGAATGTCATATCAGAAAATTTTGGTATGAAATTAAAGTGGAGAGAGGTTAGGTTAGTCCAGAATCGAAGATTCGGCTCAACTACTGATCAGGCACTTTTTACTACCTGATATAAAAATTTGGAATAACAGAAGATAAATGGGAACTACAGAAGTAGTAAAAAACATTAAATTATGGCATGAAATCTAGAATGCTGTGGCTTACAGTATTTCACTGGTACTTGTGACTAAGTGACAATAAAGGGTTACTACTACTACTACTACTTTTCATTATCAATTAAGCTGCATTCAGTAATGATTGCAATACGACTGATGTATATTTTGGTGTCTCGTGGCTGCCTTTATTTTGTGCATTTTATATTCATTATATATTATAGTTGTTTCATGTTTACCTTGCTGCCTATATGTCTGCTTTTCCTTATTATAATATAAAGCAATCAAATATCAGCAACCAAGAACAATAATTAATGACTGCACATATAATTAAAGTTTCAAATAACTTTTAATTAAAAAAAAAACTTTAATTTAAAAAGAACTTGCGCATAAGCTGCATGTGTCCTGACTAGAATTGGGAACTTAATTTTGACATTACACTATTCATACCTGGAAGGCATCTGTCAAGGTGAGACCTTGGTGCTTCATTAAAAAGGCCACACAAACAGTAGCTGAGCGACTGCATCCATTCTTGCAGTACACAACAGTGCAGCCTCCCCGTTATGCCTCACTGGCTATGGCATCAGCACAGCAGTCAAAATACTTGTAGAGGTCTTCTTGAGGGTCATCATATACAGGTATACGCAAAGTGCTTAACCGCATAGAGGGAAATGGTTGCTGCTTGGAAACATTAATATAATGAGGGACCTCCTCCTTCTGGATAAGTTCATTGCTACAGGCTTACCGGGCATTACTGATCAGCAGACAGTCTGTAACAGTGCTTAACTGCAGCATCTCTAACTATATGCTTGCTTATATTTGACTTTATGAAGGAACATCTTAAGTATTAAATAATCATTATAATTACAGGTCCACTTGGTCCTGCATTCACAGTGGGACATAGCTAAATGTTTCATTTAATATATGTAGTCATTTAATTTATTGAAGATACTAATGTTATTACAATAGAGGTAGATGCATACAGTAGATCAGATACTAAATTATTACTGCATCAGCAAGGAGAATGGTCAGATGTTTCAACCTCCTCTTAATGCCCTTACACAGACAAGTCTTGTGAGCTGTTGATTAAATAAGAGAGGAGCGAACATTACTTGTTTAGAACGAACACACACGAAGGTAAATCAATAAAGGGAACAACACGTTTGTACAGTAACCTGAATGTACAGTAAAGTATTGAAATTATTCACTGGGCATGCTACACACCATGTTTAACAACGCGGATATGCTTAAGGTGCGTTCACGCCATATCAGAATCCCCCCCAATTACAAGATTCCAACTTGTAAAAAGCATTTACGTCCTCGTCTAACTCGTGATTACAACTTGTGTACTGGGAGTTTTCTGAGAGCTACGAATTGTACCACGTGACCACTATAACGTACCACATTACCTTGAACTCTGTCTGACTGTTGTGTTTAGGCGTTGATAATGTTGCCATAGAAAACCATAATTCCGAGGACGTGAACATTGTGAACGTCACTTGTTGTCATCTCAAAATTATGGTAATTACGATATGGCGTGAACGCTGCATTATGCTCATTCCACCTCATTCAAAACACAACATAAACATTGAGCTCAGATTAAGAAATTATTCTGACCTGCAGATTAGGCATGGGGAAGATCCTCAAAGTGGATGTGGCAGAGCTTCATCATCCTGACCGCCACAGCAGTCCCAATGACACGAAAAACGTGCAGTGAACGCACATGCAGCTAATTTACCCCGCCCATTGATGCCAATAATCGCCTTCCTCTCATTCATTAACCAGTGTAGGATTAAAAATAGATACATAACTTGAAACCTAAATTTGACATACAGTTGACCCAATCTAGATTGTATGTCTATGCTGACGTTTTGATGAAACAATAAGATCTCGCCTTTAGTTTATTTATGGCAATCGAATCTTAGCCCAACCAAATGGACAGGTGTGTATCCCAAATTTAAACAAAGGACTCTTTTCACAAGACTGTGATGACGCATTTAACGGTCATCAGCATCGTAAATCAGCAGGGGTTCAGATAAAAAAAATCGGCAGCAAGAAGCGGCTGCCATCGACAGGTTATACGGGGAGGCTGCAGACCTGGATCAGACAGTTTTACGCCCCAGACAGTTTTACGCCACAGGCAATTTTACGCCCCTGTTGTTCCTGATGTGTCCAGTAGGGGAGGCCGCACGGTATATGAGCCATCAGAACTGAATCAAACCTAAACCAAATCTAGAAGCAAGACGAAAATGAGGTATGTTAAAAACTCGTTAAAGTTATTGTTGTTCAGCAACCATGCAACAAGTATAATTTATAAGTGATTAGCCAAAGGTCGCAATCAATTCATTTCAATATGTCAAGAGACATCTTTATAATTTCTATGCAAAGACAACATTGATGGTCAGGTTGATGTTTTTTCTGGCTCAATTTGACCTAATCACATGTAAGCTTGCCTCATATTCTATGTAGGCTTACTCCCTCTGTCTTATTTATTTAATTGTTTTTTGTACATTTTTAGTTTTCTGTCTCTAGCTTGCATGAGATGGCCTTTTCTGGTAAGATATTCTTCTAACCGTTTACTCTTTTCACACTGCACATGGATTTTGCAGCAACATTAAAGTACATGTTGGATATGTATGAACATACAAATGACAGATTTATAATAGGCATGTATGTAAAAAAGGAGAATTTAACTGCACACAAGTATTTTTATTACAGCAAACAACTAAAAGTCAAGTCACCTTTATTTATATAGCACTTTTAACAATACAAATTGTAACAAAGCACTGCACAATATTAAATAGGAAAATTGTGTCAATAATGTAAGATGACAGGATTTAACACTCAATTTTCAGGAGAATGCATTTCATTATTGAATTTAGTAATGGCATTGTCCAGCTCTGTTCAATTTAAATGTCGACAGCGGCAAGGAACCAAAACTCCATCGGTGACAGAATTGAGAAAAAACCTTGGGAGAAACCAGGCTCAGTCGGGGGGCCAGTACCCCTCCGGCCTGACGAACCAGTAGTGTGTTCCAACTGCATCAAAGTCAGAGTGTAAGTGGTCCACTGGTTCCAGGGGTCTTTTCCCGATGGATGTCTAGGTGACGAGTTCCTCACTGGAGATCTGTCTCTGGGGTTCATCTGTGTCTTAGACTCTGCTGACGTTCAGGGCTGTAGAGGTTGTAAAAGACAATTTCTTAATTTTATTTTAACTACGGGGTAGAGTCTGGAGCAAATTAATTTTATATTAAGAAAACTAATTATTCACTATCAATAATTGACCACCAACAATCACAAACATGATAAATCACACATTAAAAAACTTTGGTCCCATATGGTTTGAATGTAAAAAGTTGATTTGATTTGAGTTGTTTCTTATAAATTAGATTATCTAATATCTAATTAAAGTTTATTTGAACTTAATATGGTTTTTATCATGTTTGTGATTTTTGGTGCTCAATTATTTATGGTGTATCTTGTTTTATTCATATAAAGTTAAGAGATTATTGTAATTGTTTGTTGGCTAATTCTGTTAATTGTGATGTTGTTCTGTGATTAATTGTTGATTATATTTGTGATGCTCTTCATTTTCTAGTAAGCTGTATCTTGACAAAGGCTGCTTGCCTGCCGAAATGTTGGAAATAATAAACATACTTGCACCTCACAAAGGTGTGTGGTTTCTCTAGCATTTTATCTACTTAAGGAAATGTAAATGTTCCAAAATTTTGTAAAAGTTCAACATGACAATACCCCAATTTCTAATCTTGATAAACTATATTCAGAAAACTGAAATGTAATTAAAATATTTAAATGTATTAGTGCAGCCTGTTCATATTCATATTGCAGGGATAATATAAAGGAAACATGATCAAACATGACATCCTGACATTATTTACAATTAACAATTTTCTTTAGAACTGTCCAAATTATTTTTATTTATTTTTTTATCAGTGAGAGGGAACATTTTGACAGGATAGAACAACACGAAAAGAATATTAGCCTAGGGTCATCGCTGTGTGTCATTAATAAATAGTGTTGATCAAAAATGGTTGTTCACAACAAAGTTCTCTTTTTCTTCTCAGATGGCTTGGATTTTTAGAAAGGGGTGAATTCTGTCTGTCTAAATAACGTTCTGTAGCTGTATGACACCCAGTAGTGAATACAACAGATATTTTATCAATGACCCATATCATTACACTGTATGTCTGATGGGATACATTTGGTTATTATCTGAATGTTAATTTATCACACAATCTATATGAAAACCTATGGTAACTACGTTACAGTTGATCACATCATTACATTGTCCAGCTGATCCAATTATGTGTATTAATTTTTCAATTCACAATAACATTAAACTAAATTGAAATCCAGTTGTCTTTTGTGGGTTATGTATGAATACCAACAGTGAAAATCATATCTATAACGTATGTCATTAGTGCATCATTACACGATCTATCTGTTATTTTAATGTAGCATTTACATTTAAATAACTAAAAAAAGTCAACATCTATGAATGGGACGTGTATTAATGGGACGTGAGTAAGTGTTGTGTGTTGATTTGAATGATGTTATTTCGCCGTATATCATTCTCCCCCTACTGGACGCATCAGGAACAACAGGGGCGTAAAACTGCCTGGGGCGTAAAACTGTCTGGGCCGTAGATCTGTCTTGCTCCAGGTCTGCAGGCTCCCCCTAATCTCGACAGCCGGAAAGCAGGACTGCAACCGGCGGGTAGGAGGGGCCTGCCACTCGGTAGCAGCCAATCAGTATCGACCAACGTAGCAGCAGCCAATCAGATGTAACTACGACAGACGCAAAACACTTCAGTAATTGCGGCGATTGTTGTAGCGGTAAGTTTGTAAATTAAATATATAATTTAGTGAACGACAGTGTAACTTTGCCTACTTTAGTTTAATTTGACTGGATTCAAGATTTCCTCACCGCCAGACCACAAGTGGTGAAAGTCGGCCAGTTCACCTCCAACTCCATCACCCTGAACATAGGAGCCCCACAGGGCTGTGTCCTGAGTCCCCTGCTCTACTCTCTCTACACCCACGACTGTGTGTCCTCTCACAGCTCCACTTCCATCGTTAAATTTGCGGATGATACTGTGGTTCTGGGCCTCATTGACAACGATGACGAGGCCGCATACTTGGATGAGGTAGAGAGACTTACATCATGGTGCCAGGACAACTGTCTCTCTCTGAACGTGAAAAAAACTAAAGAGTTGATCGTGGACTTCAGGAAGAGTCAGCAGCGGCCCTTCACTCCTCTTATTATCAGTGGGACCCCTGTGGAGAGGGTGAGTAGCTTCAAGTACCTCGGTGTAAACATCTCCGAGGACCTGACATGGACTGCACACATCCAAACACAGGTCAAGAAAGCCAGGCAAAGACTGTACCATCTGCGACAGCTGAGGAAATTCAGGGTCCCACCAGCAATCCTGAAAACTTTCTATTCAGGGGCCATAGAAAGTGTACTGACTCAGTGCATCTCAGTGTGGTATAATAATGCCACAAACCAGGACTGCAAGGCTCTACAGAGAGTCGTGCGCTTAGCTGAGCGCATCTCAGGGTCTGCTCTCCCCTCTCTGCAGGACATCTACCTCAAACGCTGCAAAAGCAGAGCTGCCAAAATCATCAAAGACTCAACTCACCCCGGTAACCATCTCTTCATGTTGCTGCCATCTGGCAAGCGCTTCAGGAGCTTGATGGCAAAAACTGAGAGACTGAGGAGGAGCTTCTTCCCCCAGGCCATCAGGCTCCTCAACACAAACTCAGCCTCATAACATTCATATTCTCACCATCCATATTGCTGCTAGTGTACATACATACATACCCGTTTGCACAATACCTCTCATTCCCCATATTACTATTTATCAAGTCCCGGCATACGGTTTTGCACATCCTATTGTTTTTTTGTTTTTTGCACATTCTATTTGTTTTGCACTTTTTATTCTATTGCACATTTTACTCTTTATTTCTTTTGTTTGTTTTTTTCTTCTTTTTCTTTTTTTTTACTTTACCTATATACATATATATATATATATACATATTTGCTCTTGTGTTGTGTAACTTTGATTTAACTTTGACTTAATTTTTTATTTTATTCTTTGCACTGTCCATTGAGCGGACCTGATTTGACTTCATTTCACTTTGATTATACCCTGTATAATTTATTATGTGACAAATAAAGAAACCTTGAACCTTGAACCTTTGTAAATTTACAAACGTAGTTTGTGTACCATGTGTTATATTTATAATAATCGTTGATATCAATATGTTATGAGGCTACGATTAACTTCAAATATTGCTTTAACATTTAAATTAGTGAGGGCGAAGTGAAGCGTTCTGAACCAATGAAGCTTTAAACCCAATTGTATCGGGAAAAGGTTCATTACTCAAATATTTTTAAAACGGTTCCTGCTGTGGCCATCTAGTGGTCATAAAAATGAATAACGCCTTCCAAAGTGCTGTGATTCATTACAGCTGTTGGTTTCACATCTGGTTCTAAAACGGATTCCTTGTTTTAATGTATTATATAAACATAATGGCCATTATCAAAGTCATTCGTTTGTCTACTGCCACTAAAATAATTCAAATAAATCAAACATAAACTCATGAATTAAATCTGTGATCTGTCAATGTTAACGCTGCCTCAGTCCTTATAGACTGTTATTTAATAGGCAAAGTTAATTTGACTTTAATATATAAATTAGGATAAAAGAAAACAATGCTAACGCATTATAATGTAATATAATGTAAAGGAAACGGTGCTGCAGTTCGCCTCGTTTGAACCAGATATGAAGCAGTCAAGTGGTTTTCAGGCGAATGAAGCTTCGGACGTCATAGATCACGTGCTTTTTGGACTACTTGGTTCAATGTGAGATGTTTCGTTTTTTGATACAAGCTTCGAAGCCTCGGTGTCGAACGTCACATCACTAATTTAAATACTAGCATGAATCTACTGAATCATATAATGTTGTTTGACTGCAATTATAGAAGGTACATGTGCAACACTAACCACATCTTTTTGTTATTATATAATCGTCTGATATCCAGTCATTTATTTATTTTTCTTACTAACGTTATTTAATTAAACAGTTATTTTAAGAACTAACATTACCATTCTTTCTCTGGCCTTCACCTTTTGTGTACCTGGCTATCAGTTAAGGCAGGTAAGAAGCCATTGCATTTCCACAATCTTAATTTATTTTGAACAGAACATTCAAAAACCCATTTTACCAAAATGACCAACAAGCCAGTGAATGTGCTTTTGATACCGGTATTTCTGAATGTGTAATAATTATTAGCCTTTGTCTACATAATCTTTACATATGTGTCTATTGTTCCTCAGAAGGGCCATCATCAGAAACCCCAAAGGCAAGGCAGCATGTCCAGGAGCAGCCACTTGTCATTTGTATTGATGAGAGAAATAGTATTTAGTTTACCCAAAAGATGCCCATGGACCCACACTCTTAAAACAAATGTGTTGAAAACAACACAACATGTGTTATTTTTAACACATGTTCTGAGTGTGCTCAGGGACAACACATGTTGAGTTAAATTCAACACACAAAACGTGTCATAACATGTAACACATAAATGTGCAGCTTAAGTTAACACATTGATGTGTTGTATTTTTATGTATCTAACACATCTGTGTGTTACTAAGGAATTGTTTAGTTAAAATAAAATTTATTAAAAATGTTAGATCAGTAAATCATTTGTGTACATTTATTATGAAATCTCACAGAAAACCATTAGACACTGCTCCACATACTGTTTATTTGTTTTCCTTTTTAACATGGAATTAATGCATTCAAATATTTTACTACAGTATATTGACTATAAACTTGCATATATATATGCGTTTCAACATCATACAGTACATTATCAATTATAAAACTCATATCGGTTAAGCAGTCAAATAAAACATCAAATATGCATGAAACAGTTTCCAACATATAAAGTACCATATTTTCTGAACTTATACTCAAGTGTACCAACATGTTCTTTTTCATACAGAAAAAATAATATTTTAATGAACCTGAAAACTGTATTCAAATAAATAACCATTACACACTTACTGTTTATGCATTCACCTATAGGTGATCATGTTTACAAAACAATTAATTGTCAAATCTGGTCAAAACACAATGTGTTCAACAGTTTCAACCACCAACATGTTTAAAACTAAATTTTGTATCTAGGAGTTACATATTGCTGATCACAAAATTATACAATATTTAAAGGTATGTAATCTATTAAGTCACCAGGCAGCTTTGACATGTCAATCTTTGGTTCTGATGACATTGAAGGAAAAAGCTGTTCATCAAAATATTTGACTCTTAAAACTCTCAGGAACATAAGTGCATATTCTCTTTCAGTTTGGGGAATAATGTGTATAACTTCACCAAATAATGGTTCTCCCCTTGCACAGCCAGAAGAATTTGAAAAGTCTGTCTTTACCTGAAAGCACAGGTCAGGCTTTCAACATCAAGTGGAAGGGCAAAATAATAATTCTTTGCCACAATTGCGTACTGGGCAATATTCTCGAGGGGACCGATGGAAACCAACTGCAGCTGAGCAGACTTCAGGGACCCACTGGATTCACTGAGCAAAGAGGTCACGTTGGTACCAGCCATGCTGATCTGCTTTCTCCAGCAAGTGTCTGATGTCATTTTTCTTCTCCAAGGATGCTATTTCCTTGAGCTTTGGAATTATGGTCCCTTCCCATTTCTGGATAAACAAGTCTGTGAGCTTGGAAAATTCAATGTCCATCTTCAATGCAAAAAAAAAACATTAATATTACAATTATGAAATACAAGTTTGTGTAAAGTTCTCTCTTAGTTGAGCATGTCTATTACCAAGGCGGGCATGTCACAAAATCTGGGATATTCCTTGAAGATTTCAGCAACAGTTGGGGATTTTGTCGTTATCCATCTCCTTCGGTAACTGAAGGTTTGGTCAATTGCAGACTTTATTGATGATAAATTCTCTGGTGACGGTTGCATCCTCTTTATCAGGGTCAACCACTCACTTGGCATGGTTTCATCTGGACTTGGCCAAGAAGGTTGCAGTGTACAATGACGACGTTTCAAACTGTACATCCGCTGGTTCTGTTGAAGCTTCTGTCTGATGTTCCGCAGTCTCATTTCTATAAAGCCACTGTGTGATGGCCCATCAAAAAAATGCTCCTGACATGAGTAATGCAAAAATAGAATTAAGTTGGAGTCAAATATACTTGAGCAGTTTATATTCACATTGCTAAGTAATTCATTTTATAATGTAAAAACATCCTTACGTGTCCCTCATTTTCACCAAAGGGCACTTGAATCCATAAGGAGGGGAACAATGACACAATCTCCTTTGCTAGTGCCAGCATTTCTGTACCAGATGAATAGCTGAGAAAAAAAAAAAAGTTCAATAAAAGTTGCAGAAATGGCTAACACAAACATAATATATAAATATATATATATATATATATATAAACACTGGTACTTTAGACTGTTAAAGGTATTTATTGAATTAACCTTATTTACTGTACTATTTATAACTGTTTTATTAAATGTTTTATTTAAATACAATGTAATTTACTTTAATTTGCAAACAAATACACCTTACATCTTATAAACAACCACATATACTCACAATCCATGTTTCTCAACGAGGTCACTGACAGCAACTTTAACAAGAAACTTTCTTGAGGAAATAGCATCTTTGTCTCTTCGTGTTCTCTCAGGATTGCAGAGGCTTTTTCTTCAAGCAGTGTTAGCAATCTAGTTGTGGTGCCAGTCCGAGTTACATTTGTTGAATGACACTAAGAAATGACAAAAACATTTTATTTATTGAAATGTTTACTTTGACCACTAGTAAGTAATATAAAGAGTAAAAGACATGAATGGTTTACCTGTAATGGTTGAACACTTCCTTCTAATAAATCCTGGGTGTTGCTTGCAATATAATATATTTGAAATGTATCAAGCTCCTGCACTCCTGCATTCACATCAGTGTCAATGAATTCTTGAAAATCTGTGTCAAATCTCAGTATTCGATCAAGAGATACTTGTTTAGACAGCTCAGTTTTGGCTATCAGTTCTCCGACACTTTCAACTGTGAATAGTTTTCTCCATGTTTCCTTTCCGTCTATGAAGACAGTTGCAAGCACTCTGTGTAAAGTTGTTAAAGTAACTGTAATTTGTTCCTCGACATCCATCATCTAAATAAAAGAAGAAAAATAAAAGAATATATACACCGCACAACGAGAAAACAAATAACAATAAAAATGTACATTTTAAATAGCCAGTGACTCGTCAGGTAACGTTAGCACAAAATGGCGCGCAAGGTTGATTACATTATGTTTGCATTGTTGAATATGAAACATTCCATAGTGACTTAACGTTCATTGTAAAGGGACGGTAAGGTTAATGAGTTCATACTCAATTTTCAATACAAATATGTATTTCACTTAATATGTATTATTAACAATTGTGCCAACACAACTTTACAAAAACCGCGGCAAATGCGCTAACGTTAGCTTGCGGGCCTATAGACGACATTTAGTTAATAGGCCAGCCATGTATTTGGGGTACGAAACATGGAGACAACATAATAAAAATTACAACTAACACAAAACAATCTTAAGCAAGGTGGGGGGAACATTACTATTATAGAAGTATTTTAATTACTTTCACTCACCTGAGGCAGAGAGCTGCATTATCTGACATGGCTGATGGAGCGACGGTTGAAAAAGAACGTCACTGCGCATGCGCGCAGAAGCTCACGCAGCACGTATTCCCGAAATCCAGTATTTTCACCCCGCGCGCCCAAATGCTTATTTTATATTGGAAACATGATAAACTACATAAATACAGTAGATATCGCCCTTTGACTGTAAGCAAAATAAATATACGTTTTATTTCAATATGTACTGCTGAAATGTGTTTAACACAATCAGTTAATCACAATATTTACACACAATGTGTCATTAGTAACACAAAATGTGTTACGAATTGTTTAACACATATTTTGTGTCAATTTTTAACACATCATTTTTAAGAGTGCAGAAAAGCCTGCAATGCCCTTGGAGTATCACATTTGGGTAGTATCCCTGACTATAAACAGACTTGAGAATCTATTCCTTTACAAAGAAAAACCTGTACCCCAAGATGTTTGTCAAATGAAAGATAAACATTATATGTTCTCTCTCCATCTGTACTTTCATCTTCATAACAAAATGATTAATGAGAAATACACCATAGCCTTTAAGATGCAAGCAAAGCAATCTGTCCACATTGGCCTACATGGGAGATTGACACTCAGCAGTGAAGGCAATTGTTTTAGTGTTTAGTGCCTTTCATATTGCCTAATGCCTTTAAAGTGTCTATAGTGACCGTTTCATTTAGCCAGACAGCTGTGGTCATATAATAATCATACCAGTTTCTTTTGTTGTGCTCTACAGGCAGTACCACAGCACTTCAAGAAGGTAAAGCTGCTTTGAATTGCTTAATTGTAAATCTCAAGGTTAAGCTTTTTACACACATCTTTATATGGTAGCCAGTAAAAAACAATGTGCAGTGTTTTAAAACAAACCTCCTAATGAAAAGAAAACATTCATTTTTAATGTTCCTTTAATCAACATTACTTCACCATAGTAATGTCACCATAGTCACAAGCTGACCAGAGCCTGACACTGATTGCAGGGAACAGACAAATATGCGTGCCAGGAAGGAAATCCCAGTAAAAAAGTTAAGGTACGCTAAAGACTCAAATATAGAAGTGCCGGTACTGTATACCGGTGCGTAACAGCCCACTTCAAGCATTGATTATACAGAGTAAAGGAATAATTTATAGAAAAATGAAATAAAGAAATACAAACTCATTTTAAATGGACTATTTTATACAAAAGGATACAATTACACTTTGATAAATACCCTCTCTGTGGAAGGGTAAAGTGGAAAAACTGCTTTATATTTTTTTTGTGCTGCATTTATATAAAATATTTCCCTTTTATTTTTATGCAGCCTTAATTAAATAAAATCCTACCAAGATAACAATTATTTAGGAGGGTAATGTATAATTGTGATGCTTCTAGCAATTTGGAGACTTTATATGTTTATTAGAGGGATGACTCTGCAAAAAAAATATATATTTTAAAGTTTAGCAGAAAAAGGCTTTCTTAGGAGCCCTAATCCTGCTTTAATAACCTAAAATCAGTCAAAATGTTAGGTGGTATATATGATGATTATATTTCTACATATAGCCCTATAATGATTATATTTCTGATATAACCTATAATTTGTAAACACATAAAAGCTAAATGGTAAATATAAATAATATTTATATAAATGGTAAATACAAATATTCTGGTTTCTGGATATATAAATAATATTTTGATCGACAAACTGTTCTGTATAAGATTTCTTTCTAACCAAAAGTAATCAATAGGCTATCCGCTGCCGTTTTCAAAGAATAGCGCAAAACTATGACACTTCATTCACTGATGTGGCAACGCATATACTTACTTGCAGGCAACCCGCAAAAACAAAAGCTTGTTGATTTTAAATTTGAAAATGATAAAAATGCATATATAATTATATTTAATACTCCCTTTTTATTTTAAGATATAATAGTATCACACTTTATAATCATTTAAGGCACATATCGTTATTATAAGGTATTCATTGTTTGCAGCAGGCTTGAAGAGCAACATGACTAAAGCCTTAGCTATTATAAAGTCCTGAAGATTAAGAATGTCAAATCAGAAAATGTTGGTATGAAGTTAAAGTGGAGAGAGGTTAGATCTGTGGCTGGCCGACCTCCTGATCTTCAGCTCCTGTTCATATCGCTCCAGCTGAGTTCAGAATCCAGGGTTCGGCTCAACTACTGATCGGGCACTTTTTACTACCTGATAGAACAATTAGGAATAACAAAAGATAAATGGGAATTACAGAAGTAGTAAAAAACATTAAATTATTGCATACAAATCTAGAATGCTGTGGCTTTTCATTATCAATTAAGCTGCATTCAGTAATGATAAAAATACGGCTGATGTATATTTTGATGTCTTGTGGCTGCCTTTATTTTGTGCATTTTAGATTCATTATATAATATAGTTTTGTTTAATTTTACCTTGCTGCCTATATGTCTGCTTTTCCTTAATATAATATAAAGCAATAAAATATCAGCAACCAAGAAAAATAATTAATGACTTCACATATAAATAAAGTTTCGAATAACTTTGAATTTCAAAAAAAACTTTAATTTAAAAAGAACTTGCGCATAATATGCATGTGTCCTGACTAGAACTGTTTCATATCAGACTTAATTTTGACATAAACACTATTCATACCTGGAAGGCATCTGTCAAGGTGAGACCTTGGTGCTTCATTAAATAGGCCACACAAACAGTAGCTGAACGACTGCGTCCATTCTTGCAGTACACAACAGTGCGGCCTCCCCGTTCTGCCTCACTGGCAATGGCATCAGCACAGCAGTCAAAATACTTGTAGAGGTCTTCTTGAGGGTCATCATATACAGGTGCACGCAAAGTGCTTACCCGCATAGAGGGAAATGGTTGCTGCTTGGAAACATTAATACAATGAGTGACCTCCTCCTTCTGGATAAGTTCATTGCTACAGGCTGACCGGGCATTACTGATCAGCAGACAGTCTGTAACTGTGCTTAACTGCAGCATTTCTAACTATATGCTTGCTTATATTTGACTATATGAAGGAACATCTGAAGTATTGAATAATCATTATAGTTGCAGGTCCACTTAGTCAGTGGGAAATAGCTAAATGTTTCATTTAATATATGTAGTCATTTAATTTAATTTATTGAAGATACTAATGTTATTACAATAGAGGTAGATGCATACAGTAGATCAGATACTAAATTATTACTGCATCAGCAAGGAGAATGGTCAGATGTTTCAACCTCCTCTTAATGCCCTACACAGACAAGTCTTGTGAGCTGTTGATTAAATAAGAGAGGAGCGAACATTACTTGTTTAGAACGAACAAACACGAACGTAAATCAATAAAGGGAACAACACGTTTGTACAGTAACCTGAATGTGCAGTAAAGTATTGAAATTATTCACTGGGCATGCTCCACACCATGTTTAACAACGCGGATATGCTTAAGGTGCGTTCACGCCATATCAGAATCCCCCCCAATTACAAGATTCCAACTTGTAAAAAGCATTTACGTCCTCGTCTAACTCGTGATTACAACTTGTGTACTGGGAGTTTTCTGAGAGCCTACGACCTGTACCACGTGACCGCTATAACGTACCACATTACCATCGCAGGCTTGGTTTCAACTCTGTCTGACTGTTGTGTTTAGGCGTTAGAAAACCATAATTCCGAGGACGTGAACATTGTGAGTGTCACTTGTTGTCGTCTCGAAATTACGGTAATTACGATATGGCGTGAACGCTGCATTATGCTCATTCCACCCTCATTCAAAACACAACATAAACATTGAGGTCAGAATAAGAAACCATTCTGACCTGCAGATTAGGCATGAGGATGATCCTCGAAGTGGATGTGGCAGAGCTTTATCATCCTGACCGCCACAACAGTCCCAATGACACGAAAAACGTGCAGTGAACGCACATGCAGCTAATTTACCCCGCCCATTGATGCCAATAATCGCCTTCCTCTCATTCATTAACCAGTGTAGGATTAAAAATAGATACATAACTTGAAACCTAAATTTGACATACAGTTGACCCAATCTAGATTGTACACATATGTATGCTGACGTTTTGTCGCTGAAAAAAAAAACTGTTGTGGCCTTTACAGTCCAAACAATTCAGCAGTTTGATATTTTTTCCGCAGTTGCAATACAATTTGTTGGCAAAAGTGTATTGAGATATGAAAAAAATAAGATCTCGCCTTCTGTTTATTTATAGCAATCGAATCATAGCCCCACCAAATGGACAGTTGTGTATTCCAAATTTAAATAAATAGTTCAGTGTCACAGTATGTAAAATACACTTTCTCGGTTTTCATTTTATGTTAACTGAAGAAAGGACGTCATATGTGTTTAGAATGAGGTGAGAGTAAGTATACAATAGTAAACAGAAATGCTTACTTTACTTTACTTTTAGTCATTTAGCAGACGCTTTTATCCAAAGCGAAATAAGAAAAAGTAACTAAAACTAACAGTTAACTCCATGAATACTATATAAACACATTTAAGAAAATAAAGAAATTAAATAAAAATGACAAATGCATACAACAACATTTGAAAACTAAACATTTAAATGAGAAAAAATTTAAATAAATAAAGCTAAAAACATTTCAAAATATTAAAACAACAGGTATGAGTATAATAATGCTTCTAACATAACACTAAGCCAAACACCAAAAAAACAACTAAATGCTGGGTTAAGTAACCCAAATAATCAAACAAATAACTAAATAAATGTGCAATATTAAATAGTAGTAATGATATGACTACTCATTAACAATGCGTAGTATTTAACAACATTTGTTCTCCACCGCATTTGACTGACAGGTGAATAAACATGCTGTGAGTGACGCAGGTCTCCCGCTGATGCGTCTGACGTCATGACGTCGTTTCGGAGTTCAAAGCAACAAGAAGAGCGGAAGCTTCGAGATGGAGGCTGGGGGTTAATTAAACGTGAAAAATAGCGAAATAACGCGCACTCTGGAGGCAGTTGACATTTAATTTTCAGAAAGACATTACAATAGTCTCCACAAGGAAGAGTCGTGTGTTAAATTTCGATTCATAGACTCAGCACTGGATATTTTGGGTGAGTTTCTCAAGGATGTACCGGGCGCCATTTAAACACGCTGTGCGGGAGACAGGAAAGAAATAGCCACACTTACAGCCAATACAGCGCTAACGTTATCTGCTGCAGCGGACAGATTCTGCACTCAAACAAACACACATATTTTAAGGAGATTCTGTTCTCATTCTTGTAGACCGTGAAAATGTGTCCTGTTTGTGAAGGCCTGTGGTAGCATCAGGTATTGTGTTAGCCGGCTAAAGGCTAACAGACCTCGAGCTGAAGATAGACATTTGTCGACCTCGAACAAGAAACTAACGTTAAAGGTATAAATTATGCATTAGTCACCAATTCAAGTTTTGTTTTAGCGTCTAACATTACGTTTAAGAGATAAATGTCTTTAATTATTGACTCGTGTGTTTTTGTAAGTTTAAAATTGAGATCTACGTTATTAACGTTACATGAGTGCAGTGTGTAACACGCCACCTAAAACAAGATATTAAACAATGCCCATAAATGTTTTCTGGCATTCACAAACCCCTCAATGTTACCCGAATATTTTGTTTATGTCTAAGTCCAGTCGTATTTTACTTGCGAAAGTGCACAGAATGTACGATATGTTTTCCATTAACAGCTCTTAAATGCAGTCCTTTTTCAGAAATGCAGCAGCATCGACTTAACTTTTTAACTTTTAAAACATTTTAAGTGAAACTATCTACCGTTACGGCATTTATGACGAATACACGTTTAGTCATACTGATAATAAAATGTTCTCCCTTATATTTTTTTATTATCATTAACCGTGGTGTTAACTGAATAACTGTTTTTTGCTTTTTAGTTTTATCCCCTTTTCTCTCCCTCACAAATTAATAATTTGCATCAGCTTTAAGGGGGTTAGAGTACAATAGGACAGTGTTTCCAAATTGGTTCTGGTCCCAAATTTTACATTGAACCTGGCAACATTGTTAGTTACACCAATAAATGTAGGCTAAATTTAAGGAGCAAATCAGATAAAAATGCCTCTTAAGCTATTGACTACATTACCACGTTTTTACAGTGCAAGTAACAAAGTTGTTTAATGTATTTTAAGAAAATAATGCTCTGAAAGTATACCGATCCTATCTCATTTTTATTTATTGCGACCCACCAGTTGAGAATCACTGCTCCAGAAGTTTTTTTTCTTCCTGAAGGGACAACAGCTGTTCTGTCTGTGGTGAAATTTTGTTGCTGTGAGATTTTTTTTTTTTTTTTTTTTTGAAAAAAATCGTTATAGAGTGCAATGTATATCTGCTCTTTAGGAGTTAAATTTAAATAATAATTGTTCGCCAACATTTGTATACTAATTATTACACTATTTGTATGCAACAATTAGTAGGCAAGTCGTGGCCTAATGGATAGAGTGTCGGACTTGTAACCTGAGGTTGTGGGTTCGAATCTCGGCTCCGGCAGGAATTGTTGCTGGGGGGAGTGAATAACGAATGTTCTCTCCACATTCAATACCACGACTGAGGTGAGACCCTTGAGCAAGGCACCGAACACCCAACTGCTACCCGGGCGCTACAGCATTGGCTGTCCACTCCTCCGGGTGTGTGTGCACTTGGATGGGTTAAAAGCAGAGCACAAATTTCACTGCTGGTTATATTCTTTATAATATGTGACGAATAAAAAATCTTCTTCTACAAGTTAACACACTTACTTAAAATCACAGGGAAATGTATCATGCCTGGTTTTATTGTGATAACTAAATATAACTAGTGATTTTAAATTTAGTCTTGCTTTTACAATGAAATGTCCTATACATGGTGTTGAGCCTGTTTGGTGTGCTTGGTACCATTAAAAACAATTAATTGAAACAGTCACTGATGCAATTCTATTTTCCAAAAAAATGTCAACTGATGTTTGTTTTGAAAAATAATTTGTACTAGGTAAATGTATTTTGCTGTCAATGCTTCAAACTACATATGCCTAAATTAGAACCAAAGTTATTTTAGATGCTACTCTATTTTATTAATTTGATTCTTTACTGTGAAAAGCATGATGCGTTTAAAGGTCTTTTACGTTGTGGTTCCAGATGTTCAACATCAATAAACATTTATGTAATTTCTCTGACATGTAAAATTATCCTGTCCATTAAACTGGAAAAAGCTTTTAAATTCAGCTTGGCTTTGATATTTCTTGCACCATGCCTCCGCTTGCATTTGGAGCACCTTTTTATGGAAACCAATGTAAAATTGTGATAAAGATTTTCTTTATAATGATTACAGGCTTTTACTCTTTGTGGTCTGTCATCCATTGCCACTCGTTTATTCCTCCTAAAGAAACTTTTCTTTTTTTTTTGGATTAATTACAATGTCTTATAAATTGTATGCTTAAGTTATGCTCCGGTTCACTTATGTAATGTAGTCAGTTTCTTGCACAGTAGAATATTTTTTTCTTATTTACCAATCGATGGTCTACTCTCTGTTTTTATTTTAATAAGTAGTTGCTGCAAGCTTGTTTTGGATTCTGGGAATGTGCAAATATTTCAAACCACTTAGTGTTGTTGGAATTCTCCAGGTGGTTTGAAATATTGGTCTTTTCTGGGGGTTTTTATTGACCTCCGCAATTGGTTGCCTTGTGTTCATTTAAAGTGAGCCAGTGTAATAAGCCCTAAACTCATAATAAATTTATTTCTCACATTGTCAGGTGTTAAAAAACTGTCACTATGGCAACAGATATTGGCTCACCTCCCCGGTTCTTCCATATGCCTCGGTTCCAGCACCAGGCACCTCGTCAGCTGTTCTACAAGAGGCCGGACTTTGCCCAGCAGCAGGCAATGCAGCAGCTCACTTTCGATGGCAAGCGCATGAGGAAAGCTGTGAACCGCAAGACCATTGATTACAATCCGTCTGTCATCAGATATCTTGAGGTATAAGCCTTACAACATGTAACCAAGTGTTGCAGTGTAACATCTGACAAATGTAACATCTGGCAAATTACTCCATTGCAGAATCGATTGTGGCAACGAGATCATCGAGATTTCCGTGCTATTCAACCAGATGCAGGCTGCTACAATGATGTATGTTTTACTACTACTTTGCTCAGTTCTCATGTCTATTCTTCAAGTTCATAAATTTCTCATACTTTTTTGCAGCTTGTTCCTCCTGTTGGTATGCTTAATAACCCTATGAATGCTGTTACAACAAAGTTTGTCAGAACCTCCACCAACAAAGTCAAATGCCCTGTGTTTGTTGTGCGAGTAAGTGTAAAGCTTTTGAATTGATGCTTTGTGTTGAAATGTGTAATTTTGCTATATAACCCATATACAGCCTATTCCTTTGGTTATTCTAAACCTTTTCTTACCCTTTTCTTGCCTTCTTATAGTGGACTCCTGAAGGCAGGCGACTTGTAACGGGTGCCTCCAGTGGGGAGTTTACTTTATGGAATGGGCTCACATTTAACTTCGAGACAATTCTTCAGGTAACCAGAGACCAATTTTTTGATTTGTGGCACACAACCGCCCTTACCTCAACCTCAGAAGCTTGCTAAAAGGTTCTTATCTAATTATTACTTTTTCTCTCATAGGCTCATGATAGCCCTGTCAGGGCAATGACCTGGTCTCACAATGACATGTGGATGTTGACTGCCGACCATGGAGGTTACGTGAAGTACTGGCAGTCCAACATGAATAACGTCAAGATGTTCCAGGCTCACAAGGAGGCGATTAGAGAGGCCAGGTCTATACACAATCTACCATTTTCTGTAGTTAACCTAAGCCTGTTACTGCCCCTGCAGGGGCAGTGCTCTGCCGGTTGGGGGCTTTCCTCAGTGCTGTCAGTTCTGATATACTCTTCCCTGTGCTGCTCAATGTTTATGTCCTTTATTATTAACTCATGTGTGTTGTTGTTGCAGCACTGCATTTATTTTTCACCTGTGGCTTTTGAGTTATGTATTCTCATCTTTTATATACATAACTTCTATGTACAGAAAAGGTGTATTTTTCACAGTTTTAAATAAAGTATTCCCAATGATTTATATTCTAAGATGATGACATACAGTCTAGAATAAAAAAGTGTGTGGGGGGGTAACCGTTAAAAAAAAAACCCTCTGGGACTAAAGTGTTTGTTGGAAAGGTTTCTTGGAGCCTCCATAGTGGAGGAGATTCTTGCACTGGTCTATTTAAAGGAAATGCACATGACTTAAGTTTCAGTTCACAATGGATTACCAGTGAGACAGGAGCTGTGCTGCCCCCACTGGCCATCAGTGTCTTTGTCACGCTTTCAGTCGGTCCCTAATAAAAATTCTGCTTCTAAATAAAGATTTATAAGAATAAATAACTCTGATATTTACTTTTATACAACTCTATGTGGTATAAATGCACATGGAAACATTTTCATCCAGGTTTATAATTCATTGCCACTCCATTTTGTTTTGTTAACTGACACAATACAAAGTATGTAATGTCCTTTCTAATGCAATAAAATGCTATTTCTTCTACAATATTTTTAAAAAGAAAAAATGAAGCCACAAATTTAAAGCCTGGGGTATTAGATCATCAAAATGGCTCATGGGTTGAAGTAAAACAAACTGAAGAGAGGCTTTCGCTTACTTCAGTGGTTTATTTCTGCTTTTTCCTATGCTTTAAATAAAAATGAGTGCATAGTAAGAATATATCTGAGCACTGTGGGTAATGTTTGTACTTTATGGTGTTAGGTGGATTGATACGCCTGCCATATTTGTAGAAATAGCTAAATAATGGTGTGTGTTTAGAGGTCAAAATAGTAAGTTGGTGAACTGAGGCAGGCTCAGTTTTGCCAAATGCTTGAACCAGCTTGTGTGCCTGGAAGGAAGAGCAGTCTGTGTAGGGATGGTTGAATTTGAAACATTCCTGTTTATATTTATTTATTAATTGAAGTCCTTTCATGTGCTCATTCTATTTTCTGATGTTGTACAGCATTGATCAGAATACAGAGAAATGTGCAGTCATTGTTAAATATGTCTTTAATTTTAGCTTGTGGTATTATAGTTGCATTTAAGCAATTTATGATAGGATTGTTCTGTAGAGTGAGTTGTCTGCTAAGGAGATGGATGGTTCCTTGACCGATCCACTCAAAGGGCCCCCGCAGGGTGTAAAGTGTCCACCCCACAGAGAACTGCTATGTTATCCTTCATTGTTGATTCTCTCCCTGCTGTGTCTTCAGTTTCTCTCCTACGGATAATAAATTTGCCACTTGCTCTGATGATGGAACTGTACGCATCTGGGACTTTCTCCGCTGTCATGAGGAAAGAATTCTGAGAGGTATGATATACAAGATGTTGAGATATTCACAAACGCTTTCCTTTAAACATAAAATTACACTGTCAGCTGGGTTCACAAACAGTCTTCACATTACCTTTCACACACATCTGTTAACTTTAGCATTTTGCTTTTTTTGGTCATTTACATGGGTCTGCAATTTGTTTAAATATTCATAAGACTTTGTGTTTGAGATTGTAACTAATATTTGACTGATCAAGCATTGAACCTGGTTAAATCCTTTTATAATATCTAATAATGATGAAGACCGTTCCCTGTATGTTGACAGTGTTTTGTACCTTTTTAATGCATGTTATTTCTGTTGAATTACCAAATATATATATTATATATATATATAGTGTTCCTGTGGCTCAGTGGTAGAGCATTGCGTTAGCAGCACAAAAGGTTGTGGGTTCGATTCCCAGGGAACACACATACTGACAAAATATATAGACTGAATGCACTGTAAGTCGCTTTGGATAAAAGCATCTGCTAAATGCGTAAATGTAAATATAAAAATATATATCTGCACACTATATGTTGGTTGCAACTAATAACCCCCTGTTTTGTGTATTATAGTATTATATGAACTAAACATTTCTGAGTTAATATTGTAGGGCACTATTGCTGTAGTTCTACAAACAATCTTTTCTCAAATAAAATCATTTGTTCTTCAGTCTTTCTTTCAACCAGATTATCAAATCTAGCGATGAACAGCTGTCTAAAAATTGTTACTACCCACTTCTGTTGACTTTGTTTAAAAAGTTATTTTTGCCATTATTAAAAATATTTGTGTTTATTGCAATGCAATGAAGATGAGGTATTTGTCTTTTTCAATATCAACATGTATACATTTATAACATATAACCTGACCTGTACAATTAAAAAATGGTTTAAAAAATACAATACCTCAAAACACTTTAATAATTTTTCTCTTCAGTTCAATACTAGTACCAGTCAAATGTAATGTCTTATTTAATGTTTGTGTGTGTGCAAGAGAGAGTAAGTAATGCAAAGCATTTATGTGATTGACTGAATATTGAAGCTTTCTGGTAAAACCTTGTGCGTAATACCTGTACCTGTTAAGCCAGTGATCAAAAACAACCTGAGTTCCAAACATTTAAGGATGGGAGGGGAGGGGGGATTGCATTTCAAACTCTTTAAAAAGGCACAATTTTGTTGTTGTGACAGTGAAAAGTGTTCAGATTAAGGACTATAATCAAAGAAACAACATTATGTGAAAAAACACAGATTTTACACATTGTAAGAGCTTTTACATTAAATTAAATGTTTCTCCAATTGTCAGTGTCCGAATGCTGCATATCTTTGAGGTATGGCACTGAATTTTGCAGTGATCTGGACTTGTATCAACAATAGAAATATATATTTTTCACTCTAAATAACTTTAAGTGCAGACTCTTTTTTTTTCCTCATGTTTGTGCAAATGCAAAAGTATCTCAATCAAATAAAAACACCGCTATTAAGAATTCATGCAGCTTTACCCAGACATTAAGACTAAGTCTCATGCTCACTTAATTGGTTTTGTGACATCAATTCAAAGTGTGCCACTTCTCAATATGTTTTTTTTGTTATATTTATATATAAATTATTTTACTGATTCAGTGGCATGTGACTCAATACAACATGGAGTTTAATCCAATATTTTTTTTTTGTTCTGGCTGTTACTTAGTTTGTCTTTCTCATAGAATTGTAATAAAATATTATAGCATACTTATGATCTATATGCAATGCTACATTTTTAATCAAAGGTTAAAAAAGTGTTACTCTAACAATGTTGCTCTGAAACAGGAAAGAAAAATGTGTGCAAGAAGATGATGTTTCTTTTTTATGTGTTTCCAGGTCATGGAGCCGATGTGAAGTGTGTCGATTGGCATCCCACGAAGGGCTTGGTGGTGTCCGGCAGCAAAGACAGCCAGCAACCTATAAAATTTTGGGACCCAAAGACTGGACAAAGTTTGGCAACACTGTAAGTTAGCAGATGCCTTTAAAACACAAAAATATTGAAATCTTTGCCCATGCCTGAATGGTTTAACAGATGAGGTAAGCCTTTTAACAACAAAATGTTATTGCATTGCTAATCTTGGTTTGAGTTTGAGTACTTAAGAAAGAGAGAATAAGAAGGGCTATTAAGTGTGTCTTTTTTGTGTTTTGTCCTTAGACATGCACATAAAAACACAGTCATGGAGGTGAAGTGGAACCTTAATGGCAACTGGCTGTTGACGGCATCACGTGACCATTTATGTAAACTGTTTGACATTCGCAATCTCAAAGAGGAGCTGCAGGTTTTTAGAGGACATAAAAAAGAAGCCACAGGTATAATCCTAATGAGAATGTGTATTAATCTCCTGCAGGTGAAGCAGTGTGTTGTGTATATTGCATATACATTTTCTCTTTTTGGTTGCAGCTGTAGCTTGGCACCCAGTTCATGAAGGCTTGTTTGCCAGTGGAGGCTCTGATGGATCACTGCTATTTTGGCATGCAGGGTAAGCACCTTTCATATCCTCTCTGTACCGTTTAACCATTTACGGTAGCATTAGTCAAAAAGTAATACTCTGTGTAGTAATTTCAAATTGTGTGTTATTATTTCACTGCTGAAGTTGTTTAAATATTTTGCTAGTGTGGAGAAAGAGGTGGGAGGAATGGAGATGGCTCATGAAGGAATGATCTGGAGTTTAGCCTGGCATCCACTGGGCCACATCTTGTGTTCTGGGTCTAATGACCATACCAGGTAAGTGTGTGTCAAAAAACATGCATGTATCTATTAGGGTTGTTACATTTACCAAAATTTCAGTAGTTAATACCAGTACATGTGAAATTTTACAATTCTCTATACCACTTTTTGCAGTGGCATACCCCCTGGGGCAGTACACCCACTTAGACCGCAGTCACACCTTTGCCATTAAGGGACAATATTTGCCACCTTAAATTGATTAAAAGGTGATTTTTTTTTACATTTAGACAATGTTTTTCTAGCCTTATTAATTGTAAGTCATGTTTTATGACATATTATTACCATTCCATTAAGTGCATTTATCAATACATTATTAATTATTTAATAATTTATGTCACCGTATTAATGAGCGAGGCGTCACGTCATTCATTCAGTCAATAAGGAAGCAAAAGGCTATAGTTATGAATGGATTATTAATCACCGACTCTCCGAATCATTCAAAGCTGCAGATTCCTTCACCAACGAAACACCGCTGTTTCTTGGAGATGCACTCCAGTTCTGTTGCGGATTTCATTGGAACTGTTATTATTTCATTTTAAAATATAACAAACAACTTTGACAATATTGTTTTAAAAATGTAGGCTACATTTAAAATGTAAAATGTTCACTTAATATTACCTTTTTGTTGAACTGTTATTTAAAATCAATGTCACATTTGCAATCGTTTGGACATTCAGGGAAAATAGCATTCTTGCTCGTATTTTGAACATGAAACAATAACTCGCACATGGTGTTTCTGTATCAACGAGGGTTTCTTAAATCGATTTCAATGTACAGTCCAACAATAGGCTATTTGTTCTTCATGTTATTAAGTGCCACAAATCTACTTTAAAGGTACAATGAACAACAGCGCGATTTGCTAAAGCAGCATATTTAGCGGGCATCCTATTATACTCACGCTGCTTGTGTGGACCCTAGTGATGCGCGGACGGCGGTTATATCCGCAGGCGCTGCGGATGATCCGCGGGTCGGGTGGATCGGGTAATAAAAATGTTATTATTTGCGGGTGGATGAGATAAATCATTAATGATACAAATATTAACTACATTTTCTAAATAGGCTACAGAAAATCGAATAAAGTGTAAATTAACATATTAAAGTTATTCGACAAAACATTAGGCTATACAGACCAAAAGAAAATTTAAACATTTCAGTTTTGGTCGATTAATTAATTAGTTAATTAAACCCTCTTCTAGTGATTCCAATGATCCAAATAGTAATTAAACATCTAAAATGAACTTTATTTATACGTTTTCTGAGGAGAACGTTTTCTCTGCTCACTTCTGGATGACTGCTGCTGCTCACTACGAGTAGCCTCTGTTGCAAAGCACAGCATTCCAGCATTGTGAATATTTATATCGAATTCTCCATGACATGAGTCCAAACCAGAGAAATGTGATTTTTAAACCCATGCTGATGAAAACAAAAGGATTCTGACTTTATAAATTGTAATTCTTACTGTATAACTATTGTGAGTTTATATCTCACGATTCTGTGCAAAAAGTCAGAATTGTGAGATAAAAAGTTGCAATTACCTTTTTTATATTATTCGGTGGCGGAAACAAACATTAAATCAAACATTAAAAGAAAATGAATCACTCCTTGCTCGATTAAACTACTGTTTATTTGCATTTTTGTTCTTGTTTTTAATAAAGATTAAATAAAAAATAGCGATTATTAACAATTATATAGTATTTTTTTAAAGAAAGAATAGGAAGAAAATATTGCTTGATGATTTTGCTTTGGAATCTTCAGAAAACAAACTCTATATTTCTCAGAATCAACTCTGCTGACTCTATCGCCTTCAAACTCATCGTCTGCGCATTTTTTCATCATTTTTTTTGTCCGATGCCAACAAATCTTATATAATTTTGAAGGTATTTTAATGGAGAATGTGAAAATAAAACTTAATAATTTAGGAAAATTTGCTCATTACCGACTCATTTGCCAGCACGGTTCCCTTTCTAATCACTAAAAGGCTGTCATTCATCTTAGTTCATCGTGATCTCACAAACTTACATTATAATTAAGTTCTCTATGCTGCCCAGTGAACCTCATAATGAGGTTATTCATATGCCTGAACACCTGAACAAAAACTCCAGCAATTTAAGCAGTAAGTGGGTTCTATCTTAAACGCCTCAGATTTGCTGTTAGGTTCAAGAAATCAACAGATATGTCAGAGATTGGATACAATGTTCAACACTGCAAAAACACGTTGAAACAGAAACTGATCTCCAGAGCGCAAACCATAACGCGCTGAATAGTTTGCCAAATCTGCAATAAAATGCCATTAATACAGCTTTAACTGAGGGTGCTTTTGATTTCATTTGAGGGTGCTTAGCACCCCCGTAGAACCGGGCCTGAGTGACGGTCAAAGAGAGAGGGCTTGGTGCTGAATCACTCACGCTGTTTTCAAATGACTGATTTGATCTGATGATTTGAGTGAATTTATTTACTCATCTAATCTATATACGCTATTACTGAATACATTTTTTCTGTAATTTCCCTCATTTTAAAGTTGAAAGCTGCAGGAATGAGTAGCCTAATGCGATATTGGCCTATGCGCTATACCCCACTGAAAATCAGGACATAATTAAACATAATTCTATGATACAGGGGATTTTTAAATAGATTTCCATGACTTTTCAAAAATTTCTTGGTTTATTTATTTTTCAAATCGATAAAATTGGAAATTGCTGTTTTAAAATTCAATGACTTTGCCATTTTTTTAATGTCCATACAATCCCTGAATGTGACGATCGGGTACAGGTCGGGTACGGTTATCTAAATCAGACAAAAATATAGGTGCGGGCAGTTGGCGGGTGAATAATTCATTTGAAGCTGCGGATTCGCAGCTAGTGGATCACTAGTGGACGCAGTCCGTCTGACTGCAAAAGATGAGGTAATTTGATGTAATTTGACTGTTTACAGCACTCCCATTTGCCTGTTTTTATACTAGAAGTGGCATTTTGCATGTATAAGAAACAAATGCTTGGTTTTAATGTTACTTTAAGTTGGGGTAGAACGTACCCCAGTTTGAGAACCACTGCTCTATACCATTTATTTTACCACAGCAAAACAATAATATGCTACTGAACACACTCCTTTATTTATAGCAAAATTTTAATACACAAATTAAATGTTCCATGCCGTTAAGTAAATGGTAAAAACAAAGAAATTAATGATTATGAACCTAAAATGCTCTAGTTTGCATAGACTCTAGCTCATTGCTCTGTGATCACTTCCTCAGCAAATTTTGGACTAGAAATCGGCCTGGGGACAAGATGCGGGACAGATACAATCTGAACTTGTTGCCTGGAATGTCAGAAGATGGAGTGGAGTATGGTTAGTATTCCTTGACCTCATGCAATTTAAAAGCCTTATAGAGGATTTACATATTAAAACATAATGCTTTATTTTGGTTAATTCTAGATGACATAGAAACCAATAGTGTTGCAGCCATTCCTGGCATGGGGATCCCAGAACAGCTGAAGGCTGCCATGGAACAAGAACAAACTGGTTAAGACACTTAATACATGCACAGTCGTAGTTAGTATTTATTGAAGTTCAGTTGGTTGGTTATATATAATTGGTATTTATTTGCTTAGGCAAAGAGATGGTGGCAGAGCCTGAGATGAGCATTCCAGGGCTGGACTGGGGAATGGAAGAGGTCATGCTGAAGGACCAAAAAAAGCCCCCGACTAAAAAGGTTCCTTATGCAAAGCCAATTCCAGCTCAGTTTCAACAGGTCAGTATGATCATCTTATACATATGTTTTGGTAGCACTGTCAGCAGAGCTTGACATTGACACCCGCCGAATGTGGGTGGATTTCAGCTGTGGTTGGTAATACGGTCACTCCCACTAGCCACTTTGGCAGGTTGAATTTTGTATAGCCTGCAGTAACAGAGCTCGACATTAAGGCCTAATCTCAAATCTATTTTATACCCCTTCTCCTACAACTACGCCTACCCTTTCACCTTGTCCCTTAAAACACATTGTCAAATGGTAGGGTGAAAATATTCCCCTAAGAATTGGGACACCACTACTATACAGTTATACGTAGTCTCCTACAATAAACACAACTATACTGGAGTGTTGGTGTGCATTAGAGCCTTACCGTTCTATATTAATGCTCTGACACACACACACATATCACACATATATTTGTTCTTGCAAACATTTATTTGAATAACATGACCGTAAATATGAACACATGATTGAATATAACATAAAACAAATGGTTACTTTTCTTTAAAATCTTTATATTAATCTTGGGCAGCCATGTTGCCGCTGTAGGCGGTTTATGCTGAAATAATTCATACCCATTGTTTGAAGTGTGGTTGTGAAAAATATTAGTTTGAAGGGCTATCTGGTCCTTCCCCATACCCCTCCAACCAAAAGAGAATCGAGACACCCCTAGTCCTCCGTTTTGTGCGTTCTTGTGAAGGGGTAGGGGTGTCTCGAAAGGGGAAGGGCTAATTGGTAGCAATGGGATTGGGCCTAATATTTGTGTGAAACAAGTGGATTTTTTAAAGGGGCGAGTAAAAGAGAATTTTACTTGCCTGTTGGGACAACTATTCTGATTAAAATAAAACTTTTGTCAAAAATGTCTCCACGATCTGCTTTTGAGGAAACATCGTAGTATTGTGCTACAGCGCACATTCTATCAGTTACAGTTCTGGCACCTTCGTCTCTATATAGTGTACAACACGACACAGCGATAGTTACTCTGACAGGACACTGCACTTATTCGCGATCGCAAAAGTGCATTATTTGCATTCAAGCCTTGCCGGTTAAACGTTTCATTCGCGCGCTGGTCTGACGTTATATCTGATTATTATAATAAAAGTGTAGTAACCATGTTTTTTTTTTGCGTATTGGTTACAATTTATATAACCAGTTTTACTACAAATACCATGGTTAAACTATGATTAGTGTAGCAAGACCATGGTTAATATGTGGTTATCATGGTTTAGGTATAGTAACCAAGTTTTTTTTATTATTATTATTTATATACAACCATGGTTAATTTTTGTAAATGCAAGTACGACCTGATGACTTCATAAATATGATAATTAAGCATATATCAAGTTGAATTGTTATATAAAGTTATAAGCATGTTTTTTAAAAGCAATTATTTCTGACCTTTTGACGTTGATGATAATTCAGATTCGGACCTTTGAATGTAAACTTTGAAAACCCCTGATCTAAGCTAATATGGCCAAAACACACAAGGTTTACATATAGACTTATGTAATGTCTAAAATTAAAGTAAACACAACAGCTGAGACAAACGGATGCGCGCCTGTATATTAGACGCGTGCAGGTCTTAAAGGGACAGTATTAAACATGCAGCCGACTGTCATTAAAGGGATGGTTCACCCTACAATTACATTTCTGTCATTATTTACTCACTCTCATGTTGTCCCAAACCTGTATTAATTTCATTCTTGTGCTGAACACAAAATAAGATATTTTGATGAATCTGGGTAACCAAACAGTTGCTGGTCCACATTGACTTTGATAGTAGGAAAAATGTGGAAGTCACAGATGATCAGCAAACTGTTTGGTTTCCCTTGGTCCTCAAAATAGCATTTACGTTCAGCAGAAGAAAGAAACTCACTTAGGTTTAAAACAACTTTTGAGTAAATGATGGTATAAAAATAAAACACCATGACAGAATCAACAGACAGATGGCATACATTGTATTTTTGGGTGAACTATTCGTTTAACGTTAATAATACAGAGAAAAATCACTCACTATTCTTGACTGAAAAACTTTAATACAGTTGCTTTAGGAATCAGTCTATATAAATTTTTATTTTTACATTTGTTCATTCAGTTTCTTGAATGCTCATGCTAAATACACATATTGTACCTGGAAATAAAGCACTGTTTGTTTAACTTGTATATTATGTGTATTTTTTTAATCTGTATCTTCGTTCTTATTTTTATATAAGAAAGATACAACATTCTTTATCTTTGCCCACTTTAGCCTAAATTGACCTTTGACCATCATGGCCTCCTAATCATCCCCATACACTGATTGGCTTCATCACTCTGTCTCCTCTCCACCAGTAAGCTGGTGTGTGGTGGGCGTTCTGGCGCAATATGGCTGCCGTCGCATCATCCAGGTGGATGCTGCACATTGGTGGTGGTTGAGGAGATTCCCCCTTCTATGTAAAGCGCTTTGAGTACCCAGAAAAGTGCTATATAAATGTCCTTTTTTGTTAACTTGAAAGGCTTTATAATAGGGAACTTAGTTTGGCTGTACTGCACAGACAACTTGCAAAATAGTAAAACCAATATGACAAAGAATCGTGATAAAATCGTGAATCGTGATATTTCTTAAAAAAAACGTAATATTATATTTTTTCCATATCGCCCACCCCTAATTCGGTGTAAACGGCAGCTGATAATGGATAATTAACAGTAACAAGGTCGCGCCAGTTGAAGTTCACGCAGCCTGTCTGTATGTAAAAATCTCATGGAGAAATCAAAACAAATGAATGCAGCTACACAGAAGAAACATACTGCGATAAAAATCCAACTTAGTTTTTATATTTTTGACATAGCCTAGTAAAGCAATGTGACATGACCAAGAGAGTGAAGTTTTTCCTAAAAACCACGATTGCAAATTTTACATGGTAAATGTTGACTGTTTTTGCTTTATTTGGTTAATGAAAATGGTTCCAAAGATCACAACAGAACAGTCGGTCATCTCTGAGCAACACACAGCGGTGTTTCGTTACTGAATGATTTGGCATTTTTGAATTCATTGCATTCATTTCAGTCAATGATTCTGATTCAGTGGTGCATTTATAAAGATTCTTGAATGAAACAGCCATCTGAATGAATGCCTCAGCGACTCACTCATTATGACCGTCACTTGCTGTGATCTAGTGGCGGTTTACTTTCATAGATAAAAGTAGCTTATCTTCTAATTTTTTCCAACATTTTATATTTGTATGCGTGTACACACAAACACACACATATATATATATATATATATATATATATACACACACTCACATATATAATATATTATATAACTGATTTAAAACACCAAGCTCATATCATTGTTTTCTGTTATAATTTTGCAATGTAAATGCTTTCAACATCATTAAACTGTCTGTGTAAATGCATCTAAATGCCACTTCAGCTGCTTCTGTTTCTTCTGCAGTGGAAAAATCATTTTTGCTATTGATAACTGTCCTGTCTTATATTAAGTGAAATTGTTAATACAATTTTTAAATTGGAGATGAAAGGTGATGCATTTAATACATTTAGGGAAAATGGCTATTGGCTTTAAATGGCTTTAAATATAAATTTTACATTTCCAGGTATTTAAATAAATTGTAGTATGCAGTAACTTTTGTCATATAAAACATAATTTCCCAACAACAAAATTGTGGCCAGTGAAAATGCGTGGCTAGAAAACCACTAGCCACAGTGGCTGGTGAGCAAAAAGTTAATTCCAAGCCCTGACTGCCAGACAGGTTTTGATCTTATAAGTTATAATTTGGCTAGATGTTTTTAACTTTTTGATTTACTCATTAGGCCTGGGCAGAGAATAAGGTTCCAGCTATGCCTCCTGGAGAGGTTCCAAAGGAAAGGAAGGATGAGAAGACGGTAGATGGCAAAAAGAAGACCCAAGCAGAGATTGAGCAGGAAATGGCTGCCCTGCAGTATACAAATCCAATGTTGCTCGAGGTCTGCATATATGAATGACATATATAATTTTAGCATTGTGCTGTGAATAACACTGTATTATGCATATGCACTGCTTAATTTATTAATAAAGAATTATGTTTTTGTCCATAGCAACTGAAGATTGAGCGAATGACACAGTTACAAGAGCAGGGAATGCCTCCCCATGCTGGACAGTCAGGGCCAATGCCACCTTTTCCAGGGCAGGGTGGTCCAATGCCCCCTCCAACACAAGGCTTCCCTCAGTCCATGCCTCCACAACAAATGCCGCACAACATGCCTCCAATGGGACCAAGTGGAATGTCTGGTCCTTTCATACCTACAGGCCATATGGGTCCACCGGGACCTCCCATGCACCAGGGTCACCCTCCTCAGGGCATGATGGGTCCAGACATGCATGGACCTCCACGTCATCCAGGCGGTCAAAGGAACATGGGTTCCCAGGGTCCTACTGGCATGTCGCCTGGCCCCAGAGGCATGCAAGGACCTCCCCCAACAGGAATTACCCCAGGTTCTGGTGGACCTCCAGCTGGTATGATGGGACCGCCACCACGAGGACAAGGGCCACCACAGGGAGGTATGATGCATCAGGACATGAGGGGGCCTGTGCCTCATGGAAACATGATGGGTCCTCAGGGACCCATGCCAGGGAGTATGATGGGACCTCCACCCAGGACACATGGTAATATGCAGGGCATGGGAAATATGCATGGAATGGGGCCTCCTCCAGGGGGTATGCATGGACCACCAAACAACATGCAAGGGCCACCAGGAAACATTCAGGGCCCTCTACCATATAGTCAAGGCAAACCACCACACATGGGTGAAGGAAACCGTGGACAGTTCAACCAGGTGAAGATACGGTTGGGATAAATGCATCCATGAATCTTTAGGACTAAAAATGACATATACTTATTCAAGTAACTGAATAAAAATCAGAGTAGATTGTATTGCTGAAATGTTATGCATGACTTTCAGGGACAGAATCCTGGGCCTCAGTCAATGATGCATGGAATAGGACAGCAGGGTCTTAACGGAAAAGGTAATACTCAGAACAACTATTTTGTGAAGAAAAGTTATTCATATGCAAGCCACTTGAATCAAGACTAGTGTGTGAGAGTTAATAGCGACTTGTTCGAGTTTTCCTTTCTGTTTGTGATCAGGAGATGGTCCTCGAGGACCACCTAACCACCACATGGGACCCCCACTGGAGCGACAAGGCCCTGGTCAGGGCTCAGATGGAGGCCAGTACTGGGGTGATGATGGGGCTTATCAAGAGGGCTGGAGAAGAGACCCTGGAGGTCCTGGGCAGGAATACCCTGTAGGTCACAGAGGAATCTCTGGAGGCCCATGGGAGGGCCAGGAAAGGTTTTCCTCACATGATGGAGAGTACATGGGACATGACAGGTATGTTACATTCAGGACAATATAAACCTATTAAGCTTATTTTGTTAAATGGCCAGAGTCATGTGGATTAGAACCTGAAATGTGTGCCTTGTGACGCATCTTTACAGGTATGATGGGTATGAGGACACTGGTGAGGAGTTTGACCAGAGGCAGAGACGGCCACCACATGGAGATGACTCGTAAGTGTTACATGCCACCTGAGATGGAGTCCACAATTAGCTGAACTGTGTACTGACAGAAATAAAAAAATAACTACCAGTGTTTCCCCTAGGCTTATGGCTTCGGGGGGACGTCTGTTTTTTTCCAGCATAAAAAAGCATTCATTTAATTTATCTTTTAATTAATGAAAATTAAACAAATCTTATTTTTTTGTAAAATAAAGGGGATTTAATATTACAATTAAAACATTGAAGACATATTGTATGATAATTCCTTAAAAATAAGGTTTTAATAGTTTTAGTAGTAGTAGTAGTAGCCTATTACATAAGTTCTTCTGAACAATATTAATATATTTCTGCCCAATGTCTTCAAGTGAAACCAAACTTTTATTTTGATAGGTTGCCATGAATACCTTTACATTTCTGTGTGTATATGATATGATGAGGATAGTTTTACTCAAAATGGTCAAATGCTCATGAAGTGACTCTCAGAGCAGTTCTGGAGATGTTGTTCATGTATTTATGTCCTCATTTAGTGAGGCGGCAGACGCTAATATCACAGGAAGCCTCACATATGCTTCTGTATGAGTAGTAAACAAGTCTGTGCCATTCATTAACAGAGACAGGTAGAAGTCCTGTTTAAATAGTCGTTTTGAGGCTTAATATTTACAAATACAAGTGGGAGCAGGGGCGTCATGCACTCATTATTTTTGAGGGGGCACGAGTTTGGGGGGGGGGTCGTCATGTGATACAGCAGTCACAACAGCAATTATGTTTTATTTTTTCATTTTTATTCGAAACATTCCCAAACGACTAAACTATATCTTGATTCCCACCTTTTAGTTGACCTAGTGGGTGATGGTCAAAGTAAATAATGTAGGCTAATTTATTAACTATGAATAAAAACATGTTTGTTTACTTAATTAACAAATATGGGTGTCATGCCATTTGTATTTTATATTTAATGTGAATTTAACATTGAAAGTTAATGTGAATAAAAACATTGTAAGTTAGGCTACTAATCATAACATTGTACAGAAAGAGAGCAAAGAACATTTACATTATCAAAAAAATAATCACTAACAGTCTAGAGTTCAAGCACGCTCAAAAACTCCCTTTAAAACCACTGGAGCGGTTTACACTATGAAATTAATATCTTTCAGATTAAAATACACATTTGCACTGTGTTGTTTCTTACTGTGGCCCTTTGCTGCCACAGACATAATATTTTTTCCACCCAATTATGTCGTTATACCAACATCTTTTCACGTTAAAACGACATCTTTTCTCGTAATAACGACATCTTTTCTCATTAAAACGACATCTTTTCTCGTAATAACGACATCTTTTCTAGTTAAAACGACATATTTTATCATTAAAACTATATATTTTCTCGTTAAAACTACATCTTTTCTCGTTAAATTGACATCTTTTCTCGTTAAATTGACATCTTTTCTCGTTAAATAGACATCTTTTCTCGTTAAATCGACATCTTTTCTCGTTAAATCGACATCTTTTCTCGTTAAATCGACATCTTTTTTTCGTAAAAACGAGATATGTCCAAAAAAACGATTTAATTTTGTCATTAAAAAAAAATAATCTCGTAATAATTATAATAATTCATTACATATAGCGCTTTCCTGCTTTTTCTAAGCACTCAAAGCGCTCCACGTTGTCAGGGGGTATCTCCTCATCCACCAACATGTCATATGTCACATATGTCATAAAAACGATACGTTTTCCGTTATAATAGATATATGGTAGGCTACATTATGTGAGCGAGCTGAGCGATTGTCCGCGACTTCGCGCTGCTCAGTCTGACATAAACGAGGATCTGCACATTGCTGAATTGAAATACACTGTTTTAAATGTATTTAATGTAATTGTTTTAATTGTAGCAGCATGTTTATTAGGATTAATCTCCAATCTGTCTACAATACTATCCAATAACAGCACTCAGACCCATGACTTGTTTAGGCTATATATGATCAGATCAAAACAGTTATTTTTTAATAATTGACTCTGGTCTTGGAATATTTATTTATTTGAATGACAGAAAGTTTGATTTAACAACAAATCGAAATATGAACAAAGATAAATAAAGAGATTTTCTAATAGGTTAATAATAATAATAATACTTATTATTATTATTATTTTGTTCTGTTTGAAAACGGGCAAACAGATTAAGCTAGATTTTTCGTAGGCCTATTTTTGTACGTGGGTAAACAAATGAGCTGCTTTAATATTTGTTTCACATGCGTAGGCAGCCTTGATAGCTACTTTAGTCTGATTTATATATTATGTATTAATGATTTTATATTATTAAATGATCTTTAGCTGAATCAAGCGTGCTCATCGCATCACATTCTTCTTATGGTTTAAATTCCAGGCTTTGCATTACGGAAGGAATAGGCTGCGCCTGGGTGTGAGCACTGAGCACAATAGTACAGATGAGCTCACGGGAAAGACTGTACAGTAACTCTTGCTGAATTTAGGCTATACAAATTAAATAAACACAAATTTGTTTTCGATTTTTTTATTTAAGTAGACCTTTAGACATAACAAGGCACACCAGAAAGCGCACCCTGTTATTTTACAAAAGCAATTTGTAACATTTTGTTCTTATTGTGGAAGTATATAAAATAAATCATACATTTATATTGCTTTCCTCTGTTATCACAATGTAAGGGATTGCGTCGGTGTCGCCGAATTGAGAAGAGCAGCGGTGTGCTTTATATGAGATAGGCTAAAGCAAGAAGCGTATACAACATCCAGACTGTATGAAACGTTATTGTGACTAATTTGCAGAGCGGTACGGTACATAAGATGAACTCTTATTCTGCATGATGGGATAGACAGTAAAGACAGGCTAAGTTAAAACATTGATTTTTTTAGGGCTGCCCACACACAAATATACGGTGCCCGGGAGCGGCCGTACTCGGTTCATTTAGTTTTGTCGTGGCCAAGGCATATTAAGTCGTTGGAACGTGATGATATGCCATAGCCACGAGATGTTAGTTCGCGGTAGCATCATATTAACTTATGGGAACGACATATTTTTCTTGTGGCCACCAGTTTAAACAAACCTGCGTGGCCACAGCAACCCGGGACTATCAGAGATGGATAAAACAGTTTTATTAACATTAAACATTTCATTGAATATTTGTATATTATTATTATTATTAGGTTATGTTAACTTGTTAGGGCTATAGGCCTATTTCTATTTCATATAATATAATATTTTATTACTTTCCCATTTAAATTAGTGTATCGCTTTACCTAATTAACGTTTTGTATATACTTGCTACCATATATTTAGCAAATACTGTAAACGTCTGACAATTATGCCCATACTTTATGATTGTAGGCTATTTATGCCAATGCGTGATGATGATTAAGCGTGTTGTGTTTTCATTTACAAATGAAACTACGTGAATTATTAATTCCTCAACGAAACACTAGGCAGTAGGCAATAATATTAATAATTATTAATTCGCAGAAAAAAATAAATATATGTTTAATTAAACCTTTAAACTGCATTTCCAATAGGCTAGAAATTCCAGTCACATCAAAGCTTTAGCATGTCGAGCATTTAGAGTAGGCTTACAAAACTAGTCAGAACGTTATGTAAAGAGGTCTAGGGCTAGGGCTGCAACAACTAATCTATAAAATCGATTATTATCGATAATGAAAATCATGGACAATGATTCTCATTATCGATTAGTCGGGTCTGCCCACAGTGCACGTCCAACTTCAGCCAGTTGCTCAAATTACAGCAGTGAATAATGCATTTCTATGGACACAATGCATCTAAAAATAGTGGAGGAAACAGAATGAGATGCTGCGGGAGAAGTATGTGATCCAAACTGCCCAAAACATGATAATTCTTTATTTTGAGCTTTAAGTTAATGCATTAGTGTAAAGGCTTGCCCTGTCAGGCGCTGTGACACATGCGTGTGCGTCCTCAGCGCAAAAAAACGTTCAGTTTATGGTCATATCCTTATATATAAATGTCAAAATTTAACGCGAGCATTTAAGTTTAAAATACCGTATGAGCGCCGGGCGGGCGCGTGCACGCGCGTCAGACAGACGGAACACAGAGAGGGGGGTTGGTTTAGTTTTCGATATTCGTGACGCATTCAGCGATAAACGGCAATAACTCCAAATTGACTTGCCCAAAAAAAATCTAAACAGTGTGACCACCAAAAGGGCAAAGCTGATCATGTTTCGCAGCCTTCTTTTTCATAGTTTTCGCTTGATGTAATAAGCACTTGCCATCTCAATGTGCATCAAGCCGAGAGAGTTCGCTCTCTGCGGAGCTTTCAGTAAGGGACCATGGGGAAAGTGCACGTTTTATTAGTGTTTTGCTATAGCTCACTGGACAGTGTTTTTGTAATAGCTTTTTAGTTAAAGGGCCAGTAGACATGAGACCAGTGCAAATCAAGAGAGGGGGACAGTGGACATTTTTCACAACCTTCTATTTTAGACCTAATGGTAGAAAAGGGAATTGCATGTCAAAAATTTACATTCTTTTTGGGATAACAGCATGTAATTGTCTGAATATAAATATGAGATTCTCCATAACCGCCTTTTACAGGATAAAGAAATGACAGTAAGGCATGACTGTGATCAAAGTGATTGTGTGTTCCTGCAGAACATTTAATAATTAACTTTATTATTATTTACATTTTTAAAAGAGATTTAAAATATATTCACTATATACAATTCTTAACAAATTTATGTAAGGTTTTTAACAAATGATGTAAGGTTTGTGCCACTGCTGCTCTAAACTAACAGCATTGGTGATTCCCAAAATCATGTTTTAGCTTTCTGTATTGGTTAGTCCTCCAAAATGCGTATGCTCTTTAGTAACAGTAGTAGGCTATTTCTAATGCTATAATATAATTTTTGTTGTTATCTATGAAAGAAAGGCAGAGCACTTTATAGTGTTTTTTTTCAGATACCAAATTACAGTCAAAAAGTACATAAACAATGCAAGCAAGAATGCAAGCTGTAATAAGGCCATTTTTGTTATTTTAAATACTAATTAGTTGTTTCTGTTTGTAATTTGCCCAATAAATGACAATAACATTTTTAGATTTAAACATTTTTTTGACAGATTCCTAAAATATTAGTTTTCTTTTTAAAGGTGCAGTGTGTAGTTTTTAGCGGCATCTAGCGGTTGAGTTTGCGAATTGCAACCAACGGCTCAGTCCCCCGCTCACCCCTCCCTTTAGAAAAGCTACGGTGGCCGATACATGGCTAAGATGCCGTCGTCATCGCCATACGCGCTCTGTAGAGCAGTTTGTCCGTTTAGGGCTACTGTAGAAACATGATGGCGACTTCCATGTGAGGGGGCCTGCGGTATATGTAGTTATAAATCGCTCATTCTAAGGTAATAAAAACATAACAGTTCATTAAGTAAGGTCTTTATACTCCTCTGAAAACGTAGTTATGTATATTATATTGCATTTCTGTCTATAGATTATCCTAAATATTACACAGTGCACCTTTAAGCACTGTATATAAGCACTGTAAGCACTGTATGTTTTCATACAGTTTCATACAGACATTGAACAGAATGTGGAATAGTGTTTTTTTTGTCAATAAAATACAATTATTTTATTTAATCCGATTAATCGAAAGAATAATCGGCCAACTAATCGATTATCAAAATAATTGTTAGTTGCAGCCCTAGAAAAAACTAATATAAAATATAATAATAGGCTAATAATAATAATGATGATGATGATGAATAGGCTACAGACGATCAGTTAATGGACACACACGATGTCTTTTATTTTATTTAGTTTAAATAGTGTGCACTGTTTTATTTTATGTACTTTATGTAACATTAGCCTATTCGTGATAAACTTAAATGCTGTGTACATCGCGTGCCATTGCCTACAGTCCGGTAGCCTATGGTCAATATAATAATTAATTATGTAATCATTTCTATAATAATTCAAAATAAAATAATGAATCCATCTCTGATAATCCTGGGTTGCTAAGGTCAAGTAGGTTTGTTTATGCATTAAATGAGAAATGAATGTTGTTCCCTCAACATAGCGAGGCCACGACATGAGGATGCCTTTACCTTTATTGTTCATATTTCGATTTGTTGTTAAATCAAACTTCAGTCATTCAAATAAATAAATATTCCAAGCCCAGAGTCAATTATTCAAAAATAACTGTTTTGATCTGATCATATATAGCCTAAACAAGTCATGGGTCTGAGTGCTGTTATTGGATAGTATTGTAGACAGATTGAAGATTAATGCTAATAAACATGCTGCTACAATTAAAACCATTACATTAAATACATTTAAAACAATTCAGCAGCGTGCAGATCCTCGTTTATGTCAGACTGAGCAGCGCGAAGTCGCGGACAATCGCTCAGTTCGCTCACATAATGTAGCCTACATATCGTTTTTATGACATGTCGTTATTACGAGAATTTTTTAATGTAGCCTACATATCTTTTTAACTAGAAAATATGTTGTTTAAACGAGAAAATATCTCGTTTTAACTAGAAAATGTTGTTTTAACGAGAAAGGATCTCGTTATAACGAGAAAAGTTGTCGTTTTAACGAGAAAAGATCTCGTTATTACGAGAAAAGATGTCGTTATAACGACATAATTGAGTGGAAAAATATTATGTCTGCGGCAGCAATGCATTACCGTAGTTTCTAACTAGAGAATTAACCATAAAGAAGTATCCAGCAGGGGGTGCAAACTTGTCACCTTTTGGCAAAATTCACCGTTTTCACCTTGACGTAATTCACGTGAATCGTGTAGATCTGTAAAAAAAAATGGGGGCCGGGGTGGGTCGTTGTATCTGCGAGTCATCTGTGTCAAGTCACCTGTAGTGTCCCATGTTGGCAAAGGAATGGACCCGCCCTTCTCTGCCTCTGATTGGCTTACCTTAAAGTTTTTTCTCTCATCCAACCAATCTCTCTCCTGAAACTTAACTTTTAGGTTCTGCTGCATTCAACTGTCATATAGAGTAGTCTGTTTGTAGCTAGCTAAATTAATCTTGCCATAGAGCAGGACGGAATGCATAGTATCTGCTGTAAATTATGGTGTTCCAGTTTAAATGGTGTTTACTGCGTGAGGCTGGAAGGTTGTTTTTTTTTGCATGAGGTAGCTGTTGGATAGCTAAGTAGGGGTGGAATGGTTCACGGAAAAAAAAATCAAACAACCGTGCTGTTCTCCACACACTTTTCGGCACGCACTAGAATGGTTCAACTTAAATCTGACAAGCATCTGCAATATGGTTTGTTATAAATAACACGTAAAACAAACAGGGTTCAACTAATGTATGTTTCTGTTGACGGATGCGCATTCTGGCTTCCCAATACATTACAAAAACAGCGAAGGAAAAACAAAAAGTGGACATTCAATGCCAGTGCCGTATGCTGGAATATGAGCAGTCATTTATTCCATCATCACCGGGTGCTGATAGCGCACATGTGAGACCTGAACGGCACACGTTGATATACGTGTTTAAACTAAAATCATGTATTTGCCAGTTTAAACATTTAAGAACCTGAGGATGTGAGTTTGTGCGCGCAGTGAGAAGATTTGTGCGTGCGCTCATCAGAAGCGCGCAAACCCACCAGGTGAGATCGCCAGAAACACCAGACTCAGAACGTGCGCAAATATTAAGCTCTCTCTGAAGTTTTGTTTGAATGGACAAATTCACACAAAAATAGTCAAAATGCCCGTCTTGGTAAGTATCCTATAGCAGACATAGCCAGCTGAATATACAGTATCAGTGCATTATCTTAAAGTGACTGCACTTTCTTAATATTAATTAAACAGCAATGACAAAGAAATCACTCACTGCTCTTGAATTAATTGCTTTTGTAACTTTATTTTACAGTCAAATATGCAATGCTGTTTTACATTTGATTTCTTCTGTTCCTAAAAAATAATGCTTATAGACCTACCAAAACCCCCCCCCCAGAAAATCACAGTTTATTTTATTTGTGTCTTTACTCTATTGTATTTATTTGTGCTGTTGCTTGTAGTTAGATTATTCTTATTATTTTTTTGACAGTATAGTTTTCCCCTATACTGAACCATAGCGAAACGTGAAAATCGTGATACAAACCGAATCGTGGAAAAGTTGAACTGTTCCACCCTTATCGCTAAGCCATAGCTATGTGCTAAGTGTCAGCATGTTTCAAGCGAGCGTACTAAAAAAAACAGTATTTTTACTTCATTACTGTGGACGACGCTCCTCTCGTTACTTTAACTTAAAACAAAAATATTAAAAAATAATTAAATTAATTTCAAACGCGCCGTCTACTTTTCTCTGGGCAATGAGTGATGACCATTTGTGAATGATTTATTCTTTTGAATCAATTCTGATCAAAGGCTTGAAAACCAGTTGTTTAAGAACATCAAGAGCATTGTTCCAGGAGGAAAGCCTTTGCCTAGACACAATTAATATTGATATGTTCACAATATTTACGCTTGCAGGAATATAGGCTACATTTGTTTACATTTTGCAAAACAGACGGAAGAAGATCCATCAATGTGTATTAGTTTGGTTATTCAGATGTTGAGTAGCGGTCATGTGAGGAGTTTTCACTCTTCTGTGTCAGAGATTTTATTTATATATATATATATATATATATACTTTGAAATATAATTTAATTCAGTGATGCAAATCACATTTTAATTAGCTGTTACTCCAGTTTTCAGTCATATGATCCTTCAGAAATCATTCTAAAATATTGATTTGCATCACTGAAAATTTACATAAAGAAAAAAAAAAAAATCTTTTGTGTGTGTGTGTGTGTATTGGGGGTTGCACAGACTAATCAACTAGTCGACTTCAGTGCTCTGCCATGACGCTTTAAGCTTGACTTTTTAAGAAAAATCCACGTTCACGCTCCGTTTCCAAACAGTTAAAATAAAAAAATGAATTCATACTCTGAAAGTGCTCCACAAGACATGTGTGATTTATATTACTGGACGCTCGAAATTGAACGGACATTTTAAACAGCTTATTGTGCAGGTAAGTTAATCTGCGTTCTAATCTGGTGTGCTGCTGCACTGTAACGCACACACATACTATACTGTAGGCTACAGACACATCGCGCGCACAGAATCATTCAGCGCGGAAATGTATTGTCAACACTGTTCCGTAATTTCTCAGTAAAATAGCTTAGAAACAAAAAAAATCAAGCATATATTTCTTAATTCCTAAATCCCACAGCTTCACTACTATCAGAGAGACTGCCAGGTAGAATTAATTCACACACGCAATCGCTCTCACTAATGCATTTATTAATATGAATGTAATCTTTACTGTACTAATCTGTATCTGATATAGAACAAGCAGAAATCTGTGAGAAATAAAACGACCCAAAGACGAAAGAACTGATACAAATAAGCTGTTATAGATGGTTTCATCGGGCGCATGCGCCCGGCCCGAAGTTAACTTCCGGTTTGTGTGTTTATCGGGCTGGTTAGTGTGCGGCTACTAATGCAGTTAAAGTTACGGTGATGAATAATGAAGTTGGGCTCAGGTTGTTGTGCTGTGGGATGTGTTTTACATACATTCATTTATTTGTGGCGACCCGCCACGGTAGCAAAACTGAACAATTTTCCAAAAGGCTTTGTTGAATAAACATGAGCACGTAATGTACGTTTATAAATAAAAATGAGGCGGAACTGATGGAACATATCTGATGAAACATTGTCTTTAGAAAATTTCATTTTCATTTCATCTTGCATGTAATGCCTGATAAAGCAGCATTTGTAAACGCAGCTTACAGCCTAACAGCCATTACAAGGGAAACCTCTAATGTTAGTTCTCCCACTTTAAAGCGTCACCTGCTGGTAGATGATGGATTTACATTTTTAATAAGTCCATCCAAGAAGTTATCGCTGCATCTCAGTCCATTTGATTTACGAAGCAAACATATTTTGCTTGTTATCAAAAAATAATCTACTCCAGAGGGACTTAGCTGTTGTTAACATGCATGCATACAAACATACACACACACACATTACATACATTTTATCTATATATCTAAATAAAAATAAACTATACATATGCAGTATGGTTACTAGTAACAAACTACTTGAGTAGGGTTTTTTTTTTATCCGATACTATTTTACTCTTACTCAAGTAACTATTTAGACTATTACTTTTACTTGAGTAAATATTTCTATAAATACTTGAGGGCAGTTTTTAGCTACTCTACTCACATCTGCTCATTCGTCAACAATCCAAATGTCTGTCGCTTTGCACTTGACCTGATTTTGATCGTGACCTGATCTTTAAATAAGTCACCCCTGAAATTGCAGCACGTTTCAGATGATAAAAAACATGATTTATAATCCAGAAAATAACTATCCATTTTCATAAAAAAATGTGTGGAAAAGCAGGAGGATAATTTGCCATTTGTTCTACTGGAAAGTCTACAGAGCATTTTAAGCATTTTTTTTTTAAGTAGGTTACCAATACAAAGTATTTTTTTAAACAAATGAACACTAACATTTTTAAAACAAGTAACTATTTGCAATTGTGACAGTTTTGCACAGCTTGGACTGTTAAACGGCTGTGCGGCTTGGACTGTTAAACTGGTGGTTAAACTGTTGGACTGTGGTCTGTCAAAAATAGACTATGCGCCTATCTTTAGCAAAGAAGTTGTGCAGAAAGCCTTCTGTGACGCTTCAGAAACGTGCCGCAACGCGGCTAGTGTAAACACAAGCATTGACGAGAGTGGCCGCGAAGAGCTCTAGTGGCCACGTCAGAGTGGTGCGAGTCACGCCACGGAGTGAATCAGGGGTTATATACCGCACTACAGGCTATGGTGCCATCTATTGAATTTTATTGACATTGCTTCAAATGAGCCATTTTGGACCAACTGCTTCAGGGGCAAGCGGCAACCTCCCGCTCCCTCGCTTGAAACCAACACGAAAGTGACTAAAACTGCAATTCATCGACTGACTGCTAGAGACTGGCTCCAAAAGGTAATTGGTCCCATAGACTTCCCATGTTAAAATGCCCAACTTTACAGCAGAAAAAAAGATTGTACAGCCTGGTACAAAAAGTGGTTTTGGTCTATATAGGTAATCTTGCCCTTCATGACAACTGTGAGGGGGGTGAATTTTTTTCATTTCTCATCCGTTTAAATTAAATTAAGACTTAAAGTTCTGCATAATTAAGGGCATGGCCACTTGAGTAACAGGTAGATTGCCGCTCTGCTCCAGGGTGTGAAACTTAGAAAATTGGCTTTAAAGTAGGCCTGGGCGATATATCGAACGCGATGATCATGTGCATCTCGTCAGTAAAATCGGTTCCGTGATTAGCGGTAAATCTTCATCACCTGCATTCAAATGGAGCAGCATTTAATACTCAGAGCCCCGTAGATCACTGACAAGCTACGCAATATCGCGTTGATTATCGCAGATGAATCGCCTTCGATAATGAACGCGATATTGCGTGACTAGGATTAATTATAGGTCGTTTTGAAACCAATTTATTTGCAATGTTTGCTAACAGTAAAGGATGCAAGACATACTTATTGCCTATTGTTTTTACATTGAACTGATTTAAAATCGCTTAACCTATAAGAACGACTTGTGGATTGATGTGAATGCCAGCAGGAATAATGCTCCGAATTATTGTGAATTAAACATCTCAGAATGCAATGCAATTTATCAAGTTACAAGTAAGGGTAGGAAAAGGATTTAATTGCAAACAGTTATTGATTTTATGTGTGATATGCTGTCATGGCATTTGAGTCCTCACGTGCAGAAGTGGGCAGCCCCAGACTGACAGCTGGCACTGAGTGAATAATATGCATTAAAAAAAACTTTAAAGATTATTTACGATAAATTATTGTTGTCTAGTCGTTGCTTGTTTACAGTGCTTTGTTATATGGAGCAGTTTGTTAGATCGCAATCTATCACATTTTTTCGTCTAATGAAGTGCAGAGAGATGCATGTATGAAAGTACACAAGTCACACCATAATTTAAACGCGCCAGACTTTAATAGACAGTAAAACAAAGGCAGAATACCATATAACTCCAGGCTGGCACAGGATTGACGAAAGAATGCAAACAAATGCAGAGCACCGTGACTTAATTTAAGCGTTTCAAAACAAAATCAAAGAGCGGTAACTGAATGCTATACTGTGTTCTGCCTTGGTTTCTCTGGGGCTTTTCTCCATGATACTTATACACATGATAAAGGAGGTCATTAATCCCAAAAGTATCAATAACTCATTTTATACCAAAAACGAAGTTATGGCGTTTTGTATTTGCACGGCAGCACTGCTGTCACTATAGATGGGCGTGGTTTCAGCACCCAGGCACCTCAGCTTCACCCAAATCCTGCCTTTTTGCCAATTTTCAATTATCCGGGATTGACACGCCAAGATGATGGCGGTCGGCTCCGCCTACTTTAGGCTTCAAAAATGCTCTTCAGAAAACCTATAAGTGACGTCCATGTCTTTTACAGTCTATGTTCACGGGCTGGATGAAAACTCCCCGCAGGCCATAGTTTGCCCACCTCTGGTCTAGGGTATGCTTCTGGCTGTTAGGTCTTGTGTAAATTTGAATGTTCAAGCCTTTTAAAGTATACTCTTCTAATCATGAGCCTGTACAGACATGTTCAACAAAGTCACACTATGACTGCTTTGTGATACTTTACCTGTCCCTGCAGAAGATGATGCATGGTTGTCATCTTTGTATTCAACTCAAGTTTAACACAAACCGATGCAGATACCTTATGACCTCCCTGAGTCCTTTATCTAGCTTTTTATTAGTATATCCCATCCTCTTAAACTGGTTCTTAAAAGCAAACTTGAGTGTTGCCACCTAGTTGACCTGCCAATTCAGAATTTCCAACTAAAAGAAGATGTACTTGATGCAAGAATGGCATTAAACCTTTATAAACATGTAAACCTTTATAGGCAGAATTGTTGAACAGTTTTGACCAGCATTGTCAACTGATTGATAAGTACTTGACCTTTATTGTCTGGCTCTGAATGTGTAGATACCGGAGGGGTGGCCCAAGTGGTCGTGGTGGAATGGGTGGCTACCAAGACGAGTATGGTGGAGATGAAAGCTTTGATTCTCAAGAAGACATGGGTCAAGGTTGGGGAGGAAGAGGAAGACCGCGTGGTGGGCCACCAAGAGGAGGTAAAACCTTTTCCATTCACCTATCCATCAGCTCCCCTTGCGTCCATTAAAACTGAGGTGTCAGGTTTGAACATGACATCTTTCTTAGGTGGTGTAGGAAGAAAGGGGCTTCTCCAAACTCCTGATGATTATCCCTGTCACTATGAAGGAGGAAGAAACCAGGAGGGCTGGGAGGGAGGGCGAGATTCAGGTAGAAGTGCATGAAGGGGATGCCAATAACTGTTCTTTGCAGTGCAGTTAGACATGCTTGATCTAATTCCTATTCCTTTACTGAGGCCATAATGCTGAGTACACACTATATGATTTTAGTGCAATTTTTGAGATCTGCAACATCAACAAAAAAAAGATCAAAGCCAAATTGGAAAACAAGCTTGTTAGGTATGAACATTCCAACATGTTCTATGACTTGCTTCAGAAACAAAGGCAATGTAGAGAGCAGTGGCAAGAAATGACCAATGAGAAGGTGACATGAAACCAAGGGATCTCTGTTTAAATATGAAGTAATACATTAACTTTTTGTAAAACATTAAGTATTATTTGTCAAATGAGATGTAGATGATAATAGGATATAGAATGTGGTTATCCTTTAACCTAACATTGTTGTCCATGTCTGTCTTAAACATTGCATTGCTCCATTTTTATTTCTGTCACTTTAGCTTTATTTATCAGCACAAATTAAAACAAATGGAGCCTAAAACTAGCATTGTGGCATCCACTTAAATAGATTTTGTCACTTTTTTTTGGATGTTTTCATGAGAAAATATTTTACACTACATATTAAGGATCTGATTTATGTATAAATTTGAGTGTATATTTTTGACACTTGATTATAGTGCACACAGCCCTGCAGAGTTTAGATTCAACCATAATTAAATGCCCCTGATCTAGCTAATTTAATCATTCAGGCTTATTTGAAAACTACATGGTTTGTGCGTTGGACCACTACACTCTGCAGGGCTGCAGCCCTTCAGAAACTGTAGTCGTGTAGCATGCACTTGGCATAAGCCTTATGTAAAAGTGTTGCATTGTTCAAGCTTAACATCAATGATCCAAAAAATCATGCTGGTGTGTACAGGTGCTGGTCATATAATTAGAATATCATCAAAAAGTTGATTTATTTCACAAATTCCATTCAAAAAGTGAAACTTGTATAATGTATACATTCATTCCACACAGACTGATATATTTCAAGTGTTTATTTCTTTTAATTTTGATGATTATAAGTGACAACTAATGAAAACCCCAAATTCAGTATCTCAGAAAATTAGAATATTACTTAAGACCAATACAAAGAAAGGATTTTTAGAAATATTGGCCAACTGAAAAGTATGAACATGAAAAGTATGAGCATGTACAGCACTCAATACTTAGTTGGGGCTCCTTTTGCCTGAATTACTGCAGCAATGCGGCGTGGCATGGAGTCGATCAGTCTGTGGCACTGCTCAGGTGTTATGAGAGCCCAGGTTGCTCTGATAGTGGCCTTCAGCTCTTCTGCATTGTTGGGTCTGGCATATCGCATCTTCCTCTTCACAATACCCCATAGATTTTCTATGGGGTTAAGGTCAGGCGAGTTTGCTGGCCAATTAAGAACAGGGATACCATGGTCCTTAAACTAGGTACTGGTAGCTTTGGCACTGTGTGCAGGTGCCAAGTCCTGTTGGAAAATGAAATCTGCATCTCCATAAAGTTGGTCAGCAGCAGGAAGCATGAAGTGCTCTAAAACTTCCTGGTATACGGCTGTGTTGAGCTTGGACCTCAGAAAACACAGTGGACCAACACCAGCAGATGACATGGCACCCCAAACCATCACTGACTATGGAAACTTTACACTGGACCTCAAGCAACATGGATTCTGTGCCTCTCCTCTCTTCCTTCCTGGGACCCTGATTTCCAAAGGAAATGCAAAATTTACTTTCATCAGAGAACATAACTTTGGACCACTCAGCAGCAGTCCAGTCCTTTTTGTCTTTAGCCCAGGCGAGACGCTTCTGACACTGTCTGTTGTTCAAGAGTGGCTTGACACAAGGAATGCGACAGCTGAAACCCATGTCTTGCATACGTCTGTGCGTAGTGGTTCTTGAAGCACTGACTCCAGCTGCAGTCCACTCTTTGTGAATCTCCCCCACATTTTTGAATGGGTTTTGTTTCACAATCCTGTCCAGGGTGCGGTTATCCCTATTGCTTGTACACTTTTTTTCTACCACATCTTTTCCTTCCCTTCGCCTCTCTATTAATGTGCTTGGACACGAGCTCTGTGAACAGCCAGCCTCTTTTGCAATGACCTTTTGTGTCTTGCCCTCCTCGTGCAAGGTGTCAATGGTCATCTTTTGGACAACTGTCAAGTCAGCAGTCTTCCCCATGATTGTGTAGCCTACAAAACTAGACTGAGAGACCATTTAAAGGCCTTTGCAGGTGTTTTGAGTTAATTAGCTGATTAGAGTGTGGCACCAGGTGTCTTCAATATTGAACCTTTTCACAATATTCTAATTTTCTGAGATACTGAATTTGGGGTTTTCATTAGTTGTCACTTATAATCATCAAAATTAAAAGAAATAAACACTTGAAATATATCAGTCTGTGTGGAATGAATGTATACATTATACAAGTTTCACTTTTTGAATGGAATTTGTGAAATAAATCAACTTTTTGATGATATTCTAATTATATGACCAGCACCTGTATGTGTGTTCAGGTCATGAAAGTTATCGGGATGGTCAGCGGCCCGACCACAATATGCATGACAGTCCTTCTCCAGCCAGTAGAGAGCGTTCCTCCTCTCTACAGGGCATGGATATGGCCTCGCTGCCACCACGCAAACGGCCATGGCATGACGGACCAGGCACTGGTGACATGGAATCCCCTGGTGCAGGGCCTGATGACAGAGGAGCAGGTGAGGGATGGATAAGTGACAATGATTTATTTTAATGTAAAATACATAAGGCATTTTGCTAACTAATATTATCTAACTTGCTATAGGTCGACCATCATCAAGAGACGAAGGTGGGTATGGGCCTCCATCACGGGGAGGAAGAGGTGGTTGGGGCCGTGGTGGGCCACCCAACCCAGGTGGTCCTGGTCCTAATGTGGGTCCAAATACCAGGCGAGGGGCTCCACGTGGTGTTATGAGGGGAGGTCGTGGACGGTAGAAATAGTCACAACTGCTTTTCTGGGCACAATGGGGTAAAACAGACTACAGTGAAGACAGGGTAAACGAAGAACCACACATGGCTAAAATACCAGCTTCCTTGAGGGTCTGAACAAAGCAGGCTTGGACAGATATCTGGAAGCACTTCAGTAAAATCAGCATGGAACCCTGATTCGAGGCTAAGGTTTAGCAGATGTTTTGGTTTACGATGCCCCTTGCTACCTGCTTGGTGTACACATGGTACATGGAGCATGTTCTAACCTTACATCAACACTGAGAAGAATAACTGATGTAAGTAGGGGCTCATCATAGTGCAGTGAGGAATATCTTTTGTAATGGACTGATTGTGGTCCAGGAAATTGTATTTGTGATGCATGGTACGACACTGTAAAATCTTAAGACATCACTTCCCTGCACTGAGCAGCTGACCTTCTTTGTGATTCTCTTGGACAGTGGCAGCTGAATTTGTACCAGTACCGGAGACCCTTTTTTTTTTTTTTTTTTGCTTTAATGTTTCTGATGTATAAAACACAAAATATTTTGTGTACCAGCAAATGCAAGTCAATCTAGGTAACAGCCAATGTTGCAACTGGTATTATCTTGTGGACAATGTCTATTACTAGAGAAAAGTGGACTCTTGAATGTTTCATTCCCCAGTGTCTCAGCGCTGTTTATTTTGTTTCATTTGTATGTAAAATAATGGATATAATCTTTCTCTAACCTTAACAGGCTACTTTGAGTGACAGTTGCAGACTTTTTCTGTGTGTACAGTTTGTCACAAAATTTGTCATGTTTTGTCCTTTTTGTATCAAACCATAATAGACTGTGCAAAATGTATGTAAACTCTCTCTGCTCATCGTTTCTTTTCTCCCACTCCTTAATGGTTTTCTTTCACTGATGACAATTCTTTAAGACAGCAGTATCGGCCCTTATTCTGGAGATCTACCCTTTAGAAGTGTGGTCACACAAGCCTGAGATTCTCTATTTCTCACATATTCTCATTGTGAATTCACAGGCAGTTCACGTTTTTTAAAAGCAGTGGAACTTAATATACTATGTTAAATCACATTTCCAGTCTCCCACAATTACATGTGTATGGGACTGGTCAGTGGTAGGGATGGGTCACGATTTTCGAATATTCGATTAGTCGATTTAATTATAGAATATCGATTAGGTTGTGCGATTATTTTCTAAAGGTGTACCAGGGCTTGACAATAAAGACTGTCCGATGGCGTGAAGGACGCTCGGATTTGTCACTTGCCAGATAGGGCCACTGTAGCGTCGTCACGAAATTGTAGCATTTGCATGTGTTTTTAAGCCTTATTTGTTTACAAATTTAAGCGATTTAAAAAGCATTTGGGCGCGAAAGACAACTCCTTTCAGTACATGCGCGTTGTGTTCTGTTCTGTGTGAACAGCGCGAGCACAGACAGCCGCGTCTCTGACACGCGCGAGCCGCCTGGACGGGCAAATACATGAAGTATGTCAAACTACCCCTCTTGGCAAGTAACTTTAGCAATAATTAATCTATATTGAATTTATATACTGGAGTACAGATGCACCGATCAACAGGATATTTGTTTGTTTTATTTTAGAGCATCTTCTGTTCCATGCTTGCACACAAACTGCCCTGTCGGCACTTGGGCGCGGCACACATAGTGTGAGCGCTAACCACGCCGGAGAACGGAACTTCTGATACATGCATTCTGATTGCGTGAACAATTGACCCGTTAAGCAATAGATTGTGAGAGGGCTGTTTGCTACAGTATCCCAAACAACTCAAAATAATAAACCACAAAGTTAACAAAACGATGCACTCCACAGAGTGCTTCTCTGCCGCCTTCACGTCCCGTTTCTCACTTATGAAGCCGTGACGAGCTCCCTGCATTCAAATTATTAGTTTTTTATTGAAAAAATAATGTAATTTTCCACTGGTTGATAACCATAAATATTTATATGCAAAATATTTGTGTTGTTTTTCGTGTTAAATGTGAAGAATGACAGGTTCGATGTCACACTTATTTTTTTTTATTTTTTTTGTATACAGGTGTAATTTTAACTTTAACTTCAGGCAATGTAACATGATTTTATTATTGTAATTTTGACTTTATTCTTAAAATATGACATTAATCGTATTTATTTAGTTATTTATTTGAGAAAGATAAACTGATCAAACTTGCGCTGGCCGCTTGGTATTTAAAAAAAACTAAAACTTGAATTTAACAAACATAAAATGTTCCAATCATATTTCTGAATTAAATTAATAAAGAAACGAAACGAATTAATGACCACTTTGCTATTAAAAACCAAACGGAACTATTTTAATGGCTGCAACAGCAGTTTTTTAACGGAGAGGAGAGAGAGAGAGAGAGACACGGGCTCTGGTCGAACTCAGGCGGAGAATTCTGAGAAGCTGCAGGGATCTGCAGCCCATCTGCATTCGTTCCCTCGTTTCAAATAAAAGTTCCCCGGACTAATTGTGAACAGATTGCACTCTCGTCTTCTTCCCGAGCATGTGAACATGTTCTTTTAAATATATATACATATATATATGAAATAGGTTCTTGTTATGAAGACAGACGTTAAAATTAATGTTCACATAATAAGTGCCGTCATTCAGGCTGTTCACAGTAGAGGTCTGCTTCCCGAGCCCGCGGGTCCCGAAATGCTTTCGGGTTTCGGGTTAATGTTTAATGTATAGCTTCGGGCTCGGGTTCGTAGCTAAACCAAAACTATATGCAGAGGCTACGCTGCTTTCATAGATGCACACACGCACACATTATTGCACACAGATATCAGAGATCGCGCAGCGCACAAACAGCACGGGAACTTTTATTAGTAAAATAGCTTCGATAAGCCACTGACTCGTAATCTTATATTTCTCTGCAATGAGGGGGTAAAATCACTGTTTTTGAATTAACTAAGCCTCATTGTTTGTAGAGAGAGACGCGCAGATGCAGGTGCACATGCATGCGCAACTTTCATACCCCCCCCCCTCTCTCTCTCTCTCTCTCTCTCGCTAATTCAAATAAATGATTATATTTATATGAAATAGGTTATTGTTATGACAGACGTTGAAATTAATGTTCACATAATAAGTGCCGTCATTCTGTTCACAATGTTTTAGCGCGTAATGTTTTAAGAATGATATTCTGTTTAGCGTAATATGTTTTAAGCCTAATTTTCATTAATTGATTAATCAAACGGTTACGTTTTTGTATAATATGTTGATAATCGACGGACTGTTCTGTTAATAAATGCCTCATTCGGTTATGTTATATTAATGTTTCAGCAATCATAAGTTACGACCATTAATTGGCTCAGGTTAAGATAGACTATTCTCTAATTAATTAAACTGTTATCTTACAGATTGAAAGCCTGAATAGTTTCTCTCCCTCTCTGTGTGTGTGTGTGTGTGCGTGCGTGCGTGCGGTACATATACATATATGACCACCATATATGACGCAGAAGTGATCTGTCCTTAAATAAATGGCTTTTATTTATTCAGACCACAAGAGGACACAAAGTAAGCTGTTTATTTACAAAAAGTTAAGTTTCAAAAGGATAGTTACGAAACATTAAGATGTAAGTAGTATTTGATGTCTTGGTCATACATATGGTCCCTGTCAGAGTGCAAGTCACAAAACACACAGATATCCCCCTCCACAGAATGCTGTTCATTCTGAACTCAGTACAGGCTACAGCCAGAGTTGCACAATCAAACACGGCAGTAGCCTACCAGACCGACTGTGCTTAAACAGTATCTTCCATTATATAAAAAAACTGTCTTGTCAGTCCGTGAAATGCCTGATCATATAGGCATGGCCTTACCGGTCACAGTTCTTTTAATAGCAGACGCTGCCATGCCACCCACAAACCTCAGCCCGGCACTCCCACCCGGCAACAAAGCCACGATGTAACCCACAATAGCAGTGATCTGAAGACCGGCTCCAAGAGCTGTGAGCAGCGTGCTGTGAAGGTTCAGCGCAGCATACAGAGTACCCACCAGAGAGCACAGGTACACCGAGGCTCCCAGTGTGGGAGTTGCAATGAGTTTACTGGGTCCGCGGAGGATCGCCGCCCCGAGGAGCGCGAACACGGATCCAAGCGACCACAGCAGAGCGAACTTACGCGCCTTCAGGAGGAGTAAAGGAGCGTAAAGTGCCGACAGTCCAAAGCACAGAGCAGAGAAGAAAATACACGTTCCGAACGCAATCAGTCGCTGGGACCGACTCATGCCAGGCAAACACGGGTCAGGTTCTGATGACCACGGCCAAGAGAAGCCGCTGCTCAATATTTGGCCTGATGACGCTCCACGGCTACTGGTTCCAGAGAACGGACCCGACCACCTTCCGAACCAGCTCCCCGGCACCGAAGTGGGTTCATTGATGTCTATTGCAGTGCTGGAACTGGACTGTGATATCGTCTTCGCGCCGCTTTTGGACTGAGCCAAATATTCCTGTAGCTGTCGGTTTAATTCAGCCATTATTCATTTAAGAAAGTGTGGATCGAAAATAGGAAGTTGTGGCACAGCGATCACAATGATTCACAGTGACGTTGCTGTACGCGACGGAAGTACATTCTTGTGTATACGCCCACATAGTACAATGTGTAAGGACGACACCTTGGCTGTTTTTTTTTCTTTATTTTTTTATTGCAGATTTTAGAACAAAGAGCATACAAGGGCAATAACATTTAAATTAAAACCAAACAAATACTGTATAAAGACAATGAAATAGGAAAACCAATAAGAAAATCACATGTCAGTAAACAAGTACAAATAATTACAAATTATAAAAATTAAATTAAGATTTCAAAGTAATTTACAAATTATTTTTGGTTTGTTTTTGTTATTTCTTGTTGTTTTGTTTTGTTTTTTGTTTTTTTACATATACAGGGGCCCCTTTCAGAAAGGAGGTTAAGTATGTTAACTCTGAAATGAGGGGAAACTCTTTCCGTTTCAAAATGGGAGGTTTTTCAAACCCGGGAAAGCAGGGTGTCAAGCCCGTTTCTGGAAGAGAGGTAACCTAGTCAGTAAATGTGGTAACTTAAACTTACTCGCGAACCTCACCTGGTCGGGAGCAGGTTTTATTTGCTAAACCCTTTGCTAAAGTGTATTTATTTGCTAAGGTTTATTTCGGTCTCTTCCCCCGTTTTAAAGCGTAAGCAATGTTTAAACACCTTAATCATTCATTCACGCTGCAAAAATGCTTTTCTTACGGAGTATTTTTGTCTTATTTCAAGTACAAATATCAAAAAATTCTTAAATTAAGATGCATTTTCTATAGATGAAAAATTGTTTAGTCTAGATATTTAGTCTTGTTAAAATATACAATTGTTCTCCATAGGGTAAGAAAAATAATAGTAATGCAAACGGAGATATTTTGCTTAATTAAAAAAATTCCGTTAAATTGTTTTTTTTTTCGCTTCATGGAAACAAGACTAAATACCTTATGTTATTATTTTATTTTAACACCGTACATTCATGTGCATGTTTACATCAATTTGTACATTCATGTGCATATTTATTTGAGCGGTAACATTTTAAATGGTATTTTTCTTCAAAACATCGGAGATGGAGAGCATATTATAAGTCCTGTATGCAGATTTTAAGGAAAGTGTGCATCCCTCTCACTCATTCTGATTATTTTTTCCTGGGCACAAATCCGTCAAAGAGGAGTATCACAGGACTGTAGGTCAGTGGTGTAGAAATCGGTTCAAATGAGGCTAATTGATAAATGATGTTCACTTGATAACATCTTTCTGTACCCTCTGGAGGTAACCCAATAATCAGAATTCCCTTCAGGATTTCCAGTGTGGTTGGGTGCACTGATGACAAGCATATCTCCACCATCGCACCTTCCGAAAATGATTAATGTATGGAATAATGTATGGAATGGAAGGATGCCAGATGGAGGGGTAGTAGCTACGAGATGCCGTAACCACAGCTGTTAAATTAACACTAATTACTCACAATTTTATTGGTAATTTTTATTTCCTACAAATACGAAAGCAACTGTTATTCTTTTTACTTTTGGATTTTAAAATTCGTCCAATACTTCACACCCATAAACCTTTCATGCTTAACTTTACCTTGATTGAATTGTGGTTTTATACTTTTTTAGCTGCTGCTTTCTTTTTTCTCTTTTTTTTCACAGGATACCATTAAAATGAATATAAGTTCAATAATTTACAGTTTTCACCTCTGATATTATAACAGTTATTAAGTTATTGACAGTTATTAAGAATTACATTTACACATTGGAAGTACAAGGACGTCTTTTTGGCTGGAGCTGTTGCCATGATGAATCCTAATTTCAGCGCTCCGCTGATCATGACTTTTCATTGTCGTGGTGCAAGCGCTAAATTCAGAGTCAACCTACTCATAGTTGAATACAATTCAGCCGTTCTGGAACCGAAAACTCTTAAGATTCCCATCTCAGGGAAAGTCAACTCAGAGTTCAAGTTTAAACTCCGAGTTGGTTGAACCTCTTTATTGAAACAGGCCCCAGTTAGTGACTTACAGTAGGGCTAATAAGTATTTGATACACTGCCAATTTTTCAAGGTTTCCCACTTACAAAGAATGGAGAGATCTGTAATTTTCATCGTAGGTACACATCAAATGTGAGAAACAGAATCAAAAAAAAATTCCACTATATAATAGAAAAATAGAACTTAATATTTGGTACAGAAACCTTTGTTTACAATTACAGAGGTCAGAAGTTTCCTGTAGTTCTTGACAAGGTTTGCACACACTGCAGCAGGGATTTTGTCCCACTCCTCCATACAGGTCTTCTCCAGATCTTTCAGGTTTTGGGGCTGTCGCTGGGCAACACTGAGTTTCAGCTCCCTCCATAGATGTTCTATTGGGTTCAGGTCTGGAGACTGACTAGGCCACTCCAGGACCTTGAAATGCTTCTTACGGAGCCACTCCTTAGTTGCCCTTGCTGTGTGTTTGGGGTCATTGTCATGCTGGAAGACCCAGCCACGACCCATCTTCAATGCTCTTACTGAGGGAAGGAGGTTGTTGGCTAAAACCTCGCGATACATGGCCCCATCCATCCTCCCCTCAATACGGTGCAGTCATCCTGTCCCCTTTGCAGAACCCCCCCAAACCATGATGTTTCCACCCCCATGCTTCACGGTTGGGATGATGTTGGGGATTGTACTCATCCTTCTTCTTCCTCCAAACACGGTGAGTAGAGTTTATACCAAAAAGTTATATTTTGGTCTCATCTGACCACATGACCTTCTCCCATGCCTCCTCTGGATCATCCAGATGGTCTTTGGCAAACTTCAGACGGGCCTGGACATGTGCTGGCTTGAGCAGGGGGACCTTGCGCGCATTGCAGGATTTTAATTAGTCCGAAAACCAGTAAGTATCTGGTGTGACCACCATTTGCCTCACGCAGTGCAACACATCTCATTCGCATAGAGTTGATTAGGTTGTTGATTGTGGCCTGTGGAATGTTGGTCCACTCCTCTTCAATGGCTGTGCGAAGTTGCTGGATATTGGCAGGAACTGGAACACGCTGTCGTATATGCTGATCCAGAGCATCCCAAAAATGCTTAATGCGTGACATGTCCGGTGAGTATGCTGGCCATGCAAGAACTAGGATGTTTTCAGCTTCCAGGAATTGTGTACAGATCCTTGAAATATGGGGCCGTGCATTATCATGCTGCAACATGAGGTGATGGTCGTGGATGAATGGCACAACAATGGGCCTCAGGATCTCGGTATCTCTGTGCATTCAAAATGCAATCAATAAAATGCACCTGTGTTCGTTGTCCATAATATACACCTGCCCATACCATAACCCCACCACCCCCATGGGCCACTCGATCCACAACGTTGACATCAGCAAACTGCTCACCCACATGACGCCATACACGCTGTCTGCCATCTGCCCTGTACAGTGAAAACCGTGATTCATCCGTGAAGAGAACACCTCTCCAAAGTGCCAGACGCCATCGAATGTGAGCATTTGCCCACTCAAGTCGGTTATGACGACGAACTGCAGTCAGGTCGAGACCCCGATGAGGACGATCCATCTGATTAGACTGATTAGACAGCATGATTATTGCACAGGTGTTCTTTAGGCTTGCCACAATAAAAGGCCACTCTAAAATGTGCAGTTTTATCACACAGCACAATGCCACAGATGTCGCAAGTTTTGAGGGAGTGTGCAATTAACATGCTGACTGCAGGAATGTCCACCAGAGCTGTTGCCCGTGAATTGAATGTTCATTTCTCTACCATAAGCCGTCTCCAAAAGCGTTTCAGAGAATTTGGCTCTACATTCAACCGGCCTCACAAACGCAGACCACGTGTAACCACACCAGCCCAGGACCTCCACTTCCAGCATCATCACCTCCAAGATCGTCTTAGACAAGCCACCCGGACAGCTGCTGCAACAATCGGTTTGCATAACCAAATCGTTTCTGCACAAACTGTCCGAAACCGTATCAGGGAATCTCATCTGCATGCTCGTCATCATAACCGACTTGAGTGGGCAAAAGCTCACATTCGATGGCGTCTGGCACTTTGGAGAGGTGTTCTCTTCACGGATGAATCCTGGTTTTCACTGTACAGGTCAGATGGCAGACAGCATGTATGACACTCATGCAACGTAATCAATGACATATATCCGAGTAAACAAGATGGAGGGAAGTTAGAGAAGTGCACATCGAGGGGGTTGTGACTAGAAGGGATACAGCTCCGACTGGAAACGAACAATGAAATTAAATGTTTTACCTATTAGATTGTGTTTTATTAAAGTCTATATCTACCCCAACCCTGAACCTACCCCTTACAATAATGAAAAAAATATATATTGTTGTACAGTGTTACAAAAGTTAAGATGGGATTCAGCGAAAAATTGGCAGCTGGTCAGCAGCAAGTTTCTACCAGTGGCAGTCGACGGCACCTGCAATTAAAACCAGGTGTCAGCTGTCTGTAAAAACAGGAAGTCTGAAGAGGCTGCTGCTTGCAGCCAGCGGCAAGACAACAAATAAATGAGTATATCAGTTTATAACAAATGTTAATACTTATTTAAGTATATATTATTCAGTATTGTGTACTGTGTACTTAAACTTGTTTAATAAAAAGTTTTTTTCAAATATAAAGAAGAAAAACTTATTTTGGCTAAACGTTACATTATAAGTGTGTGTGTGTGTGTGTGTGTGTGTGTGTGTGTGTGTGTGTGTGTGTGTGTGTGTGTGTGTGTGTGTGTGTGTGTGTGTGTGTGTGTGTGTGTGTGTGTGTGTGTGTGTGTGTGTGTGTGTGTGTGTGTGTGTGTGTGTGTGTGTGTGTGTGTGTGTGTGTGTGTGTGTGTGTGTGTGTGTGTGTGTGTGTGTGTGTGTGTGTGTGTGTGTGTGTGTGTGTGTGTGTGTGTGTGTGTGTGTGTGTGTGTGTGTGTGTGTGTGTGTGTGTGTGTGTGTGTGTGTGTGTGTGTGTGTGTGTGTGTGTGTGTGTGTGTGTGTGTGTGTGTGTGTGTGTGTGTGTGTGTGTGTGTGTGTGTGTGTGTGTGTGTGTGTGTGTGTGTGTGTGTGTGTGTGTGTGTGTGTGTGTGTGTGTGTGTGTGTGTGTGTGTGTGTGTGTGTGTGTGTGTGTGTGTGTGTGTGTGTGTGTGTGTGTGTGTGTGTGTGTGTGTGTGTGTGTGTGTGTGTGTGTGTGTGTGTGTGTGTGTGTGTGTGTGTGTGTGTGTGTGTGTGTGTGTGTGTGTGTGTGTGTGTGTGTGTGTGTGTGTGTGTGTGTGTGTGTGTGTGTGTGTGTGTGTGTGTGTATGTATACATATCAATATTTGTGTTAAATAAAGGATATACACAAACACATAGAGAGATGATAATGCATTACATGCTTTTTTTGTATTATATAAAAACTCAAACAATCAGTAAACTTATATAATGAAAGACTTGTTATGGAAGCAGACTCACACAAAGGGTTAGATGAAATAACAGTGAAGTTTATTAAACAGACGAGTGAATGGGGCTGATGCAGGGGAGTAGAAACTTAAATGGTAATGATGTGATAAAAGATGAGAACTTGATGGAATGTTATTTGCCTTGCCAGGAACTCGTGGAAGCAGGGAGCACACACCTCACTGGACGACTTGGGAGAAGACTTATGCAGGTGAATAGGAGGGCAAGATGCTGGAGAGGACACAGGAGGTAGGTAGACAAACAGGTAAGTAGCAGGTACGTCGCTGGGAGGGACACACGCAATGTGGCTTGACCTCTTCATACTTGCACCTCTGACAAAAGAGTTACTGCATTTATTTGACACTTCTGTACATATATATGCGCATATGATGCATGTATGTGAGTGTTTCATTCATATTGAGGTGTAGAGCTTGGGTTAGTAAGGGTTTAAGCCTCTGTGGTCAGATAAGAGTGTATGTGTAAGCTAATAATCCTTAGCCAAGCTATTAAGGCTGCTGGGAAACCAGTGTTTGCGTTTTAGAAGTGTCCAGACAGGGACACTGCCAAAGGATATAAGTATTGCTTTTTATTTATCTTCTTTCTTACTGCTTGTTTCACTTCTGCTTTAGTTTTATAACCAATTCTTACTATGTATAGGTTGTTGTTTGTTAGCATGTGTGTTTGAGTGTTCTTTTTTTAGGATTACTGAAACTACTGCCGATTGATGTGTTATCTATTTTAATTTTAGATAATTATGTATGAATTTATTATGTCTTTATATGTATTTTCTTTAGTTTTAATAAATTCGAGTTATTTTAGTAATGTTACTTCAACATACTACATGGAAATGAAATAACACATATATATATATTGTTTTTAGCTTTATTTTTTTGTTTTCATTTTAATGTTTAGTTTTTGAAATGTTGTTGTATGCATTTGTCATTTTATTTAATTTCTCAATTTTCTTAAATGTGCTATATATATATAGTATTTATAGAGTTTTAACTTATAGTTTTAGTTACTTTTTCTTATTTGTAAGTTCCTTTGGATAAAAGCGTCTGCTAAATGACTAAAAAGTAAAGTAAATAATAAAAAATAGATAGAGAGAGAGATTAACTTTATTTATTTTTTAACTAAAGACAAAGAACAAAATGTTGAACTGAACAAATTAACTCATATTTTCAACTGTTAAAAGTTATAAGGAACAATAAACAGCCCCAATATATTTTGTATAGATATTACAAAAATAAAGAACTTAAAATTGTTTTGCAGTCACATGCATATAACTTCAACTGGAACACAGAACAGTTTTTTTTCTCCATTGAAACTCTATGGGAAGACAGCAACTTACAGGGCTCAGTGAAATCACTTGCATTTAGGAAAAGGCTGCAGGATGCATCAGCATGTTGGAGAAAACAGAGTCACAACATAAATATAAGTTACAATATTGAGTGATGTCAACACTGAAGCAATGCATTACAATTAAACTATACATTTTTAAATCCACTTACAGGTAGGGACAGAAATGGATCACAATTTAGAGGTGCATGTCAAGTGGCCACTACATATGCATTGACGCCATGAACATCCTAGCACTAGATTGAAAAAAATAGCACAAGTGTAACCCCCCCAACACGGGTCCGCACCAACTCACCGAGCGGGTCGCGAACCCGGGACTCCGGTGTGGGAGGCGGGCGCTCTAACAAGGAACGCCGAAGGCTACAGCCTCTAGTGTCATTCACTAGAGCGCCTCTATTGAGGTCAGGAGAGTGAGGTTTTTTTTTTTTTTACACACAGCCCTTACTGGCATACATCCGTTACACTCACCCCCCTAAACCTCACTCCCGTCCGGGTCACGGCACCAATGTAACCCCCACAACACGGGTCCGCACCAACTCACCGAGCGGGTCGCGAACCCGGGACTCCGGTGCGGGAGGCGGGCGCTCTAACAAGGAACGCCAAAGGCTACAGCCTCTAGTGTCAGTCACTAGAGCGTCTCTATTGAGGTCAGGAGAGTGAGGTTTTTACACACAGCCCTTACTGGCATACATCCGTTACACAAGCATCATATATTCTCATTATTTGTTCTTGTTAAACAGGGTTGTTAATCATACACATATACCTTCTGTCCAGCAATGTGGGATAGCTGAGAAAGGTAACAATTCACCACCTGTTGCATGAGAATCTGAACGTTTTAGGTTACAAAAAAATTATAATAATTTGATCACATACTTAAAATATAGTTATGTTACAAAAATATCTACAAACTGTTGCAACAACAAAAAAAAGACAAAGAAAAATGTTAGTCAAATGTTTTAATATTTATACTCATATTTAAAGTATAACCAATCCAATATTACTTTTTATACTTTGCTGAAGGCTAGATATGATATGTCATATTTAAACCATATGTTCCTTTTAAGAAAACATGTATACTAGCGGATTTAGTTGGTTTTCAACTGGAATTCTGGGATCTCCCTCCTGGCACGTATATTTGTTTGGTCCCTGCAATCAGTGTCAGGCTCTGGTCAGCTTGTTGAAACTACAAAATACAGACATTAGAAATATGGTGAAGTAATGTTTATTAAAGGTACATAAAAAAAGGTTTTCTTTTCATTAGGAGGTTTGTAATAAAACATTGCACATTTTATTTACTGGCTACCAAATAAAGATATGCGTAAAAAGCTTAACCTTGATATTTACAATTAAGCCGTTCAAAGCAGCTTTACCTTCTTGAAGTGCTGTGGTACTGCCTGTAGAGCACAACTAAAGAAACATGTATGATTATTATATGACCACAGCTGTCTGGCTAAATGAAACTGTCATTATAGACACTTTAAAGGCATTAGGCAATATGAAAGGCACTAAACACAAAAACAATTACCTTCACTCCTGAATGTCAATTTCCCATGTAGGCCAATGTGGACAGATTGCTTTGCTTGCATCTTCAAGGCTTTTGTGTATTTCTCATTAATCCTTTTGTTATGAAGATGAAATTACAGATGGAGAGAGGTCTTCCTTGTAAAGGAATAGATTCTCAAGTCTGTTTATAGTCAGTCGTACTACCCAAATGATGTGATACTCCAAGGGCATTGCAGGCTTTTCTGGGTCCATGGGCATTTTTTGGGCAGACAAAAATCCTATTTCTCTCATCAATACAAATGACAGGTGGCTGCCGGGTGGGTGACTTTGGGTTTTCTGATGATGGCCCTTCTGAGGAGCAATAGACAAATGTGTAAAGACAATATGTAGACAAAGACCAATAAATATTAAACATTCAGAAATACCAGTATCAAAAGCACATACACTGGCTTGTTGGTAATTTTGCTTGTAAAAGCGAGATCTGCAAACAGTACAAAAATGATGAGGGGAATTAAACTTAACATGGATGAAATCAAAATGAGACATGACTTCAAAATGTAACTAGTAATATCATACCATGATTTTGGAGGTTCTTTTTAAAGTCAGTGGCACGACACGATGTGCTGGCGCTCAGGGCAATGCCAGTGGCACTTCTTCCGTTGTTGGGAATTCAACAAGGAACACATTATTTTTCAAGAAAGAAAAACATTTTGACTTACAATCAACAGAAAAAAAAATGAAACAAGATTGTGTATTTTAGTTCCAACACGCATAGATTTCAAAGCCTGAAGGACTTGATTAGTTTGGATCAGGTGTGTTTAAATAGGTTTTAATCTAATGCTGCTATCGGAATTATCGTAAATATGAGTTTCTTAGTCGGACATTGGCCATATAAGGCTTCTCTAAGGCCATTCATGTCCAATTTCTGACTAGGTAGCTCATATTTACGATAATTCCGATAGCACAAATGCAGCATAAACGCAGAGTTTGACACCCCTATATTAGAGAAAATAACAATCCTCAAATAGCAATACAAACTCATAAACATATAGAATGTAGAACATTATAAATGACAAATCAAATAACATTTTCCATGGATAGGTTTTTGGATGTTCTGTTCAAAATAACTTAAGTTAGTAAGATTTTGGAAATGCAATGGCTTCTTACCTGCCTTAACTGATAGCCAGGTACACAAAAGGTGAAGACCAGAGCGCCAGAGAAAGAATGGTAGTTCTTAAAATAACTGTTTAGTTAAATACGAAGACATTTTTTATGGATATCAGACAATGATATAGTCACAAAAAAATAAGGCAAGTGTTGCACATATACCTTCTATAATTCCAGTCAAACAACATTAATTGTATATTATTCAGTAGATTCATGCTAGTATTTAAAGGTAAAAGTAATATTTGAAGTTAATCGTAACCCCTTAGCATACTAATATCAACGATTATTATAAATGTAACACTTGGTACACAAACTACGTTTGTAAATTTACAAATTAATCTAAAGTAAGCAAAGTTACACTGTAGTTCACTAAAAGTTCAAATCAAACTTACAAAGCAACAATTATATATTTAATTTACAAACTTACCGCTCCAAAAATCGCCACCATTACTGAAGTGTAACGCCCGTTTCACACCGCAAGCGTGAGCGGCGCGTGAGCAGCGCGTCTTTTTTTCGGCGTGCATGTTAACTCATCTGTCTGTCGTAGTTACTGCGGACGCGCAGACGGGGAAACGAGCCGGGAGACTTGTGAAACTCAGACAGCGCGGATTCTGGACAGCACTGCCTAGCATCCATCTACCGAATCTCCGCTCTCTACCCAACAAAACAGCTGAACTCCTTCTGCTCTCCCAGACTAATGCTTCTGCTCTGTGTTTCATGGAAACCTGGTTGAATGACGCAATACCGGACAGCACGTTACAGCCCTGAACTTCATCGGAGTCTAGGATATGTAGATGAGCCAGAGACAGATCCCCAGTGAGGACTAGGGTTGGCTATCGTTTGGGGGGTTTTCGATACCGGTGCCAAATCGATACTTTTAAAACGGTACCGGTGCCTGAACCGATACTTATAAAAATAAGAAATGACCAATTAATAATTGGATTGTCCAACGTCCCCACAGCACAAGGCCCTGGCCCCGGCTCCCAGACAACTAACCCTACGACTACACCACTCTTTACCAAAAATCAACAATTCACTTTTTCCAAATCTAAATCTCAATTCTCTCCTTCCCTTGCACGCTAGATACACTTATTTACAACCAATGCCATGGGTGTTACGAGCCACTCCTCTGTCTGAGTTGCCTCTTCAAGATTAATCGCTTTAATGTAACCCCCAATTGTGTCGCTTTAAAAGCATCTGCAAAATGACTAAATGTAAAAGTAAACCAGGATTAGATCATAGTTCAATAATGCAATAAAGTAATTTTTATAAACCATGCTCAGAATATTTTATTTAAATGACAGGGGTGCATCTTGAGACAAATCAAATGCACTGATATGTTTTAGGAT
>CM049805.1:25983518-26354645 GCA_027422405.1 Ptychobarbus kaznakovi | reverse complement strand
TATGCGTTCAGTAGCGGTGCGTCTGCATTAGTGCAGATCACTTCTGCACCGTGTCTATCTTTTCTGTACTGAATTTAAGTGACAGCGCATTGTTTGCGTTGAATATTAACATGGGTTCACATAAAAATTAAATATTTTTATTTTTTTACATTTATTTAGACGAATTACGATTTAGATTTAGTTTCTTTTGTATTTCACTTACATGTGTTCAGCATTGAATAGGCCTACCATTTTACACACACACACACACACACACACAAAAAACACATGGGCTGGAACACAAAAACACACTTAACTTTATCCCAATACATAGTTGGCCAACTTGTTTCCTGTTAATTGCACAAGATGGTAGACTTTCAGCCAAAAATAAATTATATTTATATAAAAATTAATTATATTTATTTTTCGAGATAAATAAGTGGCTTTTTTATCTAAGACATTTTGACTCTTTCCACTCCGTGCAGTCCATCTCAGCTTTCAGCACATTCATTCACCCCCTCAAGAGAAGCATGTCTAAAAATTCTCTCCCCTCACTCAGCACCAACAAAACATTGCCAAAATCACTAAACACACATTATTAAAAGAGAGACTGTGAGGAATAAACCTGAATTATAAAGGTGATGAATGACAACCTGAGACATTTTGTCTCACCTTGTGTCACATGGCCAATTATTTAGAGGTCAACAAGAACAACAACAAGCTTAATACATGCATACATACATATAAGTATCTCAGTGAGCAAGGCTGTGTCAGTTTATTGATTAGCTAAGAATTTAGTTCTACATTTTCAAACTTTGTCATCAAAAGTTGATAAAAGTTCAAGTTTGAATCGTTTGGTTTCATAAACAGACAGGTGTCTGTCTGTCATAAAGATATGAAGCTAATGCCCCACAGGCAGAGGAGGTTAAAATTAATCCCTCTCTTCATTGGCCAGTTGTCCTTAAAGCCTTTTTAGGGTTTGAACTTACCAACAGGGGATCTATAACACTCTAGTGTACAGCTCAAATGTGAAAGAGACCACACCAAGGGACCAGGTCAGTTACCGAAAGCCTTAAAACACTAGGAACAATGCAGTAAAATGTAAAGACAGGTCAGATATATATTTAAATAGGCTATATTATAATGGTGTAAGAGTAAAAATTAATTGTGGTGGCCTCAGACGCTGGGATAGGCTTCAGCCCCCAGGAACTTAAAGAGGATAAGCAGTTTGGAGAATCGTGTGACATTGTATTCATAAACTTTTTGTATGTGAGATTCATCATTCCACATTGTAGTGGAAAGTTCATGAAACTGAAAAACACTGTTCATGTGTTTATTTCCTTTAGTTCACATGACTCTATTAGCTTAGAAATCTCCCTGTATTGTGGGCTACTGGTTTGTGTGTTTTGTCCCCCCCCCCCCCCCCCCAGTTCTAAAATAATGTGAACAGGTCAATAATGTGAAAATGGTACAAATATGTTCCAGAACCATATGCATTTCACATGAATGCATTTCTAAGAACTTGGCATGTATGTTACACTTGTTAATTACCAATAAATTATTATAATAATGACAGCAGATGTTTACTTTCCTTTTCCTTAAATTTTCATCGACCTGTACACATTTGTGATTTTTGTGGCCTATGTTCTGTGAACAATTGCAGCTACCTGTACTTTGATTTTATATAACAAGAACTATATAGACCCAAAATAATAATAAAGTATAATAGAAATGTCTTTGAAATAACAAACTTGTTCTAAACTTCTTTAGTGCTTAGTTGTTTTTTTATATAAAAAACCTGATATTATTTCTTTCCATGCAGCCATATGTCAATATCACAGATAACACCAAATCTCTTCCTGAGTGGGGCTGATGCTCCTTTGAATCAGGTACTTATGACCCGCAAAGGCATTACACTGATCGTGAACGTGACCCTATACCACACCTGCCCTATCTACCCAGGTGTGGAGTGCATACGCGTTGCAGTGTCCGACCTCCCAAATGCCCGTCTTGGTGATCATTTTAACCACGTTGCAGCTCGAATCCATGGTAACAGATCTGGAGGAACCCTAGTGCACTGTGCTGCGGGCATGAGTCGCTCACCTGCTCTAATAATGGCCTACCTCATGAAGTACAAAAGAGTGACTCTGCGGCAGGCACATAACTGGGTTAAAGACAGCAGACCCTACATATGCCTTAATACAGGATTCTGGACCCAACTTCTGGACTATGAGAAGAAACTCTATGGTAAGAATACTGTGAAGGTGGCTGAACCACTGCATCCACTGCCAATGCCTAAAACACCAAAACTACCTTCCAAGTACAGCACGAGAGCGTGTCCTCCTTCACAAAGGCTGAGCCGACTTAGAAGATTCACCTCATTGGCTCTTTAATCAACAACAGCAAACTGATCTTTTTCCAAAAGTGGATTTGAAATTTCTATTTACATATTGTAAGGGCAATGAAAAATGTATTAACCATCATTTCTAATAAGGATCAACAAGATCTATGCAGTGAAAGAACTTCAACATTATTGTTTTGTTTTTCCACTAGCATGTGATTTTAAGTGGCTTTTAGACATTTCTTCCTGACTTCTAATGCCATTCACTTTCAAGGATGTTTATTGTTTATTCGTTTTTGATGTGGCCTGGCTGGAATTCCGGAAATAAAAAAATCTTGAAACTTAGTATGCATTATTTAACCAGCAGAGGACACTATTGGAGCATTAAACTCACACCATATAAAAACCCATTGCAACCCAAGAAACCAATTGAAAGGCTCAATGGAAATTGATAGGTTCATTTTTTATATCTTTATCTCAATCTGTTTGGATTTCTACAGTATAATGTGCATGAGATAAATATTATGCACCTTAATTAATTTTAAACTTTTGTTTACTTTCAAACAAGAAAAAGATTTGAAGTAGTTTTTGTTATAAGCACATTTTTTAATTGCACTTTCAGTTCTGCATCCTGTTTGCTACCTCACTTTAAATTAATAAAAATCAATTTAAAAGGCATTCTTAGCTAATCTCTAAACTGCCACAGCCTTGCTCACTGAGATACTTATATGTATGCATGCATGTATTAAGCTTGTTGTTGTTCATGTTGACCTCTAAAGAATTGGCCATGTAACACAAGGTGAGAAAAAATGTCTCAGGTTGTCATTCATCACCTTTATAATTCAGGTTTATTCCTCACAGTCTCTCTTTTAATAATGTGTGTTTAGTGATTTTGGCAATGTTTTGTTGGTGCTGAGTGAGGGGAGAGAATTTTTAGACATGCTTCTCTTGAGGGGGTGAATGAATGTGCTGAAAGCTGAGATGGACCGCACGGAGTGGAAAGAGTCAAAATGTCTTAGATAAAAAAAAGCCACTTATTTATCTCAAAAAATTAATATAATACATTTTTATATAAATATAATTTATTTTTGTCTGAAAGCCTACCATCTTGTGCAATTAACAGGAAACAAGTTGGCCAACTATGTATTGGAATAAAGTTAAGTGCGTTTTTGTGTTCCAGCCCATGTGTTTTTGTGTGTGTGTGTGTGTGTGTGTGTGTGTGTGTGTGTGTGTGTGTGTGTGTGTGTGTGTGTGTGTGTGTGTGTGTGTGTGTGTGTGTGTGCGTGCGTGCGTGCGTGCGTGCGTGCGTGCGTGCGTGCGTGCGTGCGTGCGTGCGTGCGTGCGTGCGTGCGTGCGTAATGAGACACTGCTTTCAGTAAGCCCATCAAGGGATAAATAAGCATGCCATTACCATACACTCATTTATCTCTCTGCACATTATTTGACAGCAACCCGTCCTTGTAAGGTATTCCAGTCTGACCACAAATGCTATGTTAGATGTTTCCCTGGAAGGTATAGCAGAGCAGTCAGAGAGAGAGAGAGAGTTGGGGTGGGGTGGTGGTTGGCACAGTGCCAAACACCAGGCGCCACGCTTCCAGCATGATGACCTCATCCCCATCAACTACCAGAACATATTGTTTACGTCACTGAATGTATTGTTTGTGTCTTCGTTCATGCACAATCAAATTCACCATCATTACCAAATAATACAAACATGTAAAAGTTTTAAAGGCTTTAAATTTAAAATTTTCATTTGTCCCTTTTGCTAGAATTCTGTGGAATCAAGACCTAAACGAATTGCTGCTGTTGCTTTTAGTTTTCTCTTCTAAGTTTTTCATCCCACTTACCCTGCAAAGTGGTAGTAGTTACTGTATTACTGCCTTTAATACTTTTGTATTTTCTGAAATGGTTAAGTTATCGATCGCAAAACATGAAAATATCTCATACAGCAGGAAGCTTCAAATGCATGTTGAAACACTTTTGTCAGGCAGTAACAAGAACTCTACTATTCATATAAATCTCTGTATTCACTGAAATAAATTCCCAGAGCATGCTTCAGTAGTTATGGAAGCATTTTATTGCAAATATACACAAATATCAATGTCCTTTCAAAACGCAAATGCAAATAAATAAAAATTCAGCCCTGTTAAGAATGGAATGCATACATATACCACATGAAAAAAATACGTACACCTCTATGAACAGAGTTTAAATGTTGCAATCCTGCTGCCCTTTGCAACAATGGTAATACTAGAGTCTATTTTAGATGCTTGAAAAGAGACCTCCCTTTAATGAAATTATTATTCTAATATGTCCTGAATACCTTACCTAATAAAAGATATGTATTTTGTCAACACTGTAAAAATGGGCTTCTTTGTAGTCATTCATTTTTGTTTTGTTTGTGCCCTTATACTCCAATAAGAATGCCAGAAAACAGACTGTCTTGAAGAATTGTGAGGGCTGAGCCTGTCCCATTGTCAATAAGAATAGATACATACTCTCCAGCCTGTGAAAAAAAACATCTACATTAATCATTGCATTTTGTTTGTTTTATGGGTCAGTAATATAGGAGTGTTTATGATAAAGAGATATTCTTAGATATGCAATCTTGCATACCAACTTTTTTTAGGTGGTGTGTTGTCATAGCAGTCATAACTCATGAAATATTAATTGCCAAAAAGTAAGGATCAAATTATTGAAAGAAGTCAATAATGTATATGTATAAAACAGCAGTTTTGATAGGGAGGGATACGATTGTCAAGAGCCCTGGAGCAGAAGATACCCCTGTGGCTGAACAAAAATAAAAAGTGGGCCCAAATATAGACATTTTCCCAGTCACTTATTTAGAGTTAGCATTATTAGCGCAAACATTTTCAGTAACCTGTAAAATTCTTGTTCGGTTAAATGAGCTTATTATGTCAGTCAGACATACCTGTAGGTAAAGAGTCCCGGTCAGGAGAATACTGAATACTCCCCCTGTAGCGCTCTCTCCAGTCACTGTCTCCAAAGACCTGCATCATTATAACCACATTAACCATGGTTTAGGACTCATTTGCTTGACTTGTTAGAATAACAGTTCAAATGGTCAGTGCTATTGGTGATTATGGACCATTTCTACTCACACATTACTCTGACAAAGAGACTCTATGCATATAGAGGCCTTAACACTGTCCCTCTGCCTGGTATGAGGCTTTTTCTGAGACTCGTTGGATTCTGAAAAAAAAACACAGATACATGATGCAGAGTTAAAGAGATTGTGACAGGCAGACATGTTCAGTGGTACTAGGACCCCACCCTGTTCCACTGAGCTTTATCTAAGGGACAGGCTGTTGGATAGGCCACACACAAGTAATATGATGCAAACAGGAATAAGGTGTTGCATGTGCTTCAGCTAGCAAAATGATGCAATAACTCTTATATTTTATGTTTCTATCAGTCAAAATAGGAAAACTCAATTACCTACTGGTGCATATTATTTAGCTTATGTATATATTCATACCTTGTTGTCATGTATTCAAACGTCATGAAATTTGGATGCCTAAAAATTCAAAATTTGATACATTATGTCACGGTGCGGGCAAGGGGCACCGATGAGAGACAGGGGTCTGGGTCCAAATGCTGGTGAAACACTTTATTAAACAACAAAAAGGCCAACAGGCAAAAAACAGAACAGAAAACAGAGTAGGACACCACAGACGGCAACACAGTGCTGGTGTCCTAGAGAGCAGGGAACAGAATGATTAGTGAATCACAACACACAGAAAAGCATATATACATGTATACATATACATACAATTCAACCAGACAGAGCAGCGGGAGTGTGGTGTATAAATAGTCCATGGTGATGGGGAACAGCTGGGAGTGTGAGGAGTGGCAAGTGTGTAGTGTTAGAGCAATTGAGTCCAGGAAGACGGGAGGTGGCGACCTCTGGTGGTGAGAGGGATCATCGCCGGGCCTGGACTCATGACACATTAAAGCAGGGGTTCTCAAAGTTTACATTCAAAGGTCCGAATCTGAATTATCATCAACGTCAAAAGGTCCGAAATAATTGTTATTAAAAAACTTGTTTTTTAATAAACATGCTTATAACTTTATATAACAATTCAACTTGATATATGCTTAGTTGTCATATTTATGACGTCATCAGGTTGTACTTGCCTTTACGAAAATGAACCATGGTTTTATACAAATAAAACCAAATAAATAAATAAAATAAATAAATTGGTTACTATTAAACCATGATAACCACAAATTAACCATGGTCTTGCTACACTAACCATAGTTTAACCATGGTATTTGTAGTAAAACTGGTTATATAAATTGTAATCAATATGCAAAAAAAAAAAGTTACTACACTTTCATTATAATAAAACCATGGTTATTTTTCATAAGGGTTACTCAACAGTACTGCATTTTTATACAACTATATGCCCAATAAGGCAGTTCTCATTTAGGCCTACATATTTTATGTTTCTGAAATAGTACTTCAATGTAACCTGCAGTTCCTTACTGAATTGCCAAAATCTTTAATAATTATTGTTTTAATATATTATATTATATATATATAACTATGTACCTATTTCAACCCTTTACAGACGAACTACATTCATGTTCATATGCCAGACAGTCAACAGTGATAGGTTTTTGAAACGCTGTTTTGTACTCGTTCATTCGTAAGTCTGCTGCGGTTCGGTTCTTTGAATACGCTGCTAACTCTGCCGGTGGAGAAAGACTGTGTCAGGAAGGCGAAACCTCGCGCTCGCGGTGCGAAACCGGTGACATTATTCTACTGAATGAAAGCTAAGGTTTATCCAAAATGTCGCTATAGTTGCTATGTGCTTTGTCTTACAAAAGAGTCTGTAAACACTGCAACACTGGTTCATGCGCCCGCGTGTGTTTGTGTGCCACGCACGCCGCACGGAGGTCTGAGTGATACGAGTGTGCTTGAAATACCTAGTGGAGGTGGGTGCGGATTGAATTCCCTCCCAGTCCGGATCCGGATCGAAATGGCACTATTGTCACTATTGAACCGTAGAGCCACATTTTGCAACATTGACACTGTTATTGAACTAAACTGAATTAACGCTGAAATTACACTAGCTGAATAATTGCAGTGTTTTTTAGAATTGCTTATAACTGAATTTAACTTTTTTGAATTTGTATAAAGCTGTGTTGTATGAAGCGCTATTGAAATAAAGGTGACTTGACTTGTTAAGGCCATGAGAGCAGAGGAACCATCAGATTCAATATCACTCTGTGAGCCAGTGCTCATAAGGTATAGGTACAAAGAAAGTTCGGAATGTACTTAAACCAGGCCCGGTTCTTGCCAGCTATAAATAGGTGGGCGGACAGATATCCTGGGTGGGCAATTGTTGTTGGGGGGGGGGGGGGGGGGTTGGTTGTGGTGGTAGTAGATAGATATTTTTTTATAATATTTATATCATACAGTATTTTTACACTTTGGTATCTACTCTGGATAGATAGATAGATAGATAGATAGATAGATAGATAGATTGATAGATAGATAGATAGATAGATAGATAGATAGATAGATAGATAGATAGATAGATAGATAGATAGATAGATAGATAGATAGATAGATAGATAGATAGATAGATAGATTAGATAGATAGATAGATAGATAGATAGATAGATAGATAGATAGATAGATAGATAGATAGATAGATAGATAGATAGATAGATAGATAGATAGATAGATAGATAGATAGATAGATAGATATTTTTATAACATTTATATTATACAGATTTTGGGGGACTGAGGTGGAAGGAGTCGGACGTGTTTCTGAAGCGGGAGCTGGGGAAGTTGGAGTTTGTGAAGCAACAGCAGCCACACCATGGTCACTGCTGCTGGAGCCACTAGGCTTCTTTATAGGCACCAAAAATCTATGCATTGCATTTACACGCAAATACTATGACTTGTTAACGCTCTTTATCGCTTACGAGACTGTCAGCGTCTGCTTCTCCGTGACTGTCACTGAAGCCGCCCGCTTCGTGAGTGTAAACCGCGCCGTTGCTTTCAGCCAATCAAAATACTGCAATTTTACTGGTGTTATTTTGTGATCGGTCGGGACATTCTACAGCCCTTACTCGAACTTCTCAACACAGAGCCCGCCTCAGATTGCTTTTAATCAATACACAAATCGTAAAAATGAGTCACGCTGTCTTTACCTACATTCTGATTGGGTGGGCAAGACAGACGTTTGGGTGGGCCTAGCCCACCCCTGCCCATGCCTAGAGCCGGCCCTGACTTAAACCACACACCAGCATACCTAAACTGTCAGTAAAAATGTGCAAAACTGTACCTTTAGGGGTAAAACAGCTTGTCACTGGGGCAGTCCCCTCAAAGGTACAACTGTTGTACCTGCACTATGGAAGATTTTTGGTTATACATTTCAGTATGCCTACAGATGCTGGGCTAGGCTTTGATTAGTTTGTTTGGTGAATATATGAATAGATGGAAATTACATAAGAGAGTACATGGCAAATCTGTATTCAGAACTGATTCACTACAGTAAACCGACAATATTGATTTAATTTGTGAGCTGTCATTATTTTACAGGAAATTCCAATTGCTTACATTCACTCTTAACATCATTAAATGCTAAAGAAGGTCCAGCTATTGAGTGTGTGGGTGCTAAGGAGTGTGTAGACTAAAAATAGTCAGCAAGCTACACTATACTGCCAAAGGTATTGGGTCACCCCCTTTTAATTAGGGATGGCTCGATACCACTTTTTCAGAACCGATACCGATACGATACGATATTGATCCGATATCAGCACCGTTTTTTTTATCAGTGTAGAATATCTATATCTCAGTGTGTGTTGACCTGCTCATCCCTCTTTTGTGTTTTACACACAATCTACTAAATATAGACAACTGTACTGTAAAGAAAAACAACAAATGAATGGATATGTAATTATAATCTATGAAAAATCATGAGTGCACAATAATTTTATACAATCTAAAATTAGTGAAAAAAGATATTGGGGAACAAAGAATACAAGTGAATAAGTGTAGGACTAAATATGGTAAAAAAATAATATATATTGCTCTTTGTGTTGTTGTAAAATACATTCATGGAAAACAAGTAATATATTTATATAGAAGCAACACTGAGTCGCAGCGTGCAGGCCCACAGTGCTTATGTGCATCCCGTGCGCAGAATGATGCGCTTGAAGCAACACTGAGTCACAGCGAGCAGGCCCACAGTGCTTATGCGCATCCCGTGCGCAGAATGATGCGCTTCAAGCAACACTGAGTCACAGCGTGCAGGCCCACAGTGCTTATGCGCATCCCTTGCGCAGAATGATACGCTTGAAGCAACACTGAGTCACAGCGTGCAGGCCCACAGTGCTAATCTCTATGCTCATCACTTAACAAGAAAGCTGCTAAAACAACCGTATAGATGGAAAAAATAATGACTTCGTTGTAAGGGTTACCTCCTGAGTATTTTTTGAAGTTGATATTTTATGTATAATTTTATTTTCATTTTAATTATAGTTTATTTTAATTAATTTATGATTTATATCTTTAATTATTTCATAAGATGTTAATGGTAACTATTATTTATTTGTTTTGTAGTTCTATTTATTTTTTGTTATTATTGTTTAGGTATTTACTGTTTTGTATTCTGGTTTCGTATGTACTTTTTTGCTTTGAATGTATATTCCCCTGTGAATGTTATGTTTAATAAAAAAAATAAAAAAGGCCCACAGTGCTTATGCGCATCCTGTACGCAGAATGATACGCTTGAAGCAACACTGAGTCACAGCGTGCAGGCCCACAGTGCTTATGTGCATCCTGTGCGCAGAATGATGCGCTTGAAGCAACACTGAGTCACAGCGCGCAGGCGCAGCGCTCCAGAGTCCGCATAGAGAAGTTCAAGCACAAAGGAGAGAGATATTAATGTGTAGTGTATTAAATCTGTGTGACAGTTTATTGAGCCTTTTCTTTTAACCGTTTTAAATGTCAGTTACTGTGCTTGTGAAGAACCCTTCATAGTGCTCTCTACAACAGTATTGTGATCTAACAGACACCCGATAGAAAGTAACACGATTTAGAAACGGCACGAGACTAACGTTAGCTAGATAAAATCATTTTATGCAAAACCATTGAATTTTATTTGCAGATCAAGTATAATAAGAACGAACAGCGGAGAGAGTTTATCGTCTTGACTCTAGTAACCGAACGCGGTACGCAGTTTGAAAGCTGAATAGAGGATGAAGGACAGCTGCAGCGGAGAGAAGTGTTTTAGTGAACTTGACTTAAATATTCATCTGTACCTCACATTAAATTATGTAACGGCTTCAGAACACTTGAAATATAGTGCACGAAAACGTTATGCTGCTTTATGTGTTTGTGGAGCTTAACAATAACACAATATTAGCTATGCAGTATAACGAATTTGGATCGGTCTCGTCTGACCGATACCCCGATCCAGCAGAAAAGGCCAATATCGAAGCGATACCGATCCTGAATATCGGATCGGCGCATCCCTTGGTGTTTGGTGATTCATTTTTTGTCTCAAGGTTGCATTTAAAGTCACACCAGAGTTGTTAAACTGGGATTATGACTTGGCTTTCAGCAGACCAGTCAAGTTCTTCCACACTGACTGAATCATAATTTCTCTTTGATCCTTGCCTTAGAGGCACTGTCATGTTAGAATAGAAAAGGGTCCTGTCCAAACTGTTGCTATATAATAAGAAACACACAATTCCCTAGAATATCATTATATGCTTAAACATTAAGATTTGTACTTACAGAAATTACTAAAGTAAAACCTTTCATTAGAAGGGGGTGACCCGATACTTTGGACAATATAGTGTATGTAATGGACAGTACAAAATAGCAAACCTTATTGACCTCCTAAATCACTGTTTGTTAAAACAAAAACTTTTAAAATGCATTCAAAATGGGAAATTGACCGAGCCTGTGCCAAAAAAGATTTGAACCACAGTGGGACATTATGATACTTGCTCATATGCCCTTTTTTCATATACTTTTGGGGAATTTCTTACTGTCAATGGTGCAGCATAACAGATTTCATCTGTTACATACTGATGAATAAATGTATAGACGGAATGTAAGTCGCTTTGGATAAAAGCGTCTGCTAAATGCATAAATGTAAATGTAATCTGATATTGCAATTGCCCATAACTATCAAATATGCATAGAAAGAGCAGTGCTGAACCACAATGTATGTTAAAGATTTATTCTGCAAGTAGCATTTAAATTATGTTTCACATATACCTGCAGAGAGGCTAAAGTTAATAGTGCAGCTTTAGGTACTAATAATTACCCTTTATGGCAGGAAGGGGCAACCCCAGACCTAGAGGGCAGAGTTCAGCTCCATCTTAATTCAATCAAACCTTCCTGTAATTTTCAAGTAATGACTTTGTTAGAATTTTTTTGTAGATTTTTTATTTTTTTAAGTGCATTTGAATGGAGATGGAGCTAAACTCTGCAGGACAGTGGCCATCAAAGAATTAAGTTGCCCGTCTCTGCTTTAGGGGTGCATCGAATAAAAATACTTTTGCAGCATAAGATTTGAAGAGACTATCCCAGTGACAACCTACTCTAGTGCTAAAGGTGCAATTTTTACACATTCTGACAATGTAAAGAAGGACTCCGTTTTAGCTTTTAGAGCTGGTCATGTTGATATCCCTTGTATAGCACATAAACTATGCACAATGTTAAATTCAAACTAACCATACTTTCGGGGTTAGGTTTAAGAATCTGCTATTAAAAAATATATATTGGTTGAAAACTAGTCTGAACGTTGGGGGCAGGAGCATACCCAAAAACATATCTAAACCACATACCCAGTAGCAGACTAGCTGTGAGCTGGTAGAATCCAGACACTGGAGCTGTGTACCGGCCACTGCTGGCGTTAAAGCCCTGTCCCCTCTGATGGAACTGCTCTGTGTTTGAAGGCTGTGGAAAACACAGAAATTGTCAAATTAAATATGCCATTGCCAGTATCTTCCTTTGCCAACCCTTCACCACTGCTTGCCAGTCTGTTTCACCATCAGCCAAAGCTAACATCGCTGCTAAATCAATACATCTAGAAGTTAGTGCTACTTCAGAGAAATAAAAGCTTCTTTTATAGTTCGCATTTACTTTCACAGCTCTGGGGCTGCTAAGTCATGGTTATTGAAATGAGTAAATTGTTTCTAGTGTAAAGGATTGTTTTCCACTTACAGTGTTGAAGGACTGGAGCTCCTGCAGACTGCGACGGTGGACCATCAGGTTCTGGTACAGTCGGCAATGGAAAGCTGTAGCCACACGATGGGTTTGATCGCAGAGCAGGCAGTGACTTCCTACCATCTCTGAGTGGAAAGGTAATTACAGGATTGTAATGTTGCTATGTCAATGCACAAAATGACAAATTTTCTTCTTATTACATTATTCTAATGGATCTGGGACAAGGTGTAACCCAATAAACTTCTCAGACCCAAAAACATTGAAATACAGCTAGTGGAAAATGTTTTGGATTGTATTTGACTGACACTTGGCTGCATATAAATCCATTAAACAATCTCACAGTGAATAGAATATGTAAATATTTGGAGTGGTTGAGTGTATGTATGAGCAGACAGAGTGGATGAAATTGTGAGGCAATGAGAATGCTAGAATGTATGAGCGTAGGGCGCCACTGCACTTTTCTGAGTGAATAAGCCTTTATGTTTTATATTGCTGTCAGAACAGCCTGCAGCTCACAGTACCAGAGCACAAACAGACCTGTGTCTGCTTTCCTGGCAATACTCCAACACTCATTCCACACACAACATGCACACACACACAAAATCTGGAATCTGTGGAATTCTTTGGCCAGGCCAAGTCAAATCCACGTCCTGGAAAATTACACCTATTAAGAGATCAGCCCAGCCCACAATCAGACTAGCAGTCCCCCAACAAATGAGCATGACAACACATCCCAAACATCAAGCAATTCTGAAAGTGACTTATCCCAAACAAAATCAAAAAGCTGTTGGACCATAATAATATTCAAAAATGTAAAAAAAAATTTTTGAAAGATGTTGATGTCAAAGCACTTACTTAACATCAGTTTAACTGATTTGTGCACCTGCATCTGGTGTCTTTTTACGTGTAGTGTGCATCCATCACTCTGACAAAACTTGATTTAGCATCATTAAATTAGATTATGCTCAATGTAGATCAACAGACCCACCTCTCAACACATTTTATATGTCTCTCTTATCTGACACATTCAGTTTAGCTCATGGAGCTTTCTCCAAAAACGCTTTTATGAATCAGGTGTGTTAAATAAGAGAGACACACAAAATGTGTAGGGCAGTGGGTCCCCAGGACCAGGATTGAAAACCTGATCAAATGGTATTTTAAAAAGTTGAAGGTCTTGGTCAGGTCTGCCAGATATCATGAGATTTATTTTCTGTCTGGCATGATTGGTAATGGTGTGTAAATGGGCTAATGTCCACAAATTCCAGTATACCTTTTAGTTTGACTTGGAAGTCCTGTATCAATTCTGCATGGTGAGGCAGTAGGGGGCCCGGAGGACCAGGAGGCCCCTGGGGACCAGGAGGGCCTGGTGGACCTGGAAGGCCATGCTGGACATGTAGAAAGTTTCAAGTTACATAAAGAGTAACAATAAGATAAATCCATTTGAAGAGGTGAAAGATTAGGCACTTTCTGATATGTTGTCACATAGGCCTCATTTGGTTTGTCTGTGTGTGTGCTGTGCTAAATCTGTTTTCATACAGTTTTACATTTTAGCACTTCTTTACTTTTTAAATCTTTTGTTCAACAAGCACTTATTCTTTGTATCGATATTATTCATATTTAGCATGGTGTGTAATGCCTATACATTGGATCAGAGATTACCTTGGAGAGTCTTTTATTTCCTTTTTGTTTCTTATTTCCACCCTTGTTGGGGTTGTCCCTAAAGACTATCCATGTCCTGTGGGGGCTCACATTGGTTATGTCAGAAGATACAGTATCCTGTAAAAAATTAAGCATTTCAGAGCATCAACTATGTTAGCAAACTTTAACTACGGCAAATATATAAAATCTTCCTGCAGAGAGGAATAGTTTTTTTTACAGTGAGGTCACATTCTCTACAATGTTTATGAATGTAATTACCATATACTTTCCCCTCATGTCTAATGGTTGTCATACCTTAAAGTCAAATTCAGAGAATTGATTTACGAGATTTTACGGTGTCTTAGCGCATATGTACTGCCTTAAAGCCTTGACAGGTGAACAGCATTTGACTTACAGGGCTCTCAGTGCTGACTGTATTGTTTTCCTCTTGGAGCTCCAGACTCTCCTCACTCTCTTGTGTGGTGCAGGTAGACAGCAGTAAACTCAGCAGCAAGGCCAGTAGTGCCCCTCTTGCTCCATGTCTGAGCTTCATGCTGCAGTGTCGGTGCAGTGTAGGTGAACTTCTAACCCACTCAACTCCTTCTTAGCAGCTCAGTGCACAATTTACATTCCAACACAAAGAGGTGACCAGAAGTCCTGTGGGTAACATGATGGAATTGTTCCTTAGTTCAAATGGATATCCAAGAGTGGAGGTGAAAAATCAGAGTGCTGCTTCGTCAAAGCGTAAATACTCTTTGGGAAGAGTCCTCTAGGTAATGGTGGCTCTTGATTTGGAAAAGATGGTTTTATCTGTGATCTACTTTAATTCCCGTGGTGATTTCTGACATGGAAAATAAATCTGTTCTTAGATAAGTTCATATTTTTGGTGGACAGAGTGTTCAGAGTGCCATGAGAGTTGTGCGAAGGGCCTCACCGTGCTTCTACCCATTCACAGTTAATCCGTCCCCTGTGACCGCCAAGATTTCATATGCCTCCTGACTACAGTCTAAAATCTCTAAGCTTGAGTTGTTCAGCCTATGTGTTACAATCACAATGTAGGTTTGTATTCCATAAATACGCGTGTGTGTGTGTTGTGTTGTGTGGTGTGTGGTGTGTGTGTGTGTGTGTGTGTGTGTGTGTGTGTGTGTGTGTGTGTGTGTGTGTGTGTGTGTGTGTGTGTGTGTGTGTGTGTGTGTGTGTGTGTGTGTGTGTGTGTGTGTGTGTGTGTGTGTGTGTGTGTGTGTGTGTGTGTGTGTGTGTGTGTGTGTGTGTGTGTGTGTGTGTGTGTGTGTGTGTGTGTGTGTGTGTGCGTGCGTGTGTGTGTGTGTGTGTGAGTGAGTGAGAGAGAGTGTATTTGTTGATGGTTAGTGTCTGTTGCTCAGTTGCGGTGTGATTACCTGTGATAAACCCTGCGCGTGGTATACTCAGTCTCTCTCTGTGGGTGGTATCTCCACGTCTTCTTTCTGTTTTTAATAATGTTTGTCTTCTGGTCTCCTTGGTGCCTTTGCACAGTTCCGTGTGTTTATATTTTCGGTAATTCCTTCAGTGATTTTTTTTTTTGCCATTTGAGGTCCTCTTTGCCAGACTCCAGTTTATTCCACATCTATGTCAGTGGCCCCTCAGAAAGGATCTCTCTGTTTTGAAGTGCTCCTTTTCGCGCTCCACTCTTTTTAGCTTCCTCTCAGACCAGACTCCTCCTCCTCTTCAAGTTTGTGCACTCCTCCTGATATCTGCTGCTGAATCTTGACCTGTCACTTTGTCTTTCTTCAGCCTCCTGGTCATTTATCTGACCATCTCTCCCTGTCTCTCTACTATAGTCAATTTCTGGGTCCCTTCTTTTGTTTGTCTTGTGTTTAGCTCATTCATCTGTTTTTACCAGCACTTACTCTCTCCGTAATCCTCAGCTTCAGGGTCCTAATGCCTCTTCCATTGGTTTGTACAGTGGTCTGCTTGTAATCAGAGATGCTCCTTCAAGATGAATAATAATGGATATCTAATAGATTTAAAATGGCAAAAACAGAAGTAAGGTAGTGTCCATTTAGATTCTATCCTAAATTTGCAAGCAGTGAGAGACATTTGGGTGGGGCAGAAATGTGCATTTCAGATATGCAGAAATGTACTGTTAAAAATGATGACAGTTAGGAGGAAGGTTGCACATTTTTATGTAGCAAACCACCACACCTCCCTCTTTATCAGTCTTCTGCTCTTGCTTTTTCCTGGCTGAGAAAACAGCATCTGTGTGGTCTTTAGAATAGACACTAATATACACAAAATTAATTAAGCCTTCTAGAGTATTTTTAAGCCTAATTAGATGTAATTGTTTACAAAATTCAAACAAGGGAACACTGGCACCATCTCTTGGCCAAATTCTTTAAAAAAAGGTTGGGACAATTAAAATTAGAAATGGTTGCCACACAAACCTCATATGTAATTGATAAAGGTAAACATTCAGAATTTTCTGCCTGGATTAATGTGTTTTGAACGATGCAGAGCATAAGTGCAATTTTAAATGATTCCGTTAAATGAAATTAAATGAACCACTACTGCAAAACATTAAAACATACACTGAAAATTGATACAACAAACTTATGAATACCAAAATGCATCAAACAATATAGACAACACTATCTGACTGATGCTGAAAATAGCAGTTTGTGGTTAGAGACAGGTGATTGGAAGCTGTCTGCTTAATTAAGTCCTGGATAAGAGGATTTGAGGTCACCGTTCCTGCTCTGTAAAGACTTGCTCAGTATTGCTAAATCTCACCAGACAGTCTCAATATCCTGTACACAGACAGGCTTCTCTGATAGTTATAGGCCCAGAAAAGATGTTTAGGAAAAGGTTTAATTTGCTTTTAATGAAGATGCTCTTTGACCTCATTTGAGAAATGGCACCACTTGAACTTGTACTGCTGAAATTCTGATGTCTAAGTAGGTGAGTACCAAAGGCTACCTGTAGGTTAACAGATTGTTACGTCCCCATGTTTTTAGGCATCTGAACTGTGAATTATATTCACTGTGCTTTCAGTATTTGTTAAACATGGAGCAGGACAATGTTTCACCACTCCAGCACTTTGTGGTGGCAAAGAGGACAATCTGTGCTGTGTTTCACCAGCTGTTGGAGTTTGTTAGAGATTGTTCAGATTTTGTAGAAGGTAAGGACAACATTTTCTGAAGGATATTTATTAATAAATACAATGGTAATCCATTAAGTCAAATCAAGTCACCTTTATTTATATAGCGCTTTTAACAATACAAATTGTGTCAAAGCAACTGCACAATATTAAAATAGGATATTTTTCAGTTAAAGGCATTTCATTATTGAATTCAGTGATGTCATCGTCCAGCTCAGTTCAGTTTAAATAGTATCTGTGCAATCAAGTCAGTGATATCGCTGGAAATGAAGTGTCCCCAACTAAGCAAGCCAGAGGCGACAAGGGCAAGGAACCAAAAACTCCATCAGTGACAGAACATAGAAAAAACCTTGGGAGAAACCAGGCTCAGTCGGGGGGGGGGGACGAACCAGTAGTTTGTTCCAACTGCAGCAAAGTCAGATTATAAGGGCTCCACTGGTTCCAGTGGTCTTTTCCCAATGGCTGTCTAGGTGACGAGGTCCTCACTAGGGATCTGTCTCTTGGGCTCATCTAGGTGTCCTGGTCTCCGCTGATGTTCAGAGCTGTAGAGGTCATCTCTAGGTGCTGATCCCCCATCTGATATGGATACGGACGGGATCTGTTGACTGCAGTGATCATCTGGGCTGGATAAGGACCGGATCGGGTGGCTACGGTGACCTCGGAATAAGAAAGAAAAAAGATTAATATTAGCGTAGATGTCAATCTTCTTATGATGTAAGAATTTGTTTATCCAAAGCAACTTACAATTGGGGAATACATCAAGCGATTCATCTTAGAGAGGCAAACAGACAGAGGCAGTGCTCGTAATACCAAGTCTCAGGCATTGTCCAAATAAATACAAGCTAGCAAGAGAAGGAATAAATAAAGAGAAAGACAGTTTTTTTTAAATGAAATTTAGGATGAAGTCTAGGGTGAAGTTTTATGGGAAGTGTTGCCGGTTCCGGTTGACCTAATTAATACAGACTAACAATCCTTTAACGGATTTGAATATTAGAAGCGTATTAGTGTGTTAAGTGTACGCTAGGTTAAAGAGATGGGTCTTTAATCTAGATTTAAGCTGACAGAGTGTGTCCGCCTCCCGAACAGTGTTAGATTGTTCCAGAGTTTAGGCGCTAAATAGAAAAAGGATCTGCCACCGGCAGTTGATTTTGATATTCTAGGTATTATCAAATGGCCAGAGTTTTGAGACCGTAGCGGACGTGAAGGACTATAATGTGATAAGAGCTCGCTCAAGTACTGAGGAGCTAAGCCGTTCAGGGCTTTATAAGTAATTAACAAGATTTTAAAATATATACTGTGTTTAATAGGGTGTTTAATGTTTACCGATGTTTAATAGGGAGCCAGTGCAGTGTCGACAGAACCGGGCTAATGTGGTCATACTTCCTGGTTCTAGTAAGAACTCTAGCTGCTGCATTTTGGACCATCTGTAGTTTGTTTATTAAGCGTGCAGAACAACCACCTTATAAAGCATTACAATAATCTAACCTTGAGTTCATAAACGCATGCATTAACATTTCTGTATTTGACATAGGTCTCAGTTTAGATATATTTTTAAGATGAAAAAAATGCAGTTTTACAAATGCTAGAAACGTGGCTGTCAAATGAGAGATTGCTATCAAATAGCACACCTAGGTTCTTGACTGATGATGAAGAATCGACAGAGCAGCCATCAAGTGTTAGACAGTGTTCTAGGTTATTCATTTTGTGGTTTTTAAGTCCGATAATTAACATCTGTTTTTTTCAGAATTTAGTAGTTAGAAATTATTCGTCATCCAGTTTTTATATCGACTATACATATACATTTGAGAAGCGCTGCTCTAGACTATTGGTAATCTGCGATATACCAGGAATCTTGATTTGTCAGACCAGGCATGGTAACCTGACTTAGCTTGAAAGAATCTGCAGAGAAGAATGGCAAAAAAATAAATAAAAAATAAAGAATCCAGGTGTGCAAAGATATCAAAACATGTTTTACCATTCTTCTCTGCATATTATTTCAAGTTTAGTCAGGTTGAATAGTGTCTGTTGGTGGACAGCCATTTCTTATGCACGTTTCTCCCATCGCCACACATGATTTCTGGATCTCAGAGTAACTCACGTGCCAGCAGTTGAATTTACCACATGTGGACTCCAGACAAAGTGTAGAGCCAACTCAAATGTGATCCAGTTGGATGGGATGCTCCTGAACTAAATATAAAAACATAAATGTTTTGCTTTGTCATCATAGGGTGTAGATTGATGTTAAAATGTTTAAAGCATTTTAGCATAAGGCTGCAAAATAAAATATGAAATAAAAAAACGTCATATCAATAAGCTAAGTCTGGTCCTGCTCTTACACTGTATGATGGTATTTAACGTGTGGTACCCAGAGACGTGGAAGAGTGAGGATCTTGAGCATGTAGCAGAGGAAAAACAGTGTCTGCAGATCCAGGCCTACTCCAGGAAACTAACCGTCATCAAAGATGTGCTAGTCCGCAGACATATGAAGGTGGCCTTCTTTGGCAGGTAAAACTACAGTTATGACTAATCTAAGTTTACTGGTATCTAAACCAAATGGTAACAACAGGCTAACAGAATGAAATGGATCATTAATGTTTGCTTCAGCTCTTCAGCCAAGGTTTTATTTATTTATTTATTTTTTTGGTACACTTTGTTACTTTATACAAATCCATAAGTGAGGCAACAAAAAAAAGAATTATCTCTCTGTTTTTTCACTCTTTCGTCTCTAATTTGGTTTGACATAGTATTGAATCAAACAAGCTAAAATAGACAGTTTGTTACTGGGTGTTACCGTGTTATGTGTTGTTTTTCAGGACCAGTACTGGAAAGAGTACAGTAAGGCGCTTTTCCACTGCATGGTACGGCTCAGTTCGGGTCGGTTTGCGTTTCCACTGCAGTTTAGTACCGCTATAGAGTGGGCGGGATTATTCACGCGTCGTTATAATTGCGCCGCCTCTACTGCCGTGACATCATCGTAAACGCGCCACAAACAAACACGCAACAAAGAAAGGAGACGGAATTGTGTTCTTCATTCTCTGCATGTGGATGTTTTTAACAGCAACGGACAAGCCTATGAGAATGCTTGAGATTTACCCCCAGCAGCAGAGACTGTGGTGGCAGTGCCACGGCTTATAGAGGAGGACAGGGATGTTCGCAGGTGTGCTGCGTTACTTGATTAGTTAACTATTCGTGTAGCGTGTTCTGTAAAGTGACTTATCAATAAACTTTTTAATATTTCAAAATGTACAATGTATCCCTTGTTTTTTTATTTATGTGATGGTTTTTATAATCGTGGCATTAATCATTTTTCTTTTTCAAGAGGTTTACGTGCTCATACAATAATACATATTTAATATAGTCTGGAGGTACACTTATTCAATCAGATTGTTTTTAATTGAAGCAAAACACACATACAAAGGTAAAAAATATAAACAGAAAACCTTTTAAAAAATATACAAAGTGCAAAAAGTATATACAGGTACACAAGGCTTTTTCATTCCACGTCGCCCCATCAAGCTCTCACTGGATCCGCTCCTCGGCTATCAACGAGAGGAACGTCTGTACTTCCTCAACAGACAATGAAAAAAACAATTTTTTGGTTAATACCAAAAGGTGCGTTTGTTCAAACAAAAGCTGCGTCCGATCCTTCCTGTGCTGATTTAAATCTAGTGGGTATATGGGTCTCATGTCGCAAGTTCAGTGACGCAGTAATGACGATTCTCTCCGGCAAATCAGTGATCAGTAGAGTTTACACGTCACGTTTTGGTAACGGTACGGATCGCATGGAACCCCGGCCGAGGTGGTACTAAAAAAGTACCAGGTACAGTACCCAGTGGAAAACCCCCAAAAGTGAACCGTACCGTGCCGTACCATGCAGTGGAAAAGCGCCATAATGCCATGCTAAGGGAACGGGTTCTGCCCAGTGGAATCGGCCACACCACTAATTGTTTCCTGAGTGTGGAGGGCACAGTCGGGGAACATACCTACCTTACCACTGAGGACTCTGAAGAGAGGAAAAGCATTGAAGTATGACGCAATTTTCCAGAACTTATGTTTGTAAACTACATTGATTTGAGTTAATTTTAATCCATAAAAAGTATTATAGTATGACATTAGGACAGTTTTAGGGGGAGTGTATGATAATATATGTCCATTTTTAGCAAATGAAAATTTATATAATTTATATCTCTCTTTAGTGGATTTTACTGTTGCTTTCTAAACTAATGACATGGCAAATTATGTAGGATATATTTTTATGGCAAGCCGTTTTTACTTTTATTCCTTCACAGCATATGAATTCCTGATATCAACAATTACATTTTCACTAGTTAAAATGCAAATTCTTGATATCGGGAATTAGATGTCTTCTAGTAACAATTGCTATTTTTTTATATTCGAAATTGCATTTCCACTAGTACATTTTGGTAATTTTGTATATCAACAATTGAATTTTCACTAGTTAAAATGCTAATTCTTGATATCAAGAATTAAATTGTTGATATCTGTAATTATAGTTTCACTAATTAAATGTCACCATAGGCTGCAATTCAAAATCAATTGTTGATAAAAAAATGCCTATTCTTGATATCAACAATTTAATTCTTGATATCAACTATTTAATTCTTGATATCACCAATTTAATTTTCACTAGCTATTTTAACTAGTGAAAATTGAATTGTTGATATCAAGAATGAACATTGTTACTAGTGAAAATGTAATTGCTGATATAAAAAATAGCCCTTGTTTCTAGTAGACATCCAATTCCTGATATCAAGAATTAGTATTTTAACCAGTGAAAATTGAATTGTTGATATCAAAAATTAATATACTGTGAAGGAATAAAAGTAAATACTTTTATCTCACTTCTCAAGAAAGTAGCTTTATTTATTTATTTTTTAGGCATTTTTGCTTTTACTTTAATAGAACAGTTGAGCAGCGACAGGTAGCAAAGTGGGAGAGAGAGAGGGGGTGGGATCGGGAAAGGTCCACGAGCCAGGACTCGAAGTTGGGACACCCGTAGCGCAACAGCGCCATATATCGTTGCGCGCTGCCCACAAGGCTATCGGTGCCGGCGTAGGGTTTTATGTTGGTTTTTTTAGGCAATGCAAAAAAAAAATCCTTATGTCCTTATAATATTTTTAAAAGATAAATAAAATGTGTGCATAATGGTGTTACAGTGTTGTGGCATGATTTGAATACTTTGTGTTCTACTACCTTGTTGACCCTTAAAGTTTGTCTTTATCATACAGACAGTCAATCAGCTTGCCCACGCTCTTCATATGGACAGGAACCAAGACTCAGGCTGTCTGGTCCGAGTGTTTTGGCCCAAAGCGAAGTGTGCCCTGCTGAGAGATGATCTGGTCCTGATAGACAGGTATGGACCCCTCTATTGATTGTCAGAGCTGAATTAATGCTTTGCAGGGTAGATTTGGCACATGAACAAGAGACCTGGACCTCATTTATAACCGTTGCGTACGCACAAAACCTGCCCTGAAAGAGGCATAAACCACTTCCTACACAAAAGGTTGGATTTATAAAAACAAACTTGATGGGAAAATTTGCGCACCTGTACGCAAATTATGACCCATGCGTATAAACTCTTTTTCCAGGAGTGAGAACATTTATGAAGTAAACTATTTTAAACTCTGTTTTCAGGTGAATATGCACATTTACATTAAATATTCCACTCTCATAATTTAAATAAGTACTGAAATTACATAAAGTCATTATGCAGATGTCAGAGAGTCACAGTCACCGTCGTCAACAGCAATCACCAGATCACTATCACCTGAGTTCTAATCTCCCGCACCTGCAATCCCTCATTAGCACTCCCATAAGTACCACACTCTCTCTGACACTCATTGTCCGGTCTACCGTTCACTACCCCGAACAGTACCTGACTCCCGTGCCTTACTAACCTGTTTACTTACCTTCCAGTCTCCTGTTGTCTTCCCAGTGTTTCTCCAGCGGCTCTCCCTCGTTACTCCCCAACGTTCTCGGACTCCTCAGCTCCCGGATACCTACTAGGATAATGTCAGTTCTCTGCAAGACCTCCATAACACTTGTCACAGTATTCTCCTGTTAGGAGAAAATATTTTTAGCGAGAAAATTTATCAATGATGCGCACTTACTTCGATATTATGGTGGACATTCTGTGGTCAAACGGTCCATTGTCCGGTTTGAATAGGTCCAATGATAATAACTTGCTGTACACGCAGCTGCACAGATGTGTTAATGTCGTGTGAAGGCATCTCCACAACATTATGAAAAATACCTCCGTATTTGAAGGCTACAACTGGAAGTAAACGGTAAGAATTGCACGTTTAATTTTTTAATATTTCAGTGACATGCCGAGTCAGACAATTGTATTTACACTGCAATAAATAGGCCTATCTGTTTCCACTAAATAGCCAGTGTAAAAGAATGAGATCAGCTTTATTCTTTCTAACGTAAAAAAATATTCAAAAATATTTATTTGATAACTATTTTAAGCAGTTTAATTTGTATGAATATTTATTCTAAAACATAACAAGGATATTGGATGACTTTTAGCAAAAATTGCATTTATAGTCCATATCTTATATTTCCTTAATATCTTGTACAATTGACGGTGTTAAAAAGGTGTGTTCGACTTCATGCAGCACCAAACAGAACTATAGGCGAGAGTTGCCGCTTGCAGTCGGGGAAGAATTGAAAGCGGAGACATAAAGTCTGACTTTTTCTGCTCCCGGTAGTGATGCTCTCGCGGTGTTTGGATACTCTTATCACAGATGAAGTGAATAACATGCAATATTTGTCAAATGCACAGACATTTCAGAAATGTTTTCATGAGCAACATAAACACTTTTTATATACTGCTTAATAAAGGGCCATCTGTTCAAGAATAAAGTTAAACATGTACTATTTAAATACCAATATACTGGGGTTATATTTGCTTTTATCAGTGTTTTTATTAAATGTGACTCAATATAAAATTGCGACTATACAGGAAAAAAGACTTTATAGTTCTAAAAATGTTTGTGAGCAGTATTTTTTTTTTATGCAACAATTATACAAAGGTTTGTACAAGTATATACAACAAGTACAAAAAAAAATATTCATAAGAATATGCAAAGTGAAACAATTCATGCCAGGGGTAAAATTACAACAATTTAAAGTAAGTATAGTTTCATAGGTCTTTTTTGTTCTTAATTGTATCTAATGTAGTGCCATATTGTTTAATCTCTTTTATAAAATGTTCAAAGTTTGGTTTAATGTGATATTTTCCAAGAAAAATAATATGTGTGAGCAGTATTGGGCTTAAAGATGTTAGAAACACACGCCATTGTTGTCATGTGGTGAATTTGGCCAATCCAGCTGTGTCGTCATCAGCGCTCCTGCAGTCGCTCTAGAGCAGGGGTTTTCAACCATTTAGGACATGCGCGTAGGACAAGTTTGTCTAATTTCACTCGCTTACGAGGATACTCCTCAAGCCATTGGTATTTACCTGCTGTCTGAGAAGGCTATCTGTTCGGGCACTTCAGGTGTGCGCGCACAGCGTGAGTACCGCATTGTGTTGTCTTGGGCTTAAATGGCTTAAACTTTACTTTTACTTTTTAGTCATTTAGCAGATGCTTTTATCCAAAGCGACTTACAAATAAGAAAAAGTAACTAAAACCACAAGTTACAAGTCTATAAATACTATATGTACACACACATTTAAGAAAATTGAGAAATTAAATAAAATGACAAATGCATACAACAACATTTCAAAACTTAACATTTAAATTAAAACAAAAAATAAAGCTAAAAACATTTCAAAATATTAAAACAACCAAAGGTATGAGTATAAAAATGATTCTAACATGACACTAAGCCAAACACCCATATATATATATATGGTATTTCATTTCCATGCAGTATGTTGAAGTAACATTACTAAAATAAATACAATGTATTAAAACGAAAGTAAATACATATGAAATTCATACATAATTTATGTAAAATTTAAATGGATAAATCAAATGGCAGTAGTTATCAGTAATCCTAATAAAAGAACACTGTCAAAAACACATGCTAACAAACAACAACTTACACATAGTAAGAATTAGTTATAAAAACTAAAACAGAAGTGAAACAAGCAGTAAGAAAGAGGATAAATAAAAAGCGATACTTATATCCCTTGCCGGTGTCCGGAGGAGTCGCACGGTAGAGTCGATGGTCTTTACACTCTTCGGTCTTCACGCAAGGAGGGCTTCACACGACGGCTGCCGCGGTAAACTAAGATTTTTATACCCATCTAACAAAATACTACTCCAATTCAGCTGAACACAATTTCCTGTTAATCACAATAAATGGCCAAGCAAGCGCCCGACACTGACAAGGGATGCGAGTACGAGACCAAACGCGATTTCAGAACGTCTCCACACAGTAAACAAAACAAGCGTTAAACTTACTTTTATGTTTAAACTGACAAGACAAAACACATGAGAATGAAAAACTTTCTTGAAGCAGCACTGGCCTGATCGTTAATATAGTTTTGGGGGGTTGAAGCCCACCTACAAATGGTTTAGAACCACCCCTGCTGGTATAGCGTGCGTAATTATACTGAAACATAAAAATATAACCAGTTTACCCGATTCAATGTAATGGCTGAGCCTGTGTCTGAAGTAACAACATGCCAATCCATGGTTAGATTTCTGACACGACTAACCGTAAATCATCTAAATATCTGGAGTAACTGATCCTCCAGCCAACTCTAATTGTCGACTAACAGCGGGAGTCAGATTGCCCCCTAGTGATTCGGACACTGCGGTAACCCCGTCTGATAACTTTTCTGTTTTACGGATGGACAGAACAGCCGAGGCCGGAAAAACCAAAGGTGGTGGAGTGTGTTTCATGATTAACAAGAAATGGTGTGACCCCAGGAATATCTCCATTCTGTTGCGTTCCTGCTCGTCTCACCTGGAACATCTGTCCATTATCTGCCGCCCATTCTATCTGCCCCGGGAGTTTTCATCAATCGTCTTTACTGCGGTTTACATTCCACCACAGGCAGACACTAGCTTGGCTTTGTCCAAACTCCACGATGAGCTCAGCGGCTACATCAATAAACACCCTGATGCTGCCTCTATCATCGCGGGGGACTTTAACAAAGCCAACCTCAGGCAGGTCATGCCAAACTTTCAGCAACATGTATCCAGTCCAACTAGAGGACCGAATACACTGGATCATTGCTACACTCCATTTAAAAATGCCTACAAAGCACGCTCACTGCCGGCATTTGGAAAATCGGACCATGCCGCCATTTTCCTCACACCGGAATATAAACAAAGGTTCGTTCAGGAACTCCCGGTGGAGAGAGAAGTGACACGCTGGTCCTCCCACTCTGAAGCTATGCTACAGGTGGCTCTTGATGACGTCGACTGGGACATGTTCTGGGCGAGTTCATCTGACATCAGCGAATTCACGGATGTAGCATTAAGCTTTGTCAACACGTTAACCGAGCAAGCCACTGAAACGGTAACAATAAGGACATTCTCAAATCAGAAACCGTGGGTGGCCAGATCAATCCGTGATGCGGTTAACCATCACACTGCCGCATACAACGCCGGTCTGTTGTCAGGAAACATGAGCGTGTACAAAGCATCGTGCTATGCTCTCCGACGTGCAGTTAGAGCTGCTAAACGCCGATACAGGGAGAGAATTGAGTCACATTTTCAGCTCAATGACTCTCGACGCATGTGGCAGGGATTGAAGACCATCTGTTCCTCTGGACATAAATCCTCCGCAGAGGTGAGAGCAGATCCGCTGCTGGCCGAAGAGCTAAACACCTTCTACGGCCGCTTTGAATGTAATGGTGGCGCGACTCTGCCGATCAGCGCGTCAGGAAGCAGCAGACAGAGCAGCGATGATCATGTTATCACCATGTCAGAGGACGAGGTTCGGAGGGAACTAAAGAGAGTGAACGTCAGGAAAGCAGCCGGACCTGATGGGATTACTGGCCGCGTTCTGAGGTCCTGCGCTGATCAGCTTGCTGGTTTGTTTACATCCATATTTAATGAGTCCCTCGCTACCTCTGTGGTTCCCACCTCCTTTAAAAAATCATCATCCCTGTGCCTAAGAACAGTAAACCCTCTTGCCTGAATGACTATCGCCCAGTTGCCCTCACATCAACAGTCATGAAGGTTTTTGAGAGACTTTTAAAGAAACACATTTGCTCCTCCATCCCTGTTACTTTGGACCCTCTTCAGTTTGCCTACCGCCCAAACAGATCAACTGATGATGCCATCTCTCAGGTCCTGCACTCGTCCCTCACACACATTGACAGCAAAAATGGCAACTATGTAAGGCTGCTTTTCATCGACTATAGCTCAGCTTTCAATACTATAGTCCCCACCAAGCTGGCTGTTAAACTCTCAGACCTCAGCATAAACAATTCACTCTGTGACTGGATTCAAGATTTCCTCACCGGCAGACCTCAAGTGGTAAAAGTCGGCCAGTTCACCTCCAACTCCATCACCCTGAACGTAAGAGCCCCACAGGGCTGTGTCCTGAGTCCCCTGCTATACTCTCTCTACACACACGACTGCGTGTCCTCTCACAGCTCCACTTCTATCGTTAAATTTGCTGATGATACTGTGGTTCTGGGCCTCATTAACAACAATGATGAGACCGCATACTTGGATGAGGTAGAGAGACTTACATCATGGTGCCAGGACAACTGTCTCTCTCTGAACGTGAGCAAAACTAAAGAGCTGATCGTGGACTTCAGGAAGAGACAGCAGCGGCCCTACACTCCTCTTAAGATCAGTGGGACCCCTGTGGAGAGGGTGTGCAGCTTCAAGTACCTCGGTGTAAACATCTCCGAGGACCTGACATGGACTGCACACATTCAGACTCAGGTTAAGAAAGCCAGGCAAAGACTGTACCATCTGCGACAGCTGAGGAAATTCAGGGTCTCACCAGCAATCCTGAAAACGTTCTATTCAGTGGCCATAGAAAGTGTACTGACTCAGTGCATCTCAGTGTGGTATGGTAACGCCACAAACCAGGACTGCAAAGCTCTGCAGAGAGTCGTGCGCTTAGCTGAGCGCATCTCAGGGTCTGCTCTCCCCTCTCTGCAGGACATCTACCTCAAACGCTGCAAAAGCAGAGCTGCTAAAATAATCAAGGACTCAAATCACCCCGGTAACCGTCTTTTCTTTTTTTTTGCCATCTGGCAAGCGCTTCAGGAGCATGATGGCAAAAACTGAGAGACTGAGGAGGAGCTTCTTCCCTCAGGCCATCAGGCTCCTTAACACAAACTCAGTTTCATAAACATTTACAAGACTCATTTTTTAACTGTAAAACATTCACTATTCTCATCATCCGTATTGCTGCTACATGTATATACCCGGTACAACTTGTTTGCACATTCCTCTTGCACATCCCTGTTTATATTACTATTTATTAAGTCCTCAGTATACTGTTTTGCACATTTTATTTTATTTTATTGCACATTTTACTCTTTATTTTCTCTTCTTTTTATTTTTGACCTATATTTATATATATTCTCTTGTGTTGTTACTCTTTTTTTTTTGCACTGTCCATTGAGCGGACCTGACCTGATTACATTTAACTTCTGATTATCCTGTATAATTGAGTATGTGACGAATAAACGAACCTTGAACCTAGTGGGTGACTAAATATTTGCTAGCTAGTATTCATAAATCCTCAAGGGAATGTCTCTGAATTAATTGATGATCGCCCCCCCCCCCCTTGTCAAGTGCTGGTGCCTCCCTGAGGGGGCGCGCCCCACAGGTTGAAAACCCCTGCTCTAGAGAAACTGCGCCGGCTGAGTTAGCCGGCTGCTCTCGAAACGCTCTCGCGGTACCTGACAATGCCACATGTGACAGTGACATGTGATAGTGACATAGCGCCGGTGTCGTGCCGAATTTTGCACCCTGCCAGATTATGCATCCCCTAGTATTGGTAGGTTTAGGCGTTGGTGTGGGGGAGGGGTTAGGATTAGGGGTGGGGTTGGGATTAGGCAATCAGGTAGCGATTTCAATGAGGGGATGCATAAACTGGCAGGGGTGCAGATTTCGGCACAACACTGGTTCAGGTCAGACACATTTTCTAACCGGCATGCACTGCTTTAAGTTAGCCGCCAAGCAGTTTTCATGGTACTACATATGAAGTCGAACACATCTAAACACGTGTCACGTGGATGAGAATATGCATGTAAATGATATGAGATGCGTTGTAAGCTCCATATATGGTGATTTCGGGGAGGAGTCGGGGTGGAGATGCACGTACGCATAATCTTCCCCTAACTGGGATTTATAAAGGAATTTTTGCACAGGTTCCGGTGTACGCAAAATCAAGCTTTTGTGCCTATGTACACTTTTGTAGATTTCATCCAAAAAAGTGTTCGTAGGCACAAAAGCTTGATTTTGCGTATGTGTGATTTTTTTCAGATTTATAAAACCATGCGTACGCCATAATCTATAAGAACCTGCACAAAATTCCCTTTATAAATCCCAGTCAGGGGAAAAATGTGCATACGTGGTGTATCTCCACCCCGACTCCTCCCAGAAATCACTATATCTGGAGCTTACAACCCTAGTTTTACTATGCATAACCTCATCTGCATATAATTTCCATGCATATTCCCATCCACGTGACACCGTGTTTAACACCGTCAAAGGTACAAGACATTAAGGAAATATAAGATCCTGACTGTAATTCCATTTGGGCCATAGCCTACATATTAATTTTTATTGCAAAAAATGGGATTTTATTGCAAATCCTTGTTACGTTTTATAATAAACATCCATAAAAACAAAACGGTTTCAATTAGTTGATCTCATTCTTTTACACACTAGTCATATAGTATTTCAATTGTTTTAAACAATTAAAATAAAATTAAATGTATGCAGTTTTGCTGATAAGGTGACCACAAGCTGAACATCTATTTTTAGTGGAAACAGCTGATATAATAGGCCTATATTTTTTGCAATGTAAATACAATTGTCTGACTCTGGCGAATTACTGAAAGTATTTTAAAAAGGAAATGTGCAAATCTTACCATTTTCCTTTAATGGTACCCTTCAAATACAGTGTTATTTTGTATAATGTTTTGGAGATAAAGACGACATCAACACGTCCGTGCAGCTGTGATTGTACAGTAAGATATTATCATTGGTCCTATTCAAACCGGACAATGCTGACCGTTCGACCACCACATCCAGCTGTGTCTGCCATAATATCGAAGTAAGGGCACATCATGATCATTGTTCTCACAAAAAATTTAATTAAATTCTCGTAACATGAGATCTGCAGCGTTTAAAAATGAGACCCATGGACAATTGCTTAGCAGATACATAGACTTTTGCAAGGAACTCCACAAGGTTTGATGTGTTGTGAAAGCACCAATGGATTTTGGCAGTACTTTTCTTGGTATCATGGGGGGTAAAAGCCTGCTTGGATTACCGGAAAACTTGTTTAATTTCTGTTTGCACAAATGAAAATCAGATTCCAAATTGCCTGATCTAATTAGCAATAAAGAATGAAACATGATGTGAAATTTGATTAAATATTAATAACCCACACTCTTCTCACTCTGCAGCCCAGGCACAGATGTCACATCAGAGCTGGACAGTTGGATTGATAAATTTTGTTTAGATGCTGATGTCTTTGTGCTTGTGGCCAACTCTGAGTCTACCATAATGAATACTGTAAGTAGACAAACAGATTAATCACTACTCAGTACTCGATATAGATAATACACTTTTTTTCTTCATTTATTAGTATAAGTCAGTATTTGATTTGTAAATGTACATTGCCACCATTTTAACATTTAGATTCTAGTTAAATTTTCATGTTGAAAAATAGATTACTAATAATTTAATATAACATTAACGATTATCCAATTTTATGCAATAATGTATAATATTGTGATGCCTTTCAATTTTATTCAAATTAAAATGATTTGTTGCTTTCCTTTCTTTTACCTAAACATTCTTGTTTTTATTTCTTTTACTTTACTTCGAAAGGAGAAGCACTTTTTCCACAAAGTGAATGAACGCATATCAAAGCCCAACATTTTCATCCTAAATAATCGTTGGGACACGTCTGTCTTAGAGCCAGATTATCTGGAAGATGTAAGTTTTATTGCATATGACTCATAACCTATATTTATTAGTCACAAGTGAATCACCAAACGAAGCTGCTGCACACACAAACAGCTTATTTTTGTATAATTGATCAGTCCTTTATCATACTTTTCAGATTTATAGGTTCAAAAACACTTTTGCCCAGCAGAAGTTTGTGTATATTCACGTATAAATAGATAGGAAAATATATTGAAAAAGTTTAACTATAAGTTTGTAGATCTAAATGTTAATTCTGTTGATTTGTTACTGCGTCACTGCTTTTTAAGGTGTGGAAGCAGCACATGGATCGCTGTGTCAGTTTCTTAGTGGAGGAGCTAAAGGTAGTGGAACTTAACAAGGCACCTGACCGCATCTTCTTTGTCTCTGCCAAGGAGGTGATGAGTGCCAGGATCCACCGTGCCCAGGGAATGCCAGAGACTGGTAGGCTCCACTGCTTTGGTCACACAGTGCAAAGCCTTCTGCTTTTGACACTGTTCTGGAGGGAGACCAGGAAAAACTAGGCCTAGCCAAGTTAAAAATGAGTGTAACAACCATAAAACACTTGGAGGCAGATGCTAATAAATCTTGAAGTGGCCCAATGATATAGAGAATGGTATTTTAGGTGCAACTTATATATACTTTTTTATGCAAAAAATATGCCTAAATTATGCTCCAACACAAATGCTTCATTTCATATTTTAGATATTGGTGGTATTATGGGGACCAAATGGGGCATATGCTTTTTATTTAAAGGCGGTGCTTTGGTTGAAGGATTCCAAGAGCGACTGATGGAGTTCCAGAGTTTTGAAAGAACATTTGAGGTGAGAATGTACTCAAACTGTGTAATCAAATAATTATTGTCTGTACAATGAGGCTGAAAACATTGAAGATTAAGAGGACCTTCATGGAAAATGAGTCATAGTCTTGTCTGTATGATGTTTAGACTAGATGAGAATTTATGATGGCTTTACCCAGAAATGGTGTGACGTGGTGACGGTCTCCTTAAGCAAGCTGGTTTGCATTGATTCAGGCCATGTGCTGCTGGCTCCCAGATGTGTGAGATATTTAGTGTTCCTCATAGATTCCAGGCAAGCCATTCCTGTAGTGGCAATGCCAAGTTAGCGGATTTGAGTAGGTGAGCATACCTCACATTCTTGAGATCCAGGGATGAAAATTCACAGTAATCTATAATGGCATTAATATATGGGTCTGTTCAGCCACGATAGCAGCTAATGATGAGAGTGGAAAGCATAAAAACACCCATGTATAGGCATAGATAAAATCTTACAGTTGGAATCATTTTTTGATTAGTTTTAATCGTGATGTGATCTTTGATCATTATGACACACTGATGGCTCAATAACACACTTCATGGATTCCACAGGAATTTATATCACAGTCTGCCGTGAAAACCAAGTTTGAGCAGCACACAATGAGAGCCTGGCAGATCATTGAGTCAGTCAAGGCTATCATGGATGCCATCAATATTTCTTCAGCAGAAAAGAAGTAAGTTCCAAAACCTGTCAGCTTTACACACGAGGGTCTCTTTCTAAGCTCCCAAAGAAAATAATTGGTACCGCAATTGAACCAAGGTTCTCTCAGTCAGTGCAAAACCTGACTGAGAGTTTTATTCTTTACCATGGTATTTTGTTGTTGCTGTTACAAATGGAATGTTCTGCTTTTTTAATCTCTGTAAATCCATAAAGTGTTCTCACTAGAAGAGCGTGAGGCTCTAATGGATCGGCTGGAGTTTGTGCAAAATCAGCTCAACTTCCTAACCGAGGACATAAAAGACAAGATAAAAGCCATCACTGAGGAAATGGCTGACAAGGTAACCTGCAAGTTCCACCAGTACCAGCATAGGCGGAGCGCCTGTAAGGCTGGGCAAGGCTTAGTCTTTTTCTGGGCACTGATCGGAAATTAACAATGGTGCTCACAATAAAATTCTCTTATTTTGCTGTGGTAAATAAAGTGAAAATGAAATGAAAAGTGTTAATGGTGGCATTAAATTTATAACCGTCCAGATCAGTCATTGGTGAAATTCGTGCACGTTCGCACTGACTGAATTCTGCATTCTCGCGAATTTCCTCATCATAAACAATAAAATGCAGATGTATGTACAATGAAAGTAAATTTTTATTACATTGAATACAAATATTTTATGACGTGACACTCATTTCTGGTATTTGCCTAAAAACATATGTTCTTAATTTTATTGCAAGAATAATACAAGATTCAGTTACAATACTGTATACCTGATAAATATGTACAAATCGAAAATATGGTGTAGTTTTGTGTCGCATGCAGAAAAACGTAAGCAAAGGTTAACAATAGTGACATTTACTCCGCTGCTTGAATTCGTTCTAAACTATTATTTCTCTCAAACAAACATAAGTTAGGCCTAATAAATATTAAATTTGCTTTGGTGAATATAAATTATTTTAACCAATGTTTTTCTTCCACCAACTGCAACCGTCAAATTTACCCTATCGGCAAGGCAAAGTTGACTGCTACTTGTGAAAAAGCAATTTGACACGTTTGCCTGATAACTTGAAGAAGTGTAGGACTATTTTTAAAAGGACCCCTTAGCCATCAAAACCTTCAAATAAATAGTATCTGTATCTATCTTCATGTTTTCTACATGGTGTTGAAAAGGCCAATTGAATTCTCACTGCTGCTCTTATAGGTGTCCAAAGCCATGGCAGAAGAGATTCGTTGCCTGTCTGTTCTTGTGGATGAATTCTGCTCTGATTTTAGCCCTGCCCCAAATGCCTTAGCCCTGTACAAAACAGTGAGTTTTTTTAAAGTAATTTATGTTAAAGCCAGATTTAAAAAAAAAAGAACTTTTGAAGCATGAAACATAATAATAATAATAATGTTTATTTTATATAGCACCTTTCTTCAAACTCATGGTCACTTTACAATATCAAAACAGATAAACACGACAGCAGACAGAAAGATAAAATGCAGATAAACATGAAATCCATGCCATGAATCAGATCATACAGTCAGAGATCAGAGAAACAAGAAAGGAAAAGATCTGTTTTAAGGTGGGGTTTGAAATCTTGTAATGAAGAAAGATCACAAATGTTTGGGATTAGATTTCCAGAGTGTGGGGGCAGAGACACAAAATGCTCGTCCACCAAACGATGCTAACTTGTGGTGTGGAATTAACAGTAGACTAGTATAAGAAGATCGTAGTGTGCGAACTGGAGTGTAAGTATGAATAAGATCAGAAATACACAGAGGAGCGAGACCGTGACGTGCTTTGTAGGTGATGAGGAGTATCTTGTATTGACTAAGAATAACGGACTGGTAGCCAATTTAGTCTGTGTAGAATGGGAGTAATGTGAGTTATGGATATATAAGAGCTTATTTATTGTTGTGTTTGGTAGACCATAGAAAAGAGAATTACAGTAGTCAAGTCTAGAAGTAATGAAGGTATGAACTAGTGTCTCAGGCAGCATAATTTATATTTAAGAAGGGACGTAAACGAGTGATAATACGGAGGTGAAAGAAAGCAGATTTCGTGAGAGAAGAAATGTGATGTAGGAAGGAGAAAGAGGAGTCAAATATTACACCCAGATTTTTAACGGTTGTGGAAGGTTGAACCAAGGTACCAGCAATGTTAACATTGTCGACATAGAAGTGAGCTACATTTTTGTGAACCAGCAAGAAAAAGTTAAGAAAGTTACTGGTTATCCGAGCATTTATATCATTAATGCAAGCCGATATGGAGTTGCTGGGGAAAAGAAAGTTGTTTTGAGAACTGAACAGCTGGGTTTTGCCTGCATAGCAATGGATGTTGAGGCCATGATGATGGATAATGTTACCTAAAGGAAGCATGTAGATGATGAAAGAGTAAAGACCCGAGAAAAGAACCCAGAGGAACACTGTGAAAGGCAGGGGCAGTAGAGGACTTAGCCTGACGGACAGCAATGTAACGTTGACGGTCAGATAGGTAAGAAGTGAACTAAGATAGAGCAGTTCCAGAAATACCTGTTTAGTTTACCTGTATGAACTCTGCAGTGACAGCTGTCTGTGTGATCAGCGTTACTAACAGCATTGATGAGCTGCTCTCTAATGTCCTGCTGTTCCCTATGCATAGGAAAGGTTTACTTAAGACTTTATGCTATATGTGACACTTCAGATTCTGTTAATTAATATGTTAATCAGTTAACATTATTTTTAATTATACAATTTGGAATAAAAATAATAATAATAATCATATATATATATATATATATATGGGCCATTGTACAATTGGTGCAAACTGCTATCCCACAACCAAAAAACTGTTTAAAAAGTTTTAAGTAATGGAATTTTAGATGTTTATTAAGATACTTCTATTATATATTGAAAATATAGTAAGATAGATATATATAAAATCATAATTTATTGGGTCCTTTCAATTCTGAACCTCGATGTAACAGTTCAGGGTGCCTTCTCGGCTCCCCTTGTTGCCCTGTCATGTTTGGCAGCTCGTGGTCTGGGCAATCAGTGCTGATCGTGCAGCAGGTGTGCATGGATCACGAGCTGACTCTCCCCACCTGTCGCTCATTCCCCCTCTCCTATATATGTCCCTGTGTTTCTACTTTTTTTACTATACTCTTTTTTTGGTAGTTATTCCATAACATTTAGTTTTTATATGTTTACCCAGTGGCGTACCGTGGTGTTTCAGTTAGGGCCTTCAGTAGGCAACTGTAAACTACATACCCACATCTTACACATCTCTGTTACAGCTAACTCAAGATCTGAGAACCTGGAGCCGTATCAACGTCAAGGTTGTAGAACCTGACAAAGGTGTGCGGGGAGGACCACCCTGCCGCAACACAAATATCCTCTAGGGGTACCCCTCTGAAAAGAGCTTGAGAGGAGGCTACGCCCCTAGTAGAATGCGCCCGGAGACTAAGAGGTGAAGGGAGGTTCCGCGCCTCATAAGCCAGCGAAATGGCGTCTCTCACCCAGTGAGAAATTCTCTGTCTCGATGTGGCAAGCCCACGACGGCCAGCACCAAAACAGACTAACAACTGGGGGGATTTCCTCCAATCCTTGGAGCGATCCACATACAGCTTCAATGCCCTAACCGGGCAAAGCATGTGGAGTCTCTCGTCCTCACTTGAGGCAAAGGGAGGAGGATGGAAAGAGTGAAGCGTGACCACCTGAGATCGAAACGATGTGGACAAGACCTTGGGAATGTAGCCCGGCCTCGGCCGCAGGGTCACTTTAACTAGACCCGGGGCAAAGTCCATACACGTCTCACTAACAGAGAAGGCCTGCAAATCTCCAACTCTTTTTAGTGACGTAAGCGCCAACAAAAGAGTCACTTTAAGAGTCAGAGTCCGATCCGGAGCTGACTCCAAGGGCTCAAAAGGGGCCATCACTAAACCTTCGAGGACGACTGACAAGTCCCAAGAAGGAACTGCCGTGGGGCGAACCGGCCTAAGCCGTCTGACCCTGCGCATAAAGGCGGAGACCAACCGATGCCTCCCCAGGGGGATCTCATCGAGCTCTCTCCGGGCTGCGATGGCCGCTACATAAACCCTAAGGGTGGTAGCAGCTGCCCCCGCTGTCAGTCTCTCTTGCAAAAATTCCAGCACTGGACCAACAGGGCAGTTAACTGGGTCAATCGCACGAGCCAAACACCAGGATTCAAAGACGCCCCACTTGGAAGAGTACAGCTTCCTAGTAGCAGGGGCTCTGGCACTGGCTATGGTTTCCTGGACTTCAACAGGCAAATCATTCGTCACAGCCCTTGGCCCTGTATGGGCCATACCCACAACTTCCAGAGCTCTGGTTGAGGATGCCAGATCTTGCCCTGAAGCTGGGACAACAAGTCCCGTCTGATTCGGAATCTCCCACGGAGACCGATACAAGAGGGGAGTTAACTCCGAGAACCACGTCTGGGAGGGCCAGAATGGGGCTATGAGAAGGAGATGGCGGCACTGCTCACCTTTACTCTGCATAGTACTGTCGGAATCAGCTTTATTGGCGGAAACGCGTACAGCATGACATTCGGCCACGGGTGGGCGAATGCATCTATGCCCAGAGATGTCGGGAAACTCAGGGAGAACCAGAGCGGGCACTGGGATGACTCCTGCGAAGCAAAGAGGTCCACCTCCGCTTTGCCAAACAGATCCCAGATCTGGGATACCGTCTGACGGTTCAACCTCCATTCCCCCGGCCTGAGCTTCTGCCTGGACAGAAAGTCGGCCGCAAGGTTCAGTATTCCCGGAACGTGAACCGCCCTCAACGAAAGGAACTTGTCCTGGGACCAAAGGAGAAGACGGCGCGCAAGCCTGTCTAGGGTGCGCGACCGTGAACCTCCCTGACGGTTTATGTGGGACACAACCGCCATATTGTCCGTTCTGACTATGATATGATGCCCCCCGAGAACGGGGAGAAAATACATCAAAGCCAGGAAGACAGCCCTGAGTTCCAGGCAGTTTATATGCCAAGAGAGGAACTCTTCCGTCCATTCCCCGCTCGCCGGTCTTCCCTCGAAGACCGCGCCCCAGCCTGTCATAGATGCGTCCGTCGTAATCATATGGCGACGGTGAATCGCACCCAGTCTCACACCGCTCTGGAGAAAAGCGGGGTCTCTCCATAGTAAAAGGGGTCGAAGGCAACTGCGCGACACCCTGATAAGGCGAGTGGCTGGCACAATGGGGTGTAACCTCAGCTCCTTCATCCACCAGAGAAACGGCCTCATGTGAAGCAACCCTAGGGGCAACACAGGGGAGGCCGCTGCCATGAGGCCTAAAAGCCTGCGGCAGGTTCCCACAGAGACATGGTGGCCTAGCTTGAAGCGGGCCAGACATGCTGTAAAATCGGGTATCCGGGCAGGAGCCAAACGGGCCTGCATCTGAACGGAATCCAAACGAACCCCTAGAAACACGGTTCGCTGAGATGGGAGGAGCACACTCTTCTTGGCGTTCATCCTGAGGCCAAGAGAATGGATGTGGCGGAGAACGGTATCCCTGTGACGACTTACTAGCTCCCTGGAGTGAGCCAGATTGAGCCAGTCGTCCAGATAGTTCAATACACGAATGCCCTGGAGCCTCAAAGGGGCCAGAGCAGCATCCATGCATTTCGTAAACGTTCTCGGTGCCAAGGCCAGGCCGAAGGGCAGGACCTTGTATTGGTAAGCCTTCTCTCCAAAGGCAAACCGAAGGAACCTCCTGTGTCTCTGAACGACCTGGATGTGAAAATACGCATCCTTTAGGTCGATAGTGACAAACCAGTCTCCTTCTTGGACCTGAGACATGATGTTCTTCATGGTCAGCATCTTGAACTTCCCTTTGTAAAGGGAAAAATTCAAACGCCGTAGGTCCAGAATGGGCCTCAAACCGCCGTCCCTCTTGGGGACAAGGAAGTAGCGGCTGAAGAACCCTCGTTCGATGTCCGACTGCGGTACTTCCTCTATCGCTCCTTTCTGTAGGAGGGAGGAGAGTTCCAGGCGTAGAACAGAAGCCTTGGAGGCGCTGTTTACTACGGTCAGATGAACCCCGTCGAAACGGGGGGGATTCTTCCCAAACTGAAGTGTGTAGCCGGACCGAATTGTGCGGAGAACCCACAGCGATACCCCCGGTAGACGCTCCCATTCGTGAATGAAATGCGATAGAGGGAGCAGAGTGTCGTGCAAGGGAAGACATACCTGAGATGGGGTGTCGAGAAGGCCTGGAAGCAGCGGCACCCTCCACCACGAAGGAAAGCCCCCGGCGTCCTTGTTCGGAATGATGGAGAGAGATGTGCTGGACTGACGGGTGGCCGGCACGGGGTCCGTACACTGTAGGGGAGAACCGGCTGTGTCCCCTAACACACGGACCGCTGGCGGCGAAAGGACGGACTGAAGAGGGGGAAAGACGAATGCGTCCCCCAACTGCCAGACCGATGAACAAAGAGGGTGAACTCGTTCTGCACACCAAACCTCGATGGGTGGTTGTGACAGATTTGAGTGAGGAGAGCGCGTTCGGGGCAGGCAGAAACGCTTCCGCGGTCTGACCTCGCCTCGTAACAGTGAAGCGGCTCTCCTCATTCCGACCCGAAGGTCAGGAACGACCCGGATTAGCCGAAGCGGCAGGCCTGTTGGGCCGCTTCAGGTTAACCCGTTTACGTGGGTGCTGGCGGGGAAAAGACCGGCCACGGGCTCCCCAAACCGTAGCTGGGGGAGGGTGCGTGGCCTGGGCTCCACCACCGCCAGAAGGCTCCTGAACAACCCAGATTGTGAGATGGGTGCGTCCATCAGAAACACCTTCTCTCTCTCACGGATCTCGGTCAGATTGAGCCACAGATGGCGTTCTGCAGCCACTGAACCCGCCATAGAGCGCCCCACAGCGCGTGCGGTGTGCTTGGTAGCTCTAAGAGCCAAGTCAGTGGCTCTGCGCAGCTCCTTCACGGCTTCCGGAGTCAAGCCAGTCCCTTCATCCATCTCCTTAAGCACATCCGCCTGGTAGGCCTGAAGGATGGCCATCGTGTGGAGGGCCATACCTGCCTGACCGGCCGCGGTGTAGGACTTTCCGATAAGGGCGGAAGTGGTCCTACACGGCTTGGAAGGAAGGAGAGGGCGGGACTTCCAGGAAGGCGCCAAAGTTGGAGAAAGGTGGGAGGCCAAAGTATCCTCAACCACCGGCATGGCGGTGTAACCCTGCTCCACAGAACCCACGAGGTTGGTGAAGTCAGCTGCCGCTGCATTAGTAAGGCGAGAGGAAAAAGGCTGCTTCCAGGATCTGGAGATCTCTTGATGCAGATCACTGAAAAATGGCAGCTTCCTCCTATCAGGCTTGGAATTCGCACCGCAGAGGAACCGCTCGTCGAGTTTTGAGGCTCGAGATTCGCGGGGCTCATCGGGCCAATCCAGCGCGTGCTTCTCAGTAGCGCGCGAAAGCACGTCCACAAGCTCTGAATAGGCCTCTGAAGGCCGCGCCTCCTGGCCGCTAGGCTGGAGCGCATCTGCTAAAGCGGGCCCGAAATCCTCAGAGTCGGAGGCCGCTGTTTGCAGAATATCACGTGCTCTCGGGCTAGGAAACAGATAATCATGCAAGAATTCAACCGGTGAATTCGCGCGCACACGCTCGGGAGAGGGAGGGAGAGAAAAGGCGAGGCCTGTCTGCTCACTCTCCATCTCCTCGAGTTCAACATCCGAACCCCAGGTCGCGGCTTCACGAGAGGCCTCTCGACGGGGAAAGATGGAAGATTCCTTCTCACAAACCTCAAGCCGAGAGCGGAGGGTTATGAGACGGAAATTCTCACACATCTTACATTTCGAATGTCCATAAACCGCGTCACGTGCATGCGAAAAACCCAGACATTTAATACACTTACTGTGTGGGTCTTCGCGAGCGATGAAACGCGCGCATGGCGGTTGACAGCGGCGATACTCCATGGCACTTCACCGCGAGGAGAACAAAGTTCCACTGAGGCAGTCGCTGAAGTGCAAATGGATGAATCGCGTCCGAAATATGCAGTTATAAGGCCAGAAAATTGCAACAACGAAGGGCAGTGTGACCGCTTCGTGAAGGCAGAGAAATCTGAGGAGTGGGTGGCGCGTTCGCCAGTATGAGCTGACGACGTCATTGCGTCAGAGGGGGCGTCGCGCCACCAGCCAATGAATTGGCGTGATTCTATAGAGGCTTCAGACATTGGTCACGCAGAGGGCGTTCCCAAAGCGTCAACGCAGCGTTGAGTTACCTATGATAGAGAACCACGTGGGACGGAAAGAGCTTCGGCAAACCTTTACATGAACGCAAGTAACAAACTAAGTTTTTATCCTAACTGAACTGATAATCGATCTGAATGCAGAAAAGGGCGACATCTCTTTCGTGATCTTATGTGGCTTCAGTTATGCAAAGAGTGCTAACTTAACTATTCTTTTAAAGTTAACCCTAGAGCTCTGAATGTGTGTATGTATGTGTTTGTTTATGTGTTTTAGTACTTTAGATCATATATATAGTATAGTATAGTAGAATAGCAGTATAATAAATAAACCTTGTTTCATTTTATAACGAATTGTCTCTGGGGATGTGATTTTCAAGTATTTTAACCTTATATTGCCATAAAAGATAACGTTACCTCGCTCAAAGTTGAGAGATTTATTAATCTCGTTTTATTGTTAACGTGGCCACGAGGCAAGAGAAACGAAATTGATAAAGATATACTGATGTTAATGGTCGCTGGACGAGTCGTTAATACAGTGTAAATCATAAGTTAAAGACTAATATCACTTTAATCAAAGCAATATTGAATCTTTAATAAAAATTTCCCGGAGCTGAAATAATAGCTTCGTTTAATTGTGTTACACGGCTGATCACCAATTTCAACAGTAGGCTAGATTAGGGTGGGTTAAATGCAGAGTAAATTACCCTACATGGATCAGTAAAAGTAATCCTCCAATACACAGGTCATTATGCACATTCATGTCACTCTAAACTGACGAAGCGCCCAAAGCAGCAAAACTGTACAAACGCTGGACATCCACACACAACACAGTATTATCAACGCACCACATACACCTCCATAACAATGTGCATGATACAATACTCATTAAATAATAAAGCACTCACCCGTCACTTGTAAATAAAGTTCATGGGTCTGTCATTCCATGTTCCTTTAACTTACTCGGTTTAAAAAGTAAACACGGCCAACAAAATAACTTGTGCTAGCTGTTAGCCACTCATAGTTGCAATCTTTGACTTGGCGCACAAAACATTTGTGTTAAGAGCTCCTTGAAAAAAATCGTTTTTATTAGATCGGCAACAAGACCTGTTGTAGAGGCGCCGGTGGCTGCGACTGTCATTTTCTTTTCATTTAATTTAATTTTCGTTCCTTGGAAATCCCTATCTAAAAGGGCGGTCTACAGTGTTGCCAGATAGGATGGACGATTTCCAGCCCAAAAGCTCACAAACACCCACCCAAAAATCGCTCAATTTTAACTGTCAAAATAATGTGATAGAATTTAAATAAAGGTTGATAAGCGCCATTTTTAACTCATTAAAACAAAATAAAGATGATAAAATTATATAAAATATAATGTTAGATAAATTTACCATGGATCATGGCAAATACATTAAACATTTTGCCAAATATGATTAAAATATGCAAGCAGACACTGTAAAAACGGCAATCAAGAAATTAACCCTCGAAAAAAACACATGCATCATTTCCAAAGTCAACAGTCAGAATTTAAATGCAAAAAAGTGCCCAATATAAGTTATCAGATAAGCAACGTAATTAGGTATTTCACACTTGTTCATGCACACACCATGACAGTCAAAACTGTGTCATTGATTGATGCATACTGTATGATAATACAACAATAAAAAATAACACCAATAATGCGCTTACCTTCGCGTCGCTCTATAATTTCACACAGAACTAGAGAAAGTCTTTCGTTAAATTCATATTGAACATAATACAGAACTTTGCACAGTCAAACTAAGAAGTCCAGCAGCTTTCAAGGATCTGGGCCATTTAAAAGATTTAAAAAAACAGGATCGTATAGTTATAAATCAATTTTGATTAAATAATTTAACTGTGCTCTGATTTTGTTGCAGTGATATAGCCTCGCTGTCATCTATCCCCCAACAGGTGTAATTCACTTTTAGAGAGTTAAAACACTCTTCACTCTTTACCATGTAACTTATTAAGGCATTATGATCATCACTTATACAGTTATATATTCAAAATCAGATCCGTTATAGTGCTAAAAATCCGTCGCTCATGAATAATCACGTCTGTCTGCTGATCGTGAATGGCTAAAAGTGCGGCCGCGACGTCAACATCAGCACCAGTCGTCTTTGCAGTGTGCTTGTGTTTAGTAACGTCGTGATGACTGATTGGATGCATTATATGCACACTAGGGCTTGTATATTTTAGCCTATATCATTTATGTTTGAAAACTGGCAAACTGACCCCAAACCAGCCCAAATTTTGTCCACCCGCCCAAGTTAATATTTACCCGCACAATCAAATTCAAAACCGCCCAATCTGGCAACACTGGCGGTCTAACGCTGGGGGTAGCACTGAGCACGTAGCTAGTCCCAGGGCCGGGCTGTCATTGAACGTCAAAATTTGATTGGCTGATGATTCTGTCTGTAATGCTCGAAAAAAAATCAGATGTGACGTCTTTCAACAAAAGGGTAGCAGCACTATCTGTAGTGCTGGTCTAGACTTTTTTTATGTAGGATATTCCAGTTCAGCCCCAACTTAACTAATCATAGGCAATTATGTGGACATTACACAAATGAAAATATCTAAATAATCAATAAAAACATTTTTCACACAATTTTATTTTGTATAGGGCAGCAGAGAAGGCCCTGCTGCCCCAGACGGCCCACCACTGTGTATACAACTGTTCAGAACTGTGCTAGCTAACTAGCTAGCTAGCTAATTAGCATCTCTGAGCTAGGTTCAAAAGTATCTACAAATTTCACAACCGAAACGATAACTTATAAAACATTTGGTTTCATCTTCGAAAGATAGACATGTTTTTTTTTTTTATCTTTCACATAGACATCTTAGTTATAATGTTTTTTTTGGGGGGGTGTTATCCCATATAATTTCCTCTACGAAACCGTAACGACTGAAACATGTCATTGTTTTCTGAAAATACAATATGAGAATGAACTGCACAATTACTAGAAACACACACACACACACAGTTTTTTTTATTTTGAAAAGATCATTATAATAGTTTTTTTATTATCTAATAATGAAAAAAGACTATAATTGTGTTTGTTTGCATTTTGCAGAAGCTCATTGTCTATGTGGAGGAGAGAATGGTGAAGAATTTGGACTTGCGCTGTTCCAGCAGTATAAATGGCTACATGCTGTCATCTCAGAGAGACATCATGGGTACACACTCATGCACAGTTTTCACTTCAGACACAAAGTCTCCAGTAAACAAACTTTGCCTGGCAAAGGATATTTTAGACTGCTGTCAGCATTGACATTTCTGTCCTGTCATTATCATGCCTAGACACTCTACGTCCTCTGCTGCCCCCTGCTGCCCGAGGTCAACTACACCTCCCCAACAGGAAGTTCAGTATTACCTATGACCTGAACTTTGCCAGCCTCTGTGAAGACTTTGTGGAGGACATCAACTTTAATTTCTCACTGGGTCTTACATTCTTGGTGAACCGTTTCCTAGGGCCTGGTAAAGCAAAACAAGCTTTGAGCCTATAGGATCAAAAATCACAAGTAACTGTCCAAGTTTTGTTTTTGTTTTGTGTGTGTGTGTGGGGGGGCACTTGCTTTAATGATCTCTAATAGCAAACATATCAAACATAAATTGGCCTATAGTGATGCAATATGCTTTATCCACAGGTCATCTCTTCCTCTGCTCCCTTAGGAACCCAGGCCCAGGAGGAGTTGGCTATGTCCATTGCTACAGGGCTGGTCACTCTCACTTCCAGAGCTCCAGTTGGCATGCTGGTCATTGCTGGAGTGGTAAGATATATCAGATTAAAAATGCTTTATACCAGGAAGGGCTTCAGGTGCCAACTTCTTTAAGTTATATAGCATTCATTATAAATACAATCATGTAATATATATTTGTGTGGTGCCATTTTTGGACAGGTGTGGCGTTCTGTGGGATGGAAGGTTATTGTACTTTCTGTGAGTCTCTACAGTTTGCTATACCTGTATGAAAGACTAAAGCAGCAGTTTGTGGACTTTGCCACTCAAAGACTGCAGGCCATTTCACACATTATCAGCAGTGACTGTGGACAGCAGGTGCAACAGTGAGTGACAGACCTAACAAAAATTGTGTTATCATTTACTCAACATTTGCCATTCCAAAGATGTTTAACAGAATGTTCTGGCTACTCTTTCCTCTGAATAGGGAATGAAGTTGTGAAACTAAAAAATATATATTCATTTGACTCCACTGCTTCATATATTCGTTTTGTAAATAACAACACCTGTATGGTTGCAAGTATATGCACAGAGAAGACACAGACAAATGTGTAAAAAGAGAAGTGCTCTTTGCTGAAGCTTGCAAAATGTCATATATCTGCCTTTTCCTAACTTCCTAAAGAGAATATTGGATATTCTGGGCTTTGCCGTTTACCCTTTTGTAAAATATGATTCTAAAGGTGCAGACACATTCATAGACAAAATTGTTTATTGTCAATAGTAAAGCTATGTTTGCAGCACAGCTCACACACAAGTCACTTTCAAACAACGCAACCTTCTATTGGGACATCGGGAAATCTTGAACCTGTTGTGAAATCTGCATTGGGAAAAAAAAATTCACCCTCACAATAAAATTGTGACCTCATTGATGCCTAAATGATTAGGAATCATTTAAATCAAATCATTACAACAGTGGTAAATGTGTGTCCAGTTACATCAGCAGCATTCTATGAAATTTTGTGAGCAAAAAAAGGTTAATTGTCTATAGTCAATAGTGTAATGGATGTATGAAGCACAGCTCAAATCCAAGTCACTTTCAAACCAAGCAACTTTCAAATTCTCCACGAACCCTCTGCAGAATCTGTATGGGGAAATGTTGAAATTTTGTCCTCGCATGAAATTACCATTAGGATGTTTATTCTTATGAAATGACTAGATTTCACCAGTGAAAATTTGCCAATCAATAGTAAATTTGACCATACCTTTATGATACAAACATCATATATGGAATTACAGCAGAAGCATGAGTCTTCTGAATCTATATTTGGATGTCCCTCTTCAAACCAAACTGATCCAGCAGTGACCCTTTTATCTAGCTTATACTATATTTAAATCTGTCCATCAACTTTGCACACTGAAGGACATGGACTTAGTAAAAGGTAAATTATTTGACACATCACCTGCCTATCCCAACACTTAATCATGGCAATGTTGAGTGAATATTTCATCCACAAGCTGACAGCTGAAAAGACAACGCTGCATTTCACCGACCTGCTTATTGAGATGCTTGAAATATTGGTTTATATGATCTGTAGGATAAGTATTTGTGGGCGATGTGTGGAGGATATGCCTCTCTGCATTCTTGCAGGGAAATGGTGGCCGTCTTTGCCCGCATGTGCCAACAGGTTGACAAGAGCGAGATGGAGCTTGAAACGGAGATCTGCAGACTCAGCTCCAGGATTCAGCGCCTGGAGAGTGTCCAGAGACACTCCAAAACCCTCAGGTAGAACAGTCATGATGTGCGTGAGAGATAATGACAGCTCATACTGGCGATAATTACCTTTAATTGAAAGCAAATCCTTGTCAATTGGTAATTATGTAGGAGTAAGCACAACAAAGGTGGGGCAGCATCATATAACAGCATTTCATGTTTATTTAATATTTTTCTACATTACAAATTGCTGTTGTATTTTATGCTATATTTTCTGACTTAAAGCTGATGTAGTTTTACTTAGCTAAAATATATATATTTTTTTATATCCCAGCTTAACACATTGCTGTTAGTAAGCCATTTGTAGATTGATTCTTCCAAGGCCTGCCTTATGAAGTGAGTTGAACAAAACCAGCAGAATTACTTTCTCTGAAGATGAAGATCAAGAAGTGAATTTATATACAGGTGCTGGTCATATAATTAGAATATCATCAAAAAGTTGATTTATTTCACAAATTCCATTCAAAAAGTGAAACTTGTATAATGTATACATTCATTCCACACAGACTGATATATTTCAAGTGTTTATTTATTTTAATTTTGATGATTATAAGTGACAACTAATGAAAACCCCAAATTCAATAGAGCAAAGGGAGGGTTGAACTCATCTGAAAAAACAGCATTCATTTTTTTGCAATTGTCATTGGTAATACAATTAGTTCGGAAATCACACAATTCAGTTTTAAGTGGTCTGAATTGATGACATTTGTTTTATTCCCAGGCATAAAGCCACAGATCTGGAGTCACAACTGGAGTCTTTTTCAGCGCAGTATCTGCAGCCTCAACATTAACTACAGGTGCATCTCAATAAATTAGAATGTCGTGGAAAAGTTCATTTATTTCAGTAATTTAACTCAAATTGTGAAACTCGTGTATTAAATAAATTCAATGCACACAGACTGAAGTAGTTTAAGTCTTTGGTTCTTTTAAACAAAAACAAAAAGTTTTTGGGGCAGACCTGACCTGTTGAAAAGAGATGGTCTTCATCCCTCCTGGGGTGGTGCCGCTCTTCTCTCTAGAAATATGGCACATAGTATTAGAGTTCGTACTTGACTAACTGGGGCCCAGGTCAGGAAGTAGACAGACTGGCTAAACCGACCGCCTGCTAGCCGCCTCACGTCACAGAAGTATATAACTCCTTTGAAGTAATGGTGCTTCATATAACATTATCTAGAGAAAAAAGTATTCATGATAAATCCCCCATGATGTTTGTACTGGCTACTGTATACAGGCCACCAGGGCACCATACAGACTTTATTAAAGAATTTGGTGATTTTCTATCAGAGTTAGTGCTGGCTGCAAATAAAGTCTTTTTTGGATTCATGGTAACCTTATCTCCTGGTCTTGCCTGAGCAACATGGTAACCTTCCATAATCACACTTAAAGATGATTTTAATTATAACGATTAAAATAAACCAATGTTCGATTTTACTGAACAGGCTGTAAAAACTCCAATCCCAATCATCTCTATTCCTCTCTCGGCTTGTCATCTCGACAACTGCTTTGGTGACGTCTTAATTCCTCAGTCAATCAAATGTCCATCCGCATCATTATCTGGAACATAAGTACAACAACTGTACCCTCGCTGTACCCTGTATACAATACAGGCGATTAATCATCTGTGTAACTTTAGACGCGCTGTTGAGCGAAATACAGTGATAATGTCTTATCAATATCACCAAGGACAGTTTTGGTAATATTCTACTGTTTGTATCTCTTATCAAACCGTTAGCATCTGGCACGCATCCATTTTCTGCCCAATGTTTCACATCTCCCTGTGTGGGTTGACTTAGCAATATTTTCGAATCTATGTCAGGAACACACGATACATGTACAAACATCATGGTTTCTACGTCCCTATTCTGCTCTCTCTGATATGGGGAAAATTCTGCATGTTCCGCGGCCCATTTGGCCATTTCATCAGCATTTCTGTTGCCAACAGCATCTGGTTCATCTCCTGACGCATGTCCCTTGACCTTCACTACAGCTAGTTTAGATGGCAACATTACAGCTTGTAATAAATCTACCACCAACCCTGCATGTGATATTGGTTTGCCCTCAGATGTCTGAAAATTGTGCCTAGCCCAAATCTTGAACGACCCCGTCCCCGTACGAATATTTGCCATCCGTATAAATGGTGGCTCTTTTGTCTTTTGTTAACTCACAGGCTCTTGTTAATGCAATTATTTATGCAGCCTGTGCTGAGTTATGGTTTAGGCGATATGCCTACACCCTCTCACCCTCCTGTGTCACAATGGCATATCCACACAAATACTCCATCAGACGGCCTTGAACATGAGCCATCTATATAGAAGTGCTCTCCCCCATCCAGGGACCTATCTTTCAGATCGACCCTGGCTGAAGTGAAGCTCTCAATAGCATTCATGCAATCATGATGTACAGCTTCAGTGATCATTGTGGATATGCCATACAGCGATTGAACTGCTGGGTCAGAAACTGAAGTGGGCTTAATAGTTACATTTCTTTGGCTAGGAGTGTTGCTTCATAGCCAGACCTTCTCTTGGCCGTCATGTGCTGTGTCTTCAAATTGTGCAAAACAACACACACCTGGTGAGTAGTGTATAAAATCAAAGGATATGATAAAACAATTTTCTCAGCCATTCTTAACCATCTCCACCACTGCAGCCACAGCACGAAGGCATTTAGGCATACCATGGACCATCGGTTTGCCACCATGCTCTTGGGTCAACCATTGCAACACCCACAGCCTCCCCCGCATGCAAGTGAAACGGTCTGGAATAGTCTGATAGCCCCAAGGCAGGAGCGCAAGTGATAGCAATCTTCAATGCATCGAAATGTTCTTCTGCTTCAGAAGTCCAGTTCAACGAGTCTCTCGGACCCATTCCATGTTGAATGAGACATTGTAGGCCTTTGTCATGGTACGCACAGTCAGGTATCCATGCACGGCAATAGTTCACCAACCCCAAAAAACTTTGTAGCTGTGTTACAGTTTCAGGAGCACGCATAGTCTTTATCAGCTGCACCCTCTCGGCTGAAATGGCCTTCAGTCCTGGTGAAATGATGTGACCCAGGTAATGGACTCTGGGTTGCACCCACTGTAGTTTTCATTCGAGGCCTTAAATCCAGCACTCGCAAGCATATTGCAGACAACAATTGAAGCCTGCAAACAGTCAGCCTCAGTTTCAGCGGATATTAAAATATCATCTGTCTAATTCAGCACACAAACCGTGGATGGCAGGTCTGTGACAGTGTTCAAAACACGTTTCACCGCAGCGGAAAAGACGGCAGGGCTATCAACAAATCCTTGAGCAAGGCGTGTCCAGGTCAGCTACGCACCTTTAAATGCAAATACAAACAACGGCTGAGTCTCTGCATGAACGGGGATGGAGAAGAAGGCTGAACACAAATCCACCACCGTGAAACAGGTGTGATTGTGTGGTATATAATTTAGAATAGTCGGCACATCAGGGCAAGAGGAATTATTAATGAATTAATAGCCCTCAAGTCTTGTGTTAAACGCCAACTCATCTCGTCAGCTTTTCTGATGGGATTGATTGGTGTATTGTAAGGTGAGTGAGTAGGGACAATAACCCCTTGTTTTAAAAAAATTTCAATTACCGGTTGAATACCTCAACCTTTTCAGGTGACAATGGATACTGCGTCATGTACAGAGGTTTCTGTGTGATCAATTTCGCCTTGTAAGGGGGTATGTAAACAAGGTCTGATTCATCTTAATACTGTGACCACAACGTCGGGTTTACCTCTGTAATGTTGCGTTTAAATCGTTGTGGTTCGTCATTGCTCATGAAGTATGGCATTACATCCACAGTTGCATTTGGGACATCTGAAAGCAAAGAGAAATTAACAGAGCTGTCTGAAAATACATTCTCAAAGCCAAGTTATGGGTAGTTCATCCGTGCAATTGCTAAAAGAAAAACAAATCATTGACTGTGCATCTGGACTGACATCGCTCTGTGGGCAGTCTGGGCACCCCTAAGCATGTTTTGGATTATTTATTTTTTCATCCCTCTTATTTATCCAAGACACCTGATATTGATCAGCATAATTACTGTTATATAGTGGCGCTTGTGTATGTTTTTTTCTGTTGAGGCATACGTGTGAGCTCATGTGCCTGCTTCAGCTTACACTACCTTGCACAGTGCCCTGCCTTTCCGCAATAATGACACACTCCGGACCTTTTAGGACCTCCCCGAGGCGGGCTCTGATTATACCGAGCGCCGCCCCTTTGGTATGCACAGACACAGCAGTCATTCATTGCTGAGGACCTGACAACATAACTTCCTGTTTCGGCTTAAACAGAAACGAAGTGAAACCACCAGAAGCGTCTAACTCACAAATTCGTTTGCAAAAATCTTCAACAGTTTGTTGCATTAAATTTGCAGTCGTTACACGAACCAAACGCATCAAATCTGGATTCATATTATTTAAGCACGTATTTATAAACAGTGAGTACATTTCACCGCCTATCGGAAAATTGAACTGAAATTGAGTGTTAAATCTTGTCATTTCACATTATTGACACACTATTTTCCTATTTTGATATTGTGCAGTTGGTTTGTTACAATTTGTATTGTTAAAAGCGCTATATAAATAAAGGTGACTTGACAATCTCTTGGTGAAAAGCATTTATTAGTTGTGACAAATAGTAACAGGTTTTACTGCCACTGTACGAATACAAACTAATTCTGTTAAAAAATTTAAATAAAAAAATCCCACAGCAAGAGATCATTGTTTTCTGAACCAACTTAAAGCAAATAATACAAATCTGTTGTCAATAAAGCATTTAAAGTGAATTAAGAGGAATGTGTTAGAATCAAGAGGCAGTTATGTCTGCTGGTTTTGTCCATGATATACACGCACACATACCAGGGAGGGACAAAAATCTCAGAACTAATAATTACTGAATAAATTAATCAAAATCATCTGGTTTTAAAACAAATTGTCATAGCATATGCAGGACCATCCAGATATTTTTGTCCATAACATCAGTAAGGATAATTTATTTTGCACCACAAGTGTTCCTGTGGCTCAGTGGTTAGAGCATTGCGTTAGCAGCGCAAAGGTTGTGGGTTCGATTCCCAGGGAACATGTACTGACAAAAAAAATGTATAACCTGAATGCACTGTAAGTCGCTTTGGATAAAAGCGTCTGCTAAATGCATAAATGTAAATGTAAAGTGGAATACCCATAAGGAAGTGGATCTATCGCTATATAAAATACACAAAAACCACTATGAATCACGCATGCTTGCTTTTTGGTATACCACAATTAGTTTGAGGGTTGGTGACAGTCTGTTGTGAATATGCTTAAAATATTGCACTTAGGTTATCTGTGTCCTGTATATTTATACTTGAAAGTTTCTGTAGCAAGTGAAAACAAAGCTAACACACAACACTTTAATGTGGTGCATTTACTTCTACATTCACTTTAATTTTTAGAGTTGAAGGCAGGGTATTTCTTTGTAAAATTGTGATCAATTTTTTTACATGAACTGCTGCCAGTCTACCTTGGGGTTTCAGTGCAGTAATTTCAATGCTTGTCGGCATAACCAACTCCGTAAAATTCAGATTCAGAAAAATTAAGCTCTCACTCCCTCTAGCAAGAAGGCCAGCATGTGGAAAGCAAATGTTGCAAGGGAAATATTTAGGCCTCACGTCATAAGTTGTATGCTGAGGGCCTACTGTAAATGAAAGAAAAAGTGATTGCAAAGATCTGGATAATATAAGCTGCATCATTTAATATGATAGTTCTAACACTTAAGATATACAATCATTTTCACAGTTGGTAACTACCTGCATGCTGATTTAATTCTGAAGTTCTAACTTAAAAGCCATGCATGATTTTTTTAATACCGTTAAGGTTTCTGTAAATTGTTAAGCAAGCAAGCTGTTTTTTCCCTCAGTGTCAGTGGATTGTGGTATTGCTAGCACAGTGTTTGATCTTATCCATAGGATAAGGCTCAGTAAGCTAGCTGAAATATCCATAGGATATTATGTTGCTTGCTCCCTACGGTCATGTTCATGTACTTTATGGACTAACTGGCAAATTCAGGTTGAACTTCAAATATTATGAATATTCCGGATTCAATACGAGTTAAGGTCAATCGTATTAGTCTTCACAAACACCCAAAAAGCAACAATCATGGATAAATGAAGACATTTACAACAAAATCAATAAAAACTAAAAAAAATATATTTAAAAGTGTAGTAACTAAAGATGCACGTTGTGTTAACATGAAACAAAAGTCATAACAATACCATCTCCTGTAATGACTATAAAACCAGTAAATTCAATCAAGAGGACATTTATAAAATAATAAAATAAATCTGAAATAATGTTGACAATTTACAAAACCCAAATTACACAAATATAAACGCAAAATTTACACGTGCACATATGCTATAATACACCATGTATTTTAATTGCAAGTGCCTAATTTTCCCAGAAAAAGGGCATGAGTCAAATTACTTGTAAGTGTACCGTACATTGTTGATTGTATTGTATTGAGACTGGAACATTCCTTCAAGTCAATTAAACCCCTATCAAGGCTATACCTTGAGGATAATTGGATGTAATATTAATTATGTTGGTTTTACTAAATCAATTCAGGTTAAAACACGTTTTGCCTTCATTGCACTTTGCAAAGTTCTTCATGTACCTTAAATACCTTAACCACCTAAATATTGTAAACACTCAAAACAGGAAGATTATAACTTCCACATTTGCTGGATGTCCTTTCATAGCATAAGTAACTGCATGATTGAAATAAAATGTACCTGATGAAAAGTAATGTCATATATTAAACACCTGAAATAACAAATAACAATGCAGAATGCTGAATGCAATCTGGTATTGTAAATGGATGATTAATTTTGCAAGTATCGTTAATGTCAAAAGCATGCCTTAAAAATGCCCAAAACTAAACAACCACAATGAAAAGCATAAACTTTGTACAGATTTATATATGCTCACAAAGCCTGTACATTTATTCACACTGATTGGCACAAATTTATGGTGATTTTTGATGGTTCAAGTGAAATATGACTTTTAAGGCTTGCTTTTTTTGTTGTTGTTTTACAGAAACAGACAGAGGGCTTTATACCTTCAATACACATTTGTGACTAAATATGCAGTGTAGCTTGTGGTCCATGATAGTTTTTTCAGCGTTTTTTGTCAGATCTGAAGCACATTAATTCAAATACGTGCAGAAACACCAGTGTGTGCAGTCTCACTTGACTATTTTCTAGTGCAAAAGCATACAGTCCAAGCTAGGTCTTCATCTCAGAAGGGAAGGTGTTCATAGTGTGTAGAAAGACAGACAATGTCAGAGTGGCAGTGACCAAGGCCTCTTGTTAGGTATCAGGTTGCAAGTCTCACAAAGTATCAAGGCCATGCTTGGTGTTTGAATTAAAACAAAAGGCTTAACCTTAAACTTTCCAGAAATAGTTTTGCTTAGAATGTCATCACTTACTCACCCTCAAGTTATTCCAAAACCATATGATTTTTGTGCGTCCACTCCATGTCTATCCAACAATTTTTTTGTGAATAACAGACCAAAGTCATAATTCACTGATAACTGTGACATATGCAACAGGTCTCTTTGGAGGGTTAATGAAATGTTTAATTTCGATTCACCTCATGAGTTCATTCAGCCCACTCAATCTGGATTAAGTGGCTAAATTTCAGTCTGTTTCTCACTCATTCTTTTGTACGTCCTCAGATGACTTGGAATGTAGAGTCATCTTGAATACCTCATATCGGTTTTAAGAGGGTTTTGATCCATTAAGCATAAATGCACCATTACTCGTATATTGTGATTTATTGGAAAATAGCAGTCTTCTTTAGAATTATTCCTTTGATTTTAACAGAAAAAAAAAAGTCATACAGATTTGGAACAATATGAGGGTGAGCAAATTACAACAAATAACCCTTGTGGTTAACTATCCCTTTAACATATGTATCATATATCTAGCCAAATAAATATGAAAAGCAGCTAATCTCAGAGAGTATATCTAGTGATCGTAAAGACAGATGGACAGACAGGCTGATGGTAAATCCTTCTGTGTTGTCTGCAATACAGTTTAATACACTGAAACACGCCAAACATTACTGTCAAGCTTAGAGGATGGCAAAAACAAGCTCAGTGGCATCAGTGTTTCTCTCACAACTACACATTATCAAGCTGAGCCTGAACCAATTATGAAAGAATAGACCCAACACTGATACTACCTGATGCAAATTAAATTAAGTTTGAGGGTCAAACACGTATGGCCTACAATACTGTGGCAGCCTAATAATCCCTTGGTTAATTACATTGGCCACTGTGTTTGGCAAATAGCACTGTGATTGAGGACAAAGAGAAACAAAATAAGCAGGAAAAGAAAACAGGGACAGTTAAGACACATCACGAGTATCCACATACCAGAACATCCACACAATGTCAGAAGTGCATATGTTATACATACAAGCACAAAGAATGGCAGAAATATGCTGTACACAACACAGTCTGTCCCACACCTCGAGTCAGACGTGAAGCCAGAAAGACAGAGAGCCAGTGGAGGCTCTTCGCTGTTGGTCCTCACCTCTTTGACTGACTGCAGGAAGGTGGGATAATGCGGTCTAAGAAAGATGAAGAAAACTAGATCATCTATAAGGAGGAGATGGAGGAGAAGGGTCCTGTGTGGACTACAGCGATTGTGTGATCAGAAAGAGTGGCTCCTGAAGTCCAACCCAGTGAGGTCAGTTCCATATCCTAAGGAAGCTGTCCCAAGAACCGGTGGCCACAGCCATGCCATCACTGGTTACCCCCAAACAGCTGACTCTGTTGTCATGCCCAGCTAGAACACCTTCAAAAGACAAGATGACAACAAAAGACAACAAAGTAGTAGAGATGAGTATCATAAAAATCCTACAGCACATGACTATGAGTGGATGTCTATAATGGTGGCAATCGCAGGGTACCTCACGATATGATACGAATCACTATACGATAATATCATGATACAGCGATTATTGTAATTGATATATTGCCAGACAATCCTATAAATAGAACATCACAATATCTGTCTAACAATGAAAACTAAATTCCTGTGAAAAGGTTAAGTGCAAGTTCTCTCTTTATTTAAGTCCAAACTGTTAGAAAACAGCACAAAAAAGTTTGTAAATCAAATTTAACATGTTAAGTTAGAAGCCGATTAGTCACCAGAAGAGACGGACGGCAGCTTGTAAGTGTCTGTAATACTTGTTCATAGATCTGTTGTTTAAATAATTTACTTGCTGCTAAGAAGGAATACTTTGTTTCCTACCTATTTTTAGTCAGCATTTTTGTTGAGGTTTATATTTTTGATTGCACTTACTGGTAATTATAATCATTTGCTACTTGGGCAAAGTGTTAGTTTCGTCTCGAGCTATTAGCACTATGTTAGGCTATTGACTGAGCTAATCAGAAGCCGGTCACAGCTGTTTTCACTCTAGCCTCTTAGACTGTGTATTTATTTGATGTCCGAGCGCTGACGCGGAAGCGTCTGTTTTCAGCCTCTTCGTGTGAAGACAGACGAGTGTAAAAACCGACGACTTTTTCCTGCGTGACTTCAACCGAGCAACACACTTAAGTATAATTTCTATCTTGCCTCACACACTCTCCTTTGCTATCCCCTAACTGTTTGCTCCCTTTCTCCCTTCCATCTTTCCTCTGTAGTATCCTCCTCTCTTCCCTCACCTACCCATTTCTCAACTCTGGATGTGAATGCAGCTACTGACACTTTATGCTCTACCTTAACCTCTTGTCTAGACGACATTTGTCCATTCTCCTCCAGGCCAGCACGGACTGCCCCTTCTAACCCCTGGTTATCTGATGTTCTGATGGACCAGACACCGAGCGGCAGAGAGAAAATGGCGAAAATCAAATGATCCGTCGGACCGGAGTAGGTATCAGTCGTTGCTTTCATCTTTCTCCGCTGAAGTCCAAACTGCCAAATCGTCACATTTCCATAACAAGATCAACAGCGCTCCAGATATGCGTAATCTCTTCAGAACATTTAATTCTCTCCTCTGTCCCCCTTTCACCACCTCCCACCACTTCTATAACAGCTGATGACTTTGTTACTTTTTTTACAGACAAAACTAAAACAATCAGTAGTCAGTTTTTACCTCGACTCACACAGGACCTCCAACCAACTAGATCCACTGCTCAAACTCCCATCTTCTCCTTCTGTCTCCTCACTGAGGCGGAAGTATCCAAACTTCTCCTCTCCAGCCATCCTACAACATGTCCTCTAGACCCAATCCCTTCGCAACTTCTCCAAGCAATCAACACATCTCTCCTCACAGGCATCTTCTCCACTGCATTCAAGCAGGCTCGGGTAACCCCACTGCTCAAAAAACCTACATTAAACACTTCTCTTATAGAAAAATAGACCTGTCTCTTTCATTCCATTCATAGCCAAAACACTCGAACGAGTTGTCTTCAACCAGGTCTCATTGTTTCTTTCACAGAACAACAAAGTGGACGCTAAACAGTCAGGTTTCAGGAGTGGCCATTCAACTGAGACTACGCTACTCTCAGTCACTGAAGCAAATTGCAAAAGCCAATTCCAAATCAACAGTCCTAATTCTGATAGATCTGTCTGCCGCTTTTAACACTGTCAATCATCAGATCCTCCTGTCCACCCTCTCATCACTGGATATCATCTCACTGGTCGGTCTTTCAGGGTGGCCTGGGGAGGGGAGGTATCCAAAGCACATCAATTCATCACTGGGGTTCCCCAGGGATCGGTTCTTGGACCCCTCCTCTTCTCCACATACACTACATCACTGGGTCCCATCATACTATTTATATTTTTCTAGTTATATTTATACATACTAGTTATATTTTTCATGGCTTCTCCTACCATTTCTACGCTGATGACACACAGCTCTATCTCTCATTTCGACCAGATGATCCAACGGTAGCTGCACGGATCTCAGGCTGCCTGGCAGACATCTCGGCATGGATGAAAGAACATCACCTACAGCTCAACCTAGCAAAGACTGAGCTTCTTGTCTTCCCTGCCACTCCAACTCTACAGCATGACTTCACGATTCAGTTAGGTTCATCAACAATTACCCCATCAGTAGAGGTCTGCTACCCGACCCGAGTACCCGAGCTACCCGATCTTTCATCTCTCTCTTTCTCTCTCTGTCTCTCGCTAATTCAAATAAATTAATTAATTCAAATAAATACGATCTTACCGCACTACATCTCCGTGTCTGATTTGCTAATGAATGCTAACAAACCTTAACTGACAAAAATGACCATAATTTGCACGGTGGAAGAATTATCATCTTGTCCATACAACCAATCGTAAACTCGGCAGAATGTATGCGACCGCTGCACCTGATGTTCACAAACTTTCATAACTGGTAATTGTTTTTTTATTTTGCCTTGTGAAATGGCCGAGCCTTGATGAATCTGTTTCTTTGTGTATTTGTTTACTGACCGTTGCATGCAATCGTGAAATGCAGCCTTTTTTTCTTTTTTTAATTGGCTATTCGTTGTGGGGGGAAAAAATATTTTGGGTTCGCTCGGGTAGGTTCGGGCCAGACGATCTCGGGTACGGGCCGGGTTCGGGCTTCAATTTTAAGCCCGTGCAGACCTCTACCCATCAGCTTCGGTCAGAAATCTTGGTGTAATCTTTGATGACCAGCTGACCTTCAAAGAGCACATTGCAAAGACTGCTCGATCTTGCAGGTTTGCACTACACAACATCAGAAAGATCAGGCTCTTTCTGACAGAGCATGCTGCACAACTTCTTGTGCAGGCCCTTGTCATTTCCAGGCTGGACTACTGCAATGCTCTTCTGGCTGGACTTCCATCAAACACAATCAAACCTCTACAAATGATTCAGAATGCACAACTGGTCTTCAACTAGCCCAAAAGAACCCATATTACACCACTCTTTATCTCCTTGCACTGGCTACCAGTTGCAGCTCGCATCCAGTTCAAGACACTGATGCTTGCATATAGAACAACCACAGGCTTAGCACCCACCTATTTCCACTCACTATTACGTATCTAAATCCCTCCAGAAGTCTGAGATCTGCTAGTGAGCGATGCCTCGTGGTACCATCACAGAGAGGCTCAAAATCACTCTCCCGAACATTCTTGTTCACCATTCCTGGCTGGTGGAATGATCTTCCCACCCCCATCCGTAATGCTGGATCCCTGTCAATATTCAAGCAACAACTGAAAACTCATCTCTTTCAACACTACTTGACTTCATCCTAAAAAAAAAACACTTTTCACTTTTTCAAAATCTTCATCTTTCTCTTTATCTTTCTCTCTTTGCCTTGCTAGCTTGTACTTATTTGAACAACTTGGTGTTACGAGCACTTCCTCTGTCTGTTTGCCTCTTCTAGATTAATCGCTTTTTGTATTCCCCAATTGTAAGTCGCTTTGGATAAAAGCGTCTGCAAAATGACTAAATGTAAATTAAGTAAATTAATAATTTTATTCTTGGACTTTTTAAAAGCTTACACTTTTCTTTGTGAGAAAACCAATACAAAGTTGACAGTTGCTTATCAACTTTATTTCAAAATGTACCTGGAATGCTTTCTTAAATCACTCCAGGTGCTATCTTCTTTCTGGTCATGAAGTCATTTGAGCGACTGGCCCTGACCTACCTGAAGGACATCACTGAACCCTTGCTGGATCCTCTTCAGTTTGCCTACAGAGCAAACAGGTCTGCATTACATCCTACAACACATTGACAAACCTGGGACTTACACAAGGATCTTATTTGTGGACTTCAGCTCGCCCTTCAATACCATCACCTTCTCTCAGACAAACTCACACAGCTCTCTGTGCCCACCTCCATCTGTCAGTGGATCACCAACTTCCTGACAGACAGACAGCAGCTAGTGAGGCTGGGCAAACTCACATCCAGGACTCGCACCATCAGAGCTGGTGTTCCTCAGGGATGTGTTCTCTCCCCACTGCTCTTCTCCATCTATACAAATGACTGCACATCTAAAGACCCCTCTGTCAAGCTCCTGAAGTTTGTGGATGATACTACGTCATCGGCCTCATCAAGGATGAAGACGAGTCTACTTACAGACAGGAGGTTGAGCAGCTGGCTGTCTGGTGCAGTCACAACAACTTGGAGCTCAAAACGTTCAAAACAGTGGAGATGATAGTAGACTTCAGGAGGAACCCCCCTGCACTCCCCCTTTACCATCATGGACAGCACTGTGGCTGCAGTAGAGTCATTCAGATTCCTGGGAACCACCAACTCCCAGGACCTGAAGTGGGACATTCACATTGACTCTATTTTGAAAAAGGCCCAGCAGAGGCTGTATTTCCTCCGCCAGCAAAGGACGTTCAACCTGCCACAGGAGCAGTGTTGGGGAGTAACTAGTTACATGTAACGGAATTACGTAATTTAATTACAAAATAAAAGTAATTGTAATTAGTTACAGTTACTAAGAAAAGATGTGTAATTAAATTACAGTTACTTATGAAAATGTTAAGGATTACACAGAGGGTTACATCTGATTTTTTAACACACACACTCCTACATACAGATTTAACTGATTTCTTTCATAAATTGCAGTGACTGCTCTAAAATATGAATCACCAATGTTTCAGAAATTTATATCATGGTTTTCCGATAAGTCTTATATTTCCTATATGGGTTTATGTATATGCTTTTTTTAAGATTAACTGTTTTTTCTAAGGCATCATTAGATTCCAGTGTTTCATGTCATAGCTATGCAAAGATTTGATTTTAAAATCAATATCATAGCTATTAAACAATTTCTTGTTATGATTTTAAATCTGTATTTAACCTCATAATGATTTTAAAGTAAGTCTGATTTTGAGGTGGCTGTGCTTCAAAGAGGACATCAGATGCCCATTTTCCACAAGTTGGTATGATTCTTTAGGGTAATCTTGAAATGGTCTCGGTGGGTGTGTAAAAGAACACAGCGACTCGTTTCGGTGCATATCTCTTTACATGCCAATGAGCTCTGCTCACCCCGCCACTCTCTTCTGTGGAAGAGCAAAGGCGATTTGCAGATAATCATAAAAAATATATAAAGTGGGAGACTTACTTCTTCTGGAGGTGCAGCTGGATCATGAACAATGGTTGCTAATCCATCCTTTAGTTTTAACTTTTTAACAAAACTTGCCTTGAATTGGCCCTTATTCAGAAAGCAGTCTGGAGTAAAATGATTTGCGCAGCCAGACATAAACTAATTTAGTGAAAGTGAAGTGACGTGTGGCCAAGGATGGTAACCCATTCTCAGAATTTGTTCTCTGCATTTAACCCATCCAAAGTGCACACACACAGCAGTGAACAAATACACCGTGAACACACACCCGGAGCAGTGGGCAGCCTTCTATGCTGAGGCCCCCGGGGAGCAGTTTGGGGTTCATGCCTTGCTCAAGGGTCTCACCTAAGTCGTGGTATTGAGGACGGAGAGAGCGCTGGTTATTCACTACAAAATCAAAATTGCTTGATAATTGAGACTGTTTAGGCTTTTGGGGGGATCAAAAAAGGAGTGAATTTTTACCATTGTAGGGTGGTTGTGTCCACACACTGCAAAGACACACTTATATGCAAATGAAGATATTTTGCATCCAACATCTCCTTTAAAATTAAAATATTATAATCTTAATTCAAGTGTTGAAGGCTTTCGAGAGTCTGACAGTAATTAGTGTTAAACTCTACTGTAAGTTTAACCCTGCCTGCTTTGCATGTTTGAAAATGATTAATAGTTGAAAATATTTGAAATTTAGAAAAGTAATCAAAAAGTAATCAAATGTAATCAGTTACTTTACTTTTATAAAGTAATTGAAAAGTTACACTACTTATTACATTTTAAGTAGGGTAACTTGTAATCTGTAACCTATTACATTTCCAAAGTAACCTTCCCAACACTGCACAGGAGCTGCTGAAACAGTTCTATCCTGCCATCCTCGAGTCTGTCCTGTGTACATCTATAAATGTTTGGTTTGGCTCAGCTACCAAAACAGACATGAGAAGACTACAACGGACAGTCAGGACTGCTGAGAGGATTATCGGTGCCCCTCTACCCAATCTCCAAGATCTTTATATCTTCAGAGTGAGGAAAAGGGCTAAGAAAGTCACTGGACCCCTCACAACCAGCTCACTCTCTCTTTGAACTGTTGCCCTCTGGCCGGCGCTACAGAGCACCAAAACAGCCAGACACAAGAACAGTTTTTTTTTCCCCCAGGCCATATCCCACCTGAACAACACATAACATAGCCCAGTACTGTACATCTATAAATAACTCATCAAACCTTCATCCGTACATAGGACATATGCACATTCACAGTTCTGTCAATGGACATTCTTTTTCTGTATATTTTTATTACTGTTGTTATTTATAATTTATTGTCTATTCTCTTCATTATTAGTGTTTTTAATTACCTTAATTATATGTTGTCAGCACTATGTTTGTACTTATGTACTGGAAGCTCCTAACACCAAAACAAATTCTTTGTGTGAGTAAACACACTTGGCAATAAAGCTCCTTCTGATTAACCTTTCCTCTCCTCTCCTCTTATCATTAAGTGACGTGAAAGTGATGTGACTAGGGCTGCAACAACTAATCGATAAAATCGATTATTATCGATAATGAAAATCATCGACAACGATTCTCATTATCGATTAGTCGGGTCTGCCCACAATGCACGTCCAACTTCAGCCGGTTGCATCAAATTACAGCACTGAATAACACATTTATATTGACAAAATGCATCTAAAAATAGTGGAGGAAACAGAATGAGATGCTGCGGGAGAAGTAGGCTTTTTTTAGTTCTCATCTCCATAAACAAGGCTCTCAAGTCTCGCGCATTCACCGTGAGACTAGGGCTGTGACGATAACCGCATTACCGCGGTAATGATGTCGACCACGGTGTTGAGGTCATTACAGTCATCACCGCACTTTTTTTGCAAGGTATTTGCAAGAAGAAGCTAGAGGTCTGCATTCCGCGGGACCCAATCAGATTGCTTGCGGCACGGGATTAAATTCCCAAATAAAACACGGTAGCGGTCGGTAACTCTGGTGTAATTTGAACGGGAGTGGCCGGTCTAAAGATATCCCGTTCCCGACGTCCTTTCAGAACAGCATATCAGCGCTTTTTTTACTCCCTCTTATTGCTCACATGCTGCATGCACGGACCAGTGCTTCTGTGTCATGTATTTTATTGCGCACAGTGCGCAGCATGTGCATAACGGCCCTCAGACAGAACAGAAAGGCTGTCGATGAGCAGGGCCGGCACGTGCATATAGGCGAACTAGCCAGTCGCATAGGGCGGCAGCACCGTCAGGGCGACAAAAAGGACAGATATTTTTAGTTTATCTTTTGGGCATTCGTTATCACCCCTTAGTTTTTCTAAATCTAAATTAACTTTGCTTCATAGTAACGCCGTTCCTGCGCTGCCCCCTAACTGAGCTTCATCAATAGGCTACTCTACATGCAAAACATCATAATGTACATTCATAAATGTCATCAAAACGAATAAAACTATCCAGACATGAATTCCTTTTGCTGCTGGTGATGTCTGATTAGTTTTAAAGCCAGACACGTGCTTCTGAAAGGTTAGATTATAGCCTAATGTAAGTGTGTGAGAGAAAGCGTGGGGGGAGATAACACAAGTGTAATGTTATCTATTTAATAGGCCTGCATACATTCAAAACCGTGTTTTGTTGTGTTTTAGCCAAGTAGAAAACTAAATATTTAGCCTTTATCATATACAGTGCTTCATTTGTGGAATAAAGCGGGGTGACGGAATTCGGCATCAGAGGATGGAGAGGTAAGGGATCATTCGCGCAATCACTTGGTTGACCCATTTAAGTGATTACCAGCTTGCATCAGTTGCTTTATAGTGTGCAAATATACTCTAAACAAATGTTTTAATAAAATAACCGTGATTTTTTAATGTTTGGGTAGTTTTTGTGTAACCCAGATCCTATAGGACAGTCGCAACAACCCAGAGTTTGCGTTTGCATTGAGTGCACGCAGACATTTTACCTACTCTTCGGGTGAGAGCAGTTCCCAGTGCCACTGACCTATTTATTTATTTTTTGGTCAAATATAGGTTTGTTTCATTTAATATATAAAACAGTAAACTATTTTATTTAATGCAAAGCAAATAAAGTCCCCTAAACGAGCCGCATCAGTCTTTTTGCGACTATGACATTTTTTATTTTTACTTCTAAAATGCTTGTTAAACGAGTTTAAATATAAGAAATGTTGTATACATGTTTAAACGGTGAAATATGTTGTATTAAGAACTGTATTTAACAAAAATAAAGGCATTTAGACAAGAAAGAATGAAAAAAAACAATGAGAAACTAAAACAAAAGGAAACCAACAGCAACTAAATAAAATAATCAAAAATAAATTATTTTCTAATCAATCTCAGCATGCTTTAATTTTGTGTCGCTAGTGGTTTGCGTCAATAAGCTTAAATTAAAATGTCTTTGGTCTGTGCTCTGGAAGTGTTCTGTTAATTCTGCTAAACCTTATTACTAAAACTAAACTGTATAGGGTAGAAAACTGTTCACAAAATAAAAACTAAACTAAAATTAACCAAATTATTAAAAAAATAAAAACAAAACTGAAATTTATAGCGAAAATTGAAAGCAATATTAAAATAAAAACGAAATAAAAAATGTAAAACTGCAATAACCCTGACACGAACGTATTTCACTGGAGGAAGAGGATCCGCCAAATGAGATGATCGGAGTTTGGAGGTGCCGATACGGACCGGGTTTGTTCAGATTAAGCCCTGACTACGAATAGCTGTGCACACCAGCTGTTTTGCGCTGCTCACCAAGGATTCTCCCAAATCATCCCATAGCCACTTCAGGCTTGTACACTTAATTTGAGTTTGCTGCTTTACTAGTGGTTATTTATTTATTCTTATTTATTTTACGTTGCAGTAGGGGAAAAAATTAATAATCAGGAAAACATGCCCGTGTCTGCTTGTATTTTAATGTAGTTGTATCAATAAACAAATGATCCAATCTTTCACATGTATCTTTAAAATCGTATATAATTATGAGTGTAAAGTGGGGGCAGCACGGCAGGGTTTTGCCTAGAGTGGCAGTTGAGCTTGCGCTGGTGTCCTGACATTTTATCCTACCCGTCAGATTTTACCGTCTAAGCCAACGGTCTTGTTCATATTTTGAACAATAATAAATATATTCAATATTTTGAATATTAATTTAAATGACAGTCTTTTTTTTTCTCAGCGACAATTTTCCTACTGTGTTGACAGCAAAAGGTTAAACAAATGTAGTATTTTGACAAGACGAATAAAAATAACACATGCAAAAAATTAGTTTACAAACTGGCCTACTTTTTTTTTTTTTTTTACTCTGCGACACTTTTTATTGTGTTAACAAAATGTTAAACTAATTGGATTCTGGGCAAGACAATTAAAATAAATAGCCTACAATAAAATAAATTTTGTGCAGACTACATTTTTATTTGTTATCTCTCTCTTTCAGTAGAGGAAATTTAAATGGGAGATTCTGGAAACGAGATCTATATTTAGCAGGAATAAAAGGAACAGCTATGTTGCACTTTGAAAAACCCAAATCAGAAAAAAAGCCTCTTTTATGTTGCACTTTAAAAAGGTTGTTATTATAAATGTAGCCTAATTAATCGTTAAATAATATTAATGGCATCCTAATTTGCTGTTACTAACGATGCGTTTCAACAAACACATTTTTCAACAAGTTGCGCTTGGACAAGTGCGTTTATATCCACGGACTGTCTAAATAAATAGGAATCAAAGTTTAGCACAACCCACCAGAACAAAGCATGGGGCATGTTGAGCTCGGCTTGTTGTTTATGCAGCTTGCTAAGGTTTTTATTATTTTAATAATTTATTGTACAAAGAATGGGTTATAAACGATGACAAAGATTGTTCCATAATTCCTATTAAACTCAGAAGATATCGAAAAAAAATAAAAAGTTATAGAAATTAATATAATTTTGTTATTATTGTTAATATAATTTGCTGTTTTAAGAATAAAGAAGACGACTTCATCATTATTAATTTCCATGTTCATTTACAAGCTGCATGCGTTCTCGATCAAACGTCATTCAGGGCTCTAGACTCATTCTTTCCACTGGTTGCACTTTTGCGACTAACTTTCTCAGTTGGTAGCACAAGCACATAATTTGGTCGCACTTTTTTTGATACAACATTAGATTAATCAATGCATGCTGATGAACTTTTATCATAGTTTATAGCTATATGGTAATGAAAGTGTTCAACCCGTTCTTTTTCATCAGTATTATTTGTGTCAGCTTCTCTGGTTTAAGAAGCGGTCTTTTACTTTAGTTTGAAAACCAAATCTCCGTTGCGCTCAGTCCGCTGTGTGCACCTTCGCGCTCGTGCTGATACAGTGAGTATAGGCTCTACCCACGAAGCGCTAATGCTGAAAGCGCCTCTCTTCAGGTGATCAGTGAAATCTGACTTCTGCTACAATGTGCCATTGCTCTGCAGCGTGCACTGTATGAAGCAGATGCTTTGGATGGAGCAGCGCAGACCATGCACTTGCACAAGTGCGACCTCGTCAAATTTTTATGGGGGGGGGGGGGTCGTGCGATTAACCGCTAAACCACGATATTTGTTGCTGCTTCAACATGGAAAGAAAAAATCCCATACCATCACAGCCCTACGTGAGACACATGCATTTCAACCAGTTCACGCACTATCACGCCACACCTTGTATTTCTCACACTGAGAAGTCCCGCTTTATAGGATGGATGAGGCGTAGGCTTGCAGAGGGAAGTTCTCTGTCAAGTTCATAGCTGTCTTGAGAATTAATGCCACCTACCAGCCAATATCAGAAATTATAATTTGTTTGAGTAAATTACGTGATCCTGCTACAATCACATCCGTAGAAGCACCATGGATGCGCACGGGACGAGGGAGGCGGTGAAATCTCTTGTAGTGAAAGCGTTTTGTGCAGTCGAGGCGGTGGTCGCATTGCGGTCTCGGAGCGGACGTTGCCATTTGTATTTACTAAACCCCTTCATTTTTTTCATTTTATGATTTCTGGACAAAATCACTTGCCTGTGATCAAAGATAGTGAGAGCTGATGTTGGGGAGTACAGCCAAATTAGTGTTAAATAACTTTCCAACAGCTTTAATTTTTGGCTACCTGAAACTATAAGGTAAGGACTAGATCATTAGTAAATCTGATAAATAAAATAAATAGTTTTGTATATTTCAAGATAAAAATGTATCAACATTGTTTAGAAGGTTACTTTGGAAATATAATAGGTTACAGATTACAAGTTACTCTATTTAAAATGTAATAAGTAGTGTAACTATTTCAATTGCTTCAAAAAGTAATGTAACTGATTACATTTGATTACTTTTCTGAATTTCTAACAAATGTTTTCAACTGTTAATATTTCTTTTATACAGGCAGGGTTAACCTTACAGTACAAATCAACACCGTTTACTGTCAGACTTTCAAAATTAAATCAGACTTCATCGCTTGAATTAAGATCACAATTTAATTTTAAAGCACAGCCACCACAAAATCAAACTTTAGCACCTCTTTTTACTTTGAGATCATTCTGAGGTTAAATACAGATTGAAAATCATAATACAGGGCTCTTGACTGCGAACATTTTTTGAGAATGTGCGAGTAAAAATTTGACGTGGTCGCACTTGTGCGAGTGCATGGTCTGCGCTGCTCCAATGCTTCATACAGCGTGGGCTGCAGAGCCGCGGCACATTGTAGCAGGAGTCAGATTTCACTGAACAATGAAGAGAGGTGCTTTCAGCGAGAGCGCTTCGTGGGTAGAGCCTGGTTTATACTCACCGTGTCAGCACGAGTGCGAAGGTGCACACCACGGACGGAGTGCAACGGAGAATTTGGATTTCAAAGTAAAGTAGACCGCTTCTTAAACAAGAGAAGGTGAACATGTTGGTATTCTTGTAGAAAAAAAACATGCAAGTCCTATCAGCGACAGCCAGTTTAGTTTTACTTTTCTTTTTGTTTTGAAAAGCTTGTTATCCTTGCTGTTTACCTCACGTTACGCTATGGAGGCTTTCCTTATTTTTTATATTATTATTATTTATTTGATTCCTCATTGTTTTCTAAACATTCTATAATTTATTAGTCAGTATATAATACAGCATATGATGTATCATATGCGTCTTATGCCATTCCTCATCTTATTCGTTTTTGTTAATAAACATTATTTAAGACAGTTTGTCATTGCAGCCTACTGTTATCTTGTAGTTGTGCTTTTTAATTAAGAATAACAATGAATCCGTCTTTTGTTTTAGTCTTAAAAAGTGAAAGGTGTATAGATATGAGCAAAACAGACAATTATCTTTTCTTGTAAAACGTGACACCAAGATCTTGAATTTGAAAGTCAAAGTGAAAGCGCATGAAAAAAAGGAATTCCTGTTCACAAAATTTAAATCACAAATAATACTGATGAAAAATAAGGGGTTGAATGTTGAAAACTTTTGTTACCATATAACTATAAACTATGATAAAAGTTAATCAGCATGCATTGATTAATAAAATGTTGTATCAAAAAAAATTGAAAACATCTGCGACCAAATTATGTACTCGTGCGACCAACTGAGAAAGAAGAATGAATGTATAGCTATAATATTTTTTTTTTTAAATCAAATCCTTGCATAGCTATGTCAGGAAACACTGGCATCTAACAATGCCTTGGAAAAAAACAGTTAATCTTAAAAAATAAAGCATATGCATAAATAATAATAAGTCAGTTATCGAATGAGCATGTGTACTATTCTGTGTCCTAAACTCCTGAAAAATTGGTGTCTCATATTTTAGAGCAGTCAATGCAATTTGGGGAAGAAATCAATCAAATCTGCCTGTGTGAAAATATTCAGTAATATTACAGTAACTGTAATTTAATTGTTTCTCAGTAACTGTAACAGATTTGTAACATTTTGTAATTTAATTACATAACCAGCTATTCTGGTTGAGGTTGAGCCCCTAACACTGTCATCAAGGCATCAAAATGTGCAACAAACACTTGCAATACAAAACGCCACACATAAGCTAAAATGTACTCTCTCACACACACACACACACACACACTCGCTCAAGGCAAGTTCTGCACTCCTACTGTATGTGTACAGTATGTACATTGAGCACTGCTGTTCAGTTGGCTCGTTTGGGGCCACATTCCTTTTTATTTTTGATACATTTGTATTTTTGAAATATATAAAACCTTTTTTTATTTGTATTAATTTGACTTTTATGAGATTTACCAGTTGTTATAATTTCTATTTTGTGCTGTTAAATTTTGAACAATAGTTAAATTCAAACTTCAAGCAAAAACTTGAGAGAATTGCAAGGAGCTGAAGGGCCGCTGCTGCAAATATTTAAATGGCTCCTCCCCTAACAGTAATTTCACTCCAAACTTTTGCTAAAACTTGAGAAACCTGTAAACATATATATAGCAGTAGAGCTCTTGCAGTGGCTGGAAATCTATTTATCCTTCGGTTCCTCGTGCTTCCCCATCTTCACAGAGAACGCAGTTCATGGTTACTCAGAGCACTTTGGAAGGAAGGGGAAAATGGCGCAGCTGCAATTTCCATGCATTTTTAGATGCTGGGAGCAGGGAAAACTATTTAAAAATGCCTTTTTGTATTAATTATTTGGGCCAGTGTACCGATTCTTGTATCGCATGGCGAAGGACAACAATAGACTGTCATATTAATATTTTGTCCCACCCCTAATGTCTATGTGAATCACATATGTTTTTCCTGGGGAAAAAACTGGTCTTCTTTAGTTACACAAGTTAAGATTTGCTAAATTGTACACTGCTGTCATTCCACTATATAAAGACTAGTCTGAGGTAGTGTTGTCAAAAGACCCGGTACTTCAGTACCAAGTCGGTACAAAAAAAAAATGAAAGTGTCGTGGTACCAGGCTTTTTCAAGTACTGGTGGTACCGAGTACCCGGTCCACCCAGAAAACGCAGACAGAATCTCGCAATACAGTCATAAAAACGGAAATTACAATTTAACACGGAATGTCATGGAATTTTTCAAAGTTTAGATCAAAAGTAGGTAATTACACTTAAATCGAATCGCCATATGGACTAGTATCTATAAATATTAAGCCGCAAAAGTCGATTTAAATATGAATCCTGCATGTTCTGCGCATCTCTTTGGGAATGAATGAATGAATGGCAGAGACACTCTGGTTTTTTTTACTACAAAGACTGAGGCGCGTGTGATGCTCACAGTGATTTCAGCATCTGCCGTCTAAATGAGGACATAAATACATAAACAACATCTCCAGAACTGCTCTGAGAGTCACTTCACGAGCATTTTACCATTTCATTTGAGTAAAACCATTGTCAATTTTAAAGGTATTCATGGCAACCCGTCAAAATAAAAGTTTGTTTTTACTTAAAAGACATGGCCAGAAATATACTACCATTATTTAGTAGAATGTATGTGATACTACTACTGATTAATTAAATTAATACAACTTTATTTTTAAGAAATAATCTCACAATATTTCTTCCATGTTTTAATTTGAATAGTAAATCCCCTTTATTTACCAAAAAATTAAATGCATTTAAATTTCATTAATTAAAAGACAAATACAATTTGGGTGAAATTTGTTTACTGTTTTTCATACTTTTATTACTTGCGGAAACACTATACTTAAGTATAAAGAATGGCATTAATTTAGTACATTTTCTTTTTGTTTGACTTTATTAATAAAAATAGTGTGTTTTTTAATTAGCATGTTTTGTTTTTTTCTTTGGTACCGAAATTGGTACCGAGAACCGAGGATTTTCACTGGTATCGGTACCGAATACAGAAATTTAGGTACCGTGACAACACTAGTCTGAAGTAATGAGATTTATTGTGATATTCTGTTAGCCCTATTTTATCTAACAAGCTGCTGAGCATGCTCATAACATTTTCAATCTACTGATACACAAATTAAACAAACTAAGAAAGTTCTACAAAACAATTACGTAATGCTAATACTCAACTTCATCAATCAGAATGATTTCATTCTGTTTTAAACAAAATGTCTCCATGTAAACGTGGCTAATGTAATTATGATGGGTTGTTATAGGTGCTTGAGTTTTTTCGGTGTGGTCAAATGGGTTGTGTAAAGTACTCACCTGCTCGTTCTCCCTTTAGAGTATCCCATATATTACAGTTGAAGTCATCGTAGCCAGCAAGCAGCAGGCGGCCACTCTTAGAGAAGGCCACAGAAGTGATGCCGCAGATAATGTTGTCATGTGAATACATCATCAGTTCCTGGTCTGCGCGAAGGTCAAACAAACGACAAGTGGCATCGTCCGAGCCTGTGGTGAACGCATTACCATTTGGGAAGAACTGAAGAAATGAGCACAATAGAAAATGGATATGAGCATTTTCAAACTAACAGTTAACAGCAAGTATTATGAAAGCATTGCACAGGCTCAATAAACCAGTATCAGACACTGCTGAAGACTTTTCTCTTTGACACTCACACTGACAGCATTTATATCAGAAACATGTCCCGTGAAAGACTGTCTGCACATTCCGTCTCGGATGTCCCACAATTTCGAGGACGCATCACAGGCACCTGACACAAAGGTCCTAGAGTCTGGGCTGAGAGTCAGGCTCATCACATCTCCACTGTGCCCTGTGAATGTGGTGTTCTGCTGACCAGTCTCAATGTCCCACAGAGCACTGCAAAGGAAAAAGAGAGCTGGGTCACATTCAGTACAAGATAACCATACTGACAACTGAAACTCGAATGCAGACTTGAAAAAAATGTAACCATTTAAAATCAGGCTTCTGTATGTGGATGGCATACGAAAGCCTTTGCGCTTTGAACTACAAGAGATTCAAAAATGGTGCCAGGTGACAGCACGCGGAAATAAAAATGCCATTTTGTTTGTCAAAGTGATAAAGGCCTTAAGATAACTTGCAGTACCTTCTATTGTCATATCTTAACACTATCAAAGCATAAGTAAAATCAAATACACAAATACTTGTGGTAAAATAAGATGATAAAAATAATAACTACAATATAGGTAAATGTTTTAATATGTTATGACATCTGTTTGTGATGCTATGCTTTATTTATTGTGCATTGGGTGGTGCTGTCCCGCTACTTCAACAATGTTTTCACACTAAGGGAACTACAGGTAAGGACCAATTTCAAATGGCCTTTATTGCATCCTTGATGGGCACCTTGTGGCCATGCAGAAGAAATAATGAAAGTTAAATAAAAGGTCACCATGTTTTAAAGAAGAGTGGCTTGCTTACATGGTGGAAATAACAGAGGATGGGCACAGAACAGTAACAAAACTCAGAGCCATTTACAGTCACACACAGGTGTAGTAGTTTGAAAACTCTAACATTACTACTTAGGTATGTTGTAGATAACTGTAAAAGAATCCAAGTTTACATTTTTGAAAATGTTTGTTGAAAATGTGTTTTTTATATTATTTATTATATTATAAGCTTACTAAATAATTGACCTCAAAAAGGGAACTCATGAGCAATAACTGCTTTCTTTTTTTCATATTAGCTATATATTATATCATATTATCATTTAGTCATTTAGCAGACGCTTTTATCCAAAGCGACTTACAAATGAGGACATTAAAGAAGCAATCAACAACATGCAAGTGCTATTACAAGTCCTGGTTAGCCTAACGCAGTACACGTAAGTTTTTTATTTATTTTTTTATTAAGAAAACGAGTATATAGAATATAGAAAAAAGAAACAGTGTTAGTTTTACAAGAAAAGCTAGCAGTTAGAGATTAACTATGCAATTGATAGAGGGTCAAATGTGTCTGTGTTTTTTTAAATAAAAAAAGAAAACAGATTAGATTAAATACAATTAAAATAGAGAGTGCTAGAGTTATAGAGGGTCAAATAAAGATGGAAGAGATGTGTTTTAGCCGTTTCTTGAAGATGGGTAAGGATTCAGCTGCTCGGATTGAGTTAGGCAGGTCATGGGGTTAGGAGGTGTGACGTGCGTTCTTTTCGGCTCATTAAAGAATAATGCAGCAGCATTTTGGATTAATTGTAGAGGTTTGATGGAACTGGCTGAAAGATCTGCCAAGAGAGCATTGCAATAGTCAAGTCTGGACAGAACAAGAGCCTGAACAAGGAGTTGTGTTGCGTGTTCCGAGAGAAAGGGCCTGATCTTCTTAATATTATAAAATGCAAATCTACAGGACCGGGCAGTTTTAGTAATGTGGTCTGAGAAATTCAGCTTATCATCAATCACATCTCCAAGGTTTCTGTCTGTTTTTGAAGGAGTTTTGGTTGATGAGCCTAATTGGAAGTTGAAATTGTGATGAAACGATGGGTTTGCTGAAACCACAAGCAGTTCTGTCTTAGCTAATATATATTATATATCATATAATATATATGTCTTATATTTTTATAAAGAATTGAACTGTTCTTGTGAGATTTTAAGTGTTTTAATAGCATGTCTTGTTAAGTAACAGAGCACTGTAATAAAATAACAATGTTTTCTCAGGTAACCTGAAATGTGTATCATGGGTGTATCCATCTTTATTTGACCCTCTATAACTCTAGCACTCTCTATTTTAATTGTATTTAATCTAATCTGTTTTCTTTTACCGGTAGTTGCATCAGATATAAATAACAAAATATAAATAACACATTCTAATTAAAAGTTAAACACTTTTTTTGTGCGTGTACTCGTCTGATATATATAAAAAAAAATGCTCAGGTGGCTGAATGACCAATAATGTGTCAAGCATCACTAATAGCTATACGTTATATTACAATAAATGCAATTTGTAAAAAACATTATAATAAAAATGTTCAATTGTTTTGTTAAAAGTTTAGTTTTTATACTTTTAAATAATTTCACACATGAATGTATGTATAGAGAAAGCAGCCTGGAAAGACCGTTCTCCATGAGAAGGTTAAGTCTGTTTCAGTCGGTTAAGAAGTTCAGTATAGAAGTAGAAAATATCTGAACTACTGGCATTCATTTTTTAACTACTGATAGTCATTTTAACAGTACAAAAACATTGAAAAAAATAAATAAAACATAAGACAATTACAATGTTGTTAAAGGTAAATAATCTAGTTATTCAAAGCTGTGATGCACTCACCATGTAGTATCTCCAGAGCTGGTGACTATCTGACTATCATCCAGAAAGCGACAACATGACAAATAACCTGGTGAGGAATAAAAAAAAATTATATATCAGAACATAAGCTTTAACCCACTGCATGATTAAATATGCAGACCAAAGGTCGGGTCACACAAAGCCAACTTCCAAGAACTAGCGGGCAGCGGTAAAAGCCGACATGTTGTCTTCTTGCGTCGGCAGCATCTGGATAAAAAAAGCTGCAGTTGAACACACCGCTTAGACTACAGCCGTCTGCAAAGTAAACATCTGCTTTCTGCACCTGTTTGAGAGGAATTAGCCATCCACATCAGCAGCTATCAATAGTATATATTCATAATTTAAAGGAGAAACCGAAACAAGGATATACGAGATATACGCAGATATACAAAATGTAAACAAATCAGTGTTTGCTTACCATTTTGAATATAAGTTATATTAATAACTTTCTTCATTTGAAGCAGCTCATGTTGTTATGAAAACATTCACATATTAGAATGCTTGGGTAAGATCAAATAACATTAGAACAGTCTTCTGTCTGTGCCACCTTCATCGATTTTATTTTAATTATCAAGCACTGACTCGTTCACTGAACTGAACATCCAATCAGAGTTCTCATGATGACCCCGACGCCGATTTGCCTCCGATGTGTGCCCGACGAGAGCCAACGTGTGGAAGACGCCAAACAAACTAGCCCAACAGATGCAGTTGAATGACTGCCGGCTTGGTGTGTCCCGGCCTTAATGATGCTAATCCTGCTGCTGACAGTTTACCTGTGTGTCCAGGAAGTTCTCTAGTGACTCTGACATTGCCCTCACGGGTTTTAAGGCTATAGATTGAGCAGATGTTGTCCAGGCCTCCGCAGGCTACATAATTCCCTGAGGGAGCGTAGGCACAAGTCATCACCCATGATGACCTTAATGGAATGGCATGAATCTGGAAAAAACAAACAAAAATTATTGTACTAGCTATTCCCATTTGTTATAAATAATGAGACCAATGGTGAATTCAGAAACCGCATACTACTCCTATTATTCCTTCCTTATAACAAAATTGTAAAAATAGTACGCGTAAGTATGCTAATATATGGTTCCAAATTCAGTACAAGTGCCAGGATGTACTGCAAATCCTCCCATGAGTTTGGAGCACCAAGAGGCTAAGTATATGACAGAAACTATATGCAACATACCACTTTTATTTTGATGACTTTTGAATTTTATGATTTACATTTAAATTAAGGTTGACTGATTTTAATTTATTGTAATACTTTATTATTCTTTTAAAAAACAATCAGTCATAAAATTTGTGACAGTTATTATATTCTAGGGCAGAGCTTCCCAAACTTCAGAGGGGTAAGGCCCCCCAAAAACATAGCAAAAGCTCCACGACCCCCCCCCCCCCATACCAACCTCTTTGTTAAAAATATATGTAGATTAATGGTATAAAGATATATATACATATATTTATATATATATTCTATATATATTTAATAAAGCAGATTGTCTCTGCACAAAATTATCAACATTTATTATCCAGTTTGTAAGAATTTCATGTGAACTATGAGAACTACCATAAAATGTAATATTTTTATATGCTGATGAAAGTAAGATTATGTAAACATTCTTTAAAAATATATTTAAATCCATAACACTAAACTTTCTGCATACTATTTACAATTAAATTGCATCAAAGTGTGTGTTTTGTGTTAATATTGCATCAAAGTGTGAATGTTCCTGCCGAAAATAGGAAAAAAAACTATTTCGGTGTTCGGCCGAATAAGCAAAAAGACTGAATAATTTGTACCGAACAATGACGTTACGTGATCAAATAGAGGTGTGCACTAATGCAGCAAACACATCAGCAGTGTGGAAGCATTTAAAACAGTCAGAGAGAAAGAGAGACGCAGACATCATTACAAGCACGAAACACCGACAGCGAGAGACTGCCTAGCGCTGCTTCTCATCGATGAGAAGAGGAAGGGGTGGTTGTTGCCGGTTACTGTGATGATTGAAATCGTGAAATGGCCTCAAACGATTAGTAAATAAACTACAGAATGTTATGTTTTCTAAAACACGCACGAATGGCATGTAACAGGGTCCAAAGTCCAAAGCGCGAGGAAATTCTGCGCTGAAACACTTACTCAACATTTGCTAATTTTTTTAAAGCCGTGTGACAATGTGATACGTGTGATAAACATCTTCCCAAATTCTGTAATATTTTTTAATGTTTTAAAAGAAGTCTCTTCTGCTCAGCAAGGCTGCATTTATTTGTACAGAAAAAAATACATACCTGATTCAGGAAAGGGGCCAAAAAAAATTATTTTACTAACTTATTAATTTGAAGTTAAATTGTGCTTTGTTGGTATAATGTCTGATAGGATGTATACACATTTTCAGTGTTAAGTAAATTATCATTATTATTATTATTATTATTATTTGTAAAGCAGGACAAAACAGTAAAAAGCAGATTTTGGCTATTTAATTTATGCAATAGTAAAAAAAAAAAAAGTAAAAATAGGCCTACATGGGGGAGAAAAAAATGCGAAAAACCGTGTTCGGTATTCGGCCCAGTGTTTCATTTTGTTCGGCTTCGGCCAAGAATTTTCATTTCGGTGCATCCCTAAACAGAAGCTACTGTGCATAGTTCACAAAACTATTGCAATGAAATAACTAACTATGTTTAAAAAAAAAAAAAAAAAAACATCTCAATTTAATTTGTGTAATAAGGAAGGGGGGGGGGGTCACATTTTAGAACAATTCGAATATTTTAATTATTTAAATATTTAGATTTAGCCTAGCTACATCTAGTTACATGCCCTGCAATACCGCTACGGCCCACCGGGGGGCCGCGGCCCACAGTTTGGGAAGCACTGTTCTAGGGTAATAGCTGTGCATTTTAGATGTACATTTACTTGTTGGGCTGGACTAACCTTGTTTGCGGTGTAGCTGTCCCAAATGATGAGTTTGCCATCTTGTGAAGCACTAACTAGTAACCTTAATGTTAAAAAAGTGGGGGAGGGGTTAAAGATTAAACCACTGCTCATAATACACATCACAGGTTAAAAATACTACAAGGTGAACATGCAGACAATGATTGATGCTTACAAAATGAACAAACATGGCAAATGCTTGGCAAAACACTAAGCAAATATGGACATAAACTCCACCCATCTAATAATTGTGTCTAAAGCACTAAAATAGATGCAAAGATGGTGAAGGGGTGACTGATAGAGGGAGAAGAGAAGGGAGGAAAAGAAAGACTGGAGCAGGAGGCAGATTACATAATCCTAGAACACCCCTGAGTTGCGAGAGGCCTGCTGTATTATTCATTGAGTGTACACTGACAGAGGTGCAGGGTTTCTCTGAAAGTGCCCATCCTCCAGCCCACTCAATCTCTTTCTGTCAACTGACCTAGAATCAGTAGCCCAGTGCATGGCGTAGATTTTGGCTAAATGGCCTCGGAGCGTCCGCCTCGTTCTCATCTGGATCCTTCCAACTGAATCCAGACCAGCTGTAATCTAAACACACAGAACTCTTAATTTACAGTGACATTATAAAGCAAGCAGGGGACATTTCATCAGTCCAAGGTGTGCTACTGATCACTCAAATGTGGGGAAAAAGAGCTGTATTTCATGATTTGACTTATGGTGATTATCTAAAATTAACATAGCACTGACAGAAGTTCAGAAATAAACAGCTTTAAAATGTACAAGAGCCTTCTCTTCCAACATAAAATAAATAATCAAAATAGACATTAAGAAATCTTAAATCACCAAAACCACCAGGGCGAGGGCTGAACGTTTAAATTTTGATGGAGGACTTGGCATGTAAGAGGTCGTTTAATATTTTAGCACACTTAAGAGCATGTTCAGCATGTACGTCAGCAGCCAATTTGCAGTTTGCATGTCTGTGCTGAGCTCAGAGAACAAGTGAGCATAGACATGCCCCATAGACATAGGTTAGACCAGTGCTGCTCTTATTAGGAGTGGGACCCAGCAGGGATGGTGGCAGAGCTGCTTACCTGGGACATGCTGGAGTCGCTGCATGCTTTCCTGGCATCCTGCAATGGGAACAGCAGCATGTCAGATTGCAGTCATTCTACTGAACAGGCAGAGAAAAACACATGCATTCTATTTCCTGGCACTCAGGTCTACATGAAACTAGGCTTGCCGTGATAGACGGTGATGGCGGTTATACCGGTTAAGCCACAACACCGTTATGTCACTTGCCCACCGTGGCACCGTCCCTCACCGTTGTTTAGATTTTTTTTATAGTAATACAAATAATTTCGTTCAGTTAGAGGACACTACAATTAAAACTGAACGCGGCTGCTCAATGCAGCGCATGAAACGAAGGAGAGTCTTGCATCACAGCAGTCTAGGTCTGCATTGCCGCGGCTGTCCCGACCAGATTTCTTGCGCCGCGGGATTAATTTCCCGAATACAACGCGGTAACGGTCGTTAACTCTGGTGCAATTTGAACTGGAGCGGGCGGTCTAACATTATCCCGTTCCCGAAGTCTTTTCGGACAGCATCATCACGCTGCACGCATGAACCAGTGCTTCGTTTTATTTGCGGGGTCTGAGCACAACATGTGCAACGATGCTCAGAGCAGACTAGCAGATATAATATACAGCTCTCAGACAGAACAGGCAGGTTGTGATGAGTGACAGAGCAGAATAAGGATGGAGCAAAGTGTGAATGCGATGATGCGATGTCCTTGAAGGACGTTCAACTCTTTCCTTTTTTCTTTTTTTGTATTATGCTTATCCTATCATTTTAAATGACAGACTGTGTCGAATTTATTTATTTTTCTCTGCTGCACTTTTCACAGTGTTAACAGCAAGATGTTAAATTAATTTACTATTTTGACAAGACTAATAAAATTGCTATTAGGCTAAACCTAATTTTTTTTCCCTCTGCAACATTGTTTTCCTATTGTGTTGTAGGCTGAATGTTAGCCTAAACGAATTGTATCCTGACAAAACGTATAAAAATAAGGATTACAATTTTTGTATAACTTTTTTTCTCTCTCTGTGACACTTTATTCTGTGTTGGCAGCACAATGTTATTGACATTTTTCTGTCAATAAATTCAAGACTCTTGACAAGAAGAATACAATAAATACACTTTTGTGCAGACTACACTTTTATTTGTTAGCATATCTAAGCGATATCTTAGCGATGGTGGAAGAGTTTCAAAACGAAATGTAAAAGCGCCCGTTTAAAGCCTGTTGACTTCGGAGTCTGACATTAATCTAAGTCAAAATCTTTAATCTTTTCAAATGAGAAACTCACCGAGATCTACCAAGTGAAAAGTAAATAAATGATAAAATACATATTAAATAAAATAAATAATTAAAAAGGCTTGTTGGGATGTATTTTTATTGCATTAATTTAATAATAATAAATAAAATCTTTGTTTAATATTATTCACTATTCACGTAAATAGTACAAAAATCATCTGTAAATAGTTCCTCTGTAAGAAAAGCTGTTTGGAGCGTCTGATGCCCGTGTGCACAAACTGATCCTCACAAACTTCTCCAACACACGTGAGCATCCGTTATGAAACACTCGCTGTATTCAACTACGTGAATATACTGAGCTGTATTCAAGCAGAAATATGATGTTAGAGTGATCGAGAGCGCACATACACAGTTCGTTTGCGCATCATTTATAACGGACATAACGCACGCCTAATGCACGATCATGTCACTGTAATCAGCTTTACCTTGATTACAATACTTGCCCATCAAAACTTGTGTCTACTAGTGTGACACTGGCTTCTTTTATCCAGTCGAGAGCTGTAGTTTGCGTATCATGTGCTCATACAGCTGTTTTGAGCCAACGTTCAGTCTGTATTACACACGATGAGAAACGTGCTGCTTCGAAAAACAAAATACGTAGAGAGCTGGTGCTGTTATTTATTTATAGGCTATATATTTTTTTACATTACTTAACATGCGAGTCATAATATTAGTGAATATATTATATTGTAGTTTTATCTCTCGCCCCCCTGGTTGAGAAACATTGACCTAAAGTGCGATCTTCCAGCATTGCTTTCACGATCAATCTATTAGGCATCCCTGATCTATGTGATAATGTTTTAAAAAAACATTAGTTTCTCATTTATTTGGTTCCACAGTATTTGCTGATTTTGATTTTATTTAAACACTTGACGCCGAATTGCTGCTGATATTAAAGACAAAGTAAAACGCGCACGCCGCTTACAGGGTGTTTAAAACCTAAGAAAAGCGAGGAAAAGGGAAAATTAAAACAACCCCCCACCACGGTGATACATCAGGTCGATTAACCGGTGGGAAAATTTCCTCACTGTCACAACCCTACATAAAACTTATATCTAATAAAAATGAAAAGAACAAAAAGTTGAAAACTATTCCAATGAACAGAGATGATTTACAGTATGTAAATGCCGATTACTGGCCGCTAGGGGTGGGCAATACGATCAAAATCTTATATCGTGATACGAGTCATTTATTTCACGATAACCATATACATCACAATATAGTTATATTTTCCTTTAAGTAAGGATTTTATGGTATCAAAATTTGATGCCATTGAAATGTCCTAATTCTTATCAATTCTAATATCATACCAAAAAAACGAATACTAGCTTAACTAAGTAAAAAAGGGGGAAAACCTCAAGCTTACTGAAGACAAGTAAACAGTGAATGATAAAAGAAGAACAAAGAAACAAATTACAAGCAATAGGACAAAAAAATTACATTTTAAAGTTGAAAGATTTTTTGGACAGTCAATTTTGGAACTGGTTCAAGGAGACAACTACTTCAGCTAAATGCGCACCATTATAGGACTAATGCAAATAAACTAATAGCAAAATATCAGCCAAATAATCAGCACTGTCTACTCTAAACTTTATGGAATGCCAATCCTGCCATAATTATAAATAAATAAATAAATGTACAAAGAAATTTAAAAAAGCACAAATAAATAAATATACAAAGAAAAATTATATTATTTATAATTGTATTTCCTTATTTATGTATTTTTTCATTTTTTTCACATTTATTTATTTCTACTTTCATTTATTTTCACATTTATTTATTTATTTCTACATTTCTTTGTCCGTAGGGTAATGAGGAGGGCGTGTTTTACCTCAGGAGTAGCAATCGAGCCAGAGTAGTCGAGGGGTAAGCTTTGAGGTCACAGTGACACCTTGTGGTGCCCAATTGAGGTACAAGAAGTGTAGCCTACGTGACGCGCCTGTTGATTTACATTTACATTTATGCATTTAACAGACGCTTTTATCCAAAGCAACTTACAGTGCATTCAGGATATAATTTTTTTTTGTCAGGATGTGACAAAAGTTGTTGTTGATAGTGTGGGATGAATGACTTAGATGGGTAATATGGCCAAAATATCACGGGTTATTATTTCAGTTTAGAGCTTCAGCTAATGATTATTTTTATTGACGACTAATCTATCGATTATTTTTCGATTAGTCGACTAATCTATCAATTATTTTTAAGTAGTCTTAAGTAGGGATAACTGCAGGCTCACGCAATGGGCGTGGCTAAAGGTGTGACGTGTCGACGCACTAAATGCTAACCAACGTATTTTTATAATCAACGTAATCAATGATGCCGCAGAATCGCTGCAGCCCTATTTCAGTTTCATGTGGGGGGTTGTTTCGGCTGGAAAGTGTGCAATCTGTGATCGCGTGCATTTGCTGATGCTCGCGAAAGCGTGCAATCTCTTTCTTATGCACGCTGTTTTTTTAGGTTTCACTTTCAACGGATAGCCTACAAAGCATGTTTCCAATATTCAGAATAGAGGGAGGCATCAGTTTCTGTAGAAGATTTGTCACCTCGCACCACTTCCCGTGTGGAGTCACTGCATCAACTGATTATAATGGGTTGGTGTAAACGCTTTAAATGGATTAATCCCGATTCCAAAAAGGTCAAACAAAAGTTCCATGGGACACTGTACAAATTGTCTTTTTTTATTGAATAAAAAAGTAATGCAATAATTGACAAATCTCAAACTTATATTTTATTCACAATAATAAAAAAGAATATAAATAACATGTCAAATGTTGAAAGTGAGACATTTTGAAATGTCATGCCAAATATTGGCTCATTTTGGATTTCATGAGAGCTACACATTCCAAAAAAGTTGGGACAGGTAGCAATAAGAGGCCGGAAAAGTTAAATGTACATATAAGGAACAGCTGGAGGACCAATTTGCAACTTATTAGGTCAATTGGCAACATGATTGGGTATAAAAAGAGCCTCTCAGAGTGGCAGTGTCTCTCAGAAGTCAAGATGGGAAGAGGATCACCAATTCCCCCAATGCTGCGGCGAAAAATAGTGGAGCAGTATCAGAAAGGAGTTTCTCAGAGAAAAATTGCAAAGAGTTTGAAGTTATCATCATCTACAGTGCATAATATCATCCAAAGATTCAGAGAATCTGGAACAATCTCTGTGCGTAAGGGTCAAGGCCGGAAAACCATACTGGATGCCCGTGATCTTCGGGCCCTTAGACGGCACTGCATCACATACAGGAATGCTACTGTAATGGAAATCACAACATGGGCTCAGGAATACTTCCAGAAAACATTGTCGGTGAACACAATCCACCATGCCATTCGCCGTTGCCGGCTAAAACTCTATAGGTTAAAAAAGAAGCCATATCTAAACATGATCCAGAAGCGCAGGCGTTTTCTCTGGGCCAAGGCTCATTTAAAATGGACTGTGGCAAAGTGGAAAACTGTTCTGTGGTCAGACGAATCAAAATTTGAAGTTCTTTTTGGAAAACTGGGACGCCATGTCATCCAGACTAAAGAGGACAAGGACAACCCAAGTTGTTATCAGCGCTCAGTTCAGAAGCCTGCATCTCTGATGGTATGGGGTTGCATGAGTGCGTGTGGCATGGGCAGCTTACACATCTGGAAAGGCACCATCAATGCTGAAAGGTATATCCAAGTTCTAGAACAACATATGCTCCCATCCAGACGTCGTCTCTTTCAGGGAAGACCTTGCATTTTCCAACATGACAATGCCAGACCACATACTGCATCAATTACAACATCATGGCTGCGTAGAAGAAGGATCCGGGTAGGGCTGTGCAATTAATCGAATTCAATTCTCATGCGCATCTCATCAGTAAAGCCGGTTCCGTGATTGGCGCTAAATCTCCATCACCTGTTTTCAAATTGAGCGGCAGTTAATACACAGAGCCGTAGTTCACTGACAAGTTAGGCAATTTCGCGTTCATAATCGAATTCGCTTCATCTGCGATTTGAACGCGATATCGCGTAACTTGTCAGTGAACTATGGCTCTGTGTATTAACTGCCGCTGCGTTTGAAAACAGGTGATGGAGATTTAACGCCAATCACGGAACCGGCTTTACTAACGAGATGCGCATGAGAATCGAATTCGATTAATTGCACAGCCCTAGATCCGGGTACTGAAATGGCCAGCCTGCAGTCCAGATCTTTCACCCATAGAAAACATTTGGCGCATCATAAAGAGGAAGATGCGACAAAGAAGACCTAAGGCAGTTGAGCAACTAGAAGCCTGTATTAGACAAGAATGGGACAACATTCCTATTCCTAAACTTGAGCAACTTGTCTCCTCAGTCCCCAGACGTTTGCAGACTGTTATAAAAAGAAGAGGGGATGCCACACAGTGGTAAACATGGCCTTGTCCCAACTTTTTTGAGATGTGTTGATGCCATGAAATTTAAAAATCAACTTATTTTTCCCTTAAAATGATACATTTTCTCAGTTTAAACATTTGATATGTCATCTATGTTGTATTTTGAATAAAATTTTGAAATTTGAAACTTCCACATCATTGCATTCTGTTTTTATTCACAATTTGTACAGTGTCCCAACTTTTTTGGAATCGGGTATGTATTTTATGGCATTACTTTCCAAAGTCAGTCAGTCAACCGAAACCACTGTGTGTGGCACTGGATGTGAGACAAACGGAATCCCACGCTGTACTTGTACCGGGTAACGTTAGTGACGGAGCCGAACAAAACTGACTGATCGCCTGCACCCGCTGCAGACCTTTTACAGCAACTTTATGCTTTTCTGACTTTGCATGCTACTAAGGATTTTATGCCTAAACTAGACAGCTCCAACGCCTTCTTACACGGTGTGCAATAAACTTGATACCGATTGTTTGCGACGGGCTTGAGCCAACTACTAAATAGTGTAGTATATCAAGGACCGAATCAGACAAATCAAGATTCGATCAAAGCATGGTTGAAACATGAGGAGCCGAATTCCACAAAAGGGAGAAAAAAGACAACAGCAGGAAGTCGTAAATCAGATCCCTAGCTCCAGCCCGTCTGAATACAGCTTAACCAGCAAGCCTTTCTCACAGAACGGCCAGCAGCATTAAGACAAGAATACTTATTGATAAGTCCAATGCAGGAAGGAGGCTATCAAATTTGGGGCGAGTAATAAATATTAATGGTCAAAGAGATGCAACATGTGACCATTACATGTAGATCTGTGATAGAAATCACAGCTACAGACTTTCTTAGATTGACTTCCCCTGACCACACCCAGGACAAAGGCTGAAATTCCTTGGTTCACAAAGACTGTAAAATCATCTTAAAAGATTTTCATTCTCATTGTTAATGAAACTAATAATTTCTATGCATAACTGCATATTATGTATGTGACCCACAAATTTGACTATCCTTGTTTTAATCACTCTGTGTATGTCATGCTTTTAATTAGTATTGAATAGCTTAAGCCTTAAGGGTTAATGTCATGTTTGGTATGTATTGATAATTAGATAATTGAGTTTGATAATTCTAGCTTGAAACGTTTCTTCAAAGTGATTTTCTGTCAAATGTATCATATTCTGGTTATAGAAATCACATCCAAAAGGATACTTTGCAAGAGTATGTAAAATTCTAGCAATGTGACTGACCATGACATGTTGATTTATTGATTGGGTGGAGCAACAAAGCAGCACCCAGAGCCAGCATAGGATCTAATTGGTCAAGACAACCATTGGGGAGGTGTCTGAAAGCCGAGTTTAAATACCAAAGGCTCTCTCTTTCTCTCTCTCTTGGAAAATGCCATCTACAAGCTCTTTTGAAATCGCTCTCTCCAACGCTCTCTTTAGCCATGCTTTTTGGCATCACCTTTGGGCCCTTTCAGCGCCATGTGCTCTGGCCCACAAGCCAGCTGCTACCATGATGAGAAGAAAAGCCACCTAGTCTCTTTACATCCTTTTACTTTAGTTTATTTTCTTTCCGTTGAGTTTTGTGTGCCAAGTTAAATTTACCAACTCCGAGTCCGACCTCGAGAGCCCGTCTAAATTACAACCAGCCCAGAACTCTGCAAAACCAGCCAAGAAACAACGCCCACTTCAACGACTCCTGAACTAAGCCAATCAGCGACTTCGGAGAAACCCTTTTCTGCAAAAACGGAGGACAAAAGGGAATCCTTAAACACAAAAGCTACGCAAGTACAAACCCCAGATTCTTGCTGAGCTGGTGTAATTTTAATATAGATTTTAGCCTCATTGAAAAACTCAATGCGAGTGTTAAATAAGTGATTGATGGTTGTTCAGGTTTATGCAATTGCACATATTGCTGTAAACGTGGGATATCACATTCTCATTCTCTTAAACTAATCCTTTCCTCACTTTCTCTCTTTCTGCAACGTGTGAATGTGTGAATGCTTGTGTTCATGTGTAGATTAGTTTACATGTCTTAGAGTTATATAAATAAAGTCTTGTTTATATTGAAAAGAGAAATATCTTGTGTTTTGTGCTCACAAGTTAATGTCTTAATCTGTCGATTTTGTTACTGTGCTATTTAATAGTGTTTTCACTATATTTTGGGATTTTAATATCCAGTGCAGAGTTTGTTATACGGCTTGTTCAGTGAATCGCCGTGAAACAGTGAGTCTGTTCAAATTCCCTATAAAATCATTAATGATTCCCTTTGAGCTAAATTGACCTGTTTCACATATAAATATATATATATATATATGTTATCCTTACAATAGAGATCGACCGATATGGGTTTTTCTATAGCCGATGCCGATGTTTAGAGGTCAGGGTCAGCCGATGGCCGATATGTGCTGCCGATTTTTAGGGCCGATATCTTGAAGTTTTTCCCTTCGTTTGCATGCTAAAATGTCACACTAATAATAAGTGGATGCACAACATTTCTAAACTTAACATCATTTATTGAACACTGACTTCAACCATCTCTCGAATCTTAATTTTGTGCACTGCATGGTATTCAAATTAAATATTTATCCAAACAAAACATTAAACTGACCAAGTATTAAATAAATAAATAAAACGGGTAATAAAAAAAAAAAAAAACTTTCAATCATTTGCATAAAAGTTTTAGAGAATTTATCAAGCAGAATTTTTCAAGTTTGTTGGAACATAAATGTAAACTTAAATATACATTTAAATAAAATAAATACAACTTTATAAATACAAATCAATTAAACTGAAAAAAATATAAACAATAAATAATAGTAGTGCTGCAAACACACTAGCACCCAGCAACATTTGTGTTTGGTATAAATGACACAGAACATCTAAAGTGCTTTCTAACTTTCAGCAACTTTCTGCATTTTTATATAAAACAAAGTCCTCAAGCAACCAACTGTGAATGCACTTGACTTAGCAGCATCAAAAATCTCTTTTAGTGCAAATAACATGGCAGCAAACCCCTCATTTTTGAGTGAAGGAAATTATGTAAACATTATAGAACAATATAAAGGAATGTGCTTTAATTTTAACTCAATTGCAGTCCCTCAGTCTTCCTCACTGAAAGTTCTCAGTACTCCCAGTTTAAGAACGGCAGGAAACACAACTGTTCTGCATGTTCTTTCTCAGCTGAATACGTTAACTTAAGACATAACCGACTGTGTTTACCAGAATACTTGCCAAAACGGGTATTTTAACAACTTTGTGTATGTATCCGTCCGTTGAGGCGCTGTCTGAAACTCGGTATCTGAATCGCGCCCCTCTCTCTCTCTGCACGCGCACACAGTGCGCCAGCGGCTGAGCACAGAAAACAGAGCACGAGTCCCGAAACACGTGCAATTGATACACTTCACTCTATGGTGGTTAAACTTAACAGTTAATCCACGAATCACATGCGATGGTAGAACCAATGAATGAACAAGCATATCAATTTAAGACGTGGCTAAATGTAATTTATGACCTTGTATGGAAAATCCGGACGTTTTTATGACTTTTTATGGCCTAAAATTCTTATTATTAAATTTAAGACGTTTTATGACTTATGACTCCGCGGAAACCCTGTATAAGAAAACATGCCATTTGAACTTAGTGTAAATAGCATCTATTGCTATTTGAACTTAGTGTAAATAGCATCTATCACTATTTACACGTAGTGCAAACTAGGGGTCGACCGATTATCGGCGCCGATATTAAGCATTTTTACGATTATCGATATCGGCCATTTTCAAAACAGATTTGCCGATTAATTTTTTTATTTTTATTTTTTTTATTATGCAAACAAACATACTATTTACAGGTGACATTATTTATTGGTGAATAAATAATGAATTTATAAAATTAATGAAAAAAGTAAAAAAGTAAAATTAATGAATTTTTAAATGCACTATTTGGCTCCGATGCAGCCTGTCTGAGCTCAACACTCTGTGGCCTAGAGAAATCTCCGCCCACCGCTCATCTGATATGTAGGGAGTCACGAGTCCGACCAATCAACGCAGAAAACTGAAGGCAGTCTCACACCGAAAGCACTTGCAAACTGGAGCTGCGTCAGTGATCACGCATCAGTTGTCTCTCAAAGGTAAGGCAGCAGCAGACGTTGCTGAAGTTGCAATAAATCACAATCCACTACACTGAAGTTGCAAAACACCTCAATATAACCTATGATGTCCGCGATGCGAAAAATGCGGGCAGAATCGCGGAATGCAGTCATATAATGGAATTTACCATATAACGCGGAATGTCATGGAATTTGTCGAAGTTTGGATGAATTAATCAAAAGTAGGTCAGTACACTTAAATCGACTCGCGCTATGGACTAGTATCTATAAATATTAAGCCGCAAAAACACTATTTAAATATGAATCCTGCATGTTCTGCATCTCTGTTAATGAATGACACAGACGTGCGGTTTCATTTACTGCACACATACATACTGGAGAGCGTGTGATGCTCGCTGTGTTTTCAGCATCTGCCGTTTCACTAAATGAGGACATAAATACATGAACAACATCCCCAGAGCTGCTCGGAGAGTCACTTCATGAGCATTTGACCGTTTCATTTGAGTAAAACGATCGTCATATCATATATACATAGGCTACAGAAACTTAAAAGGTCCTCATGGCAACCTGTCAAAATATAAGTTCGGTTTAGCCGAATATATTACTGTGGTGCAGTAGAATATACGTAATACAACTACAACAATTATTACAACTTTTGTTGAGAATAATCACACAATACGTTATTTCTTCCATGTTTTAATTTTAATAGTAAACTCATTTGTTTGCCAAAAATAAAGTTTAACTCTCATTTGATTAAAAGATTGTATTGGGACTACTAATTGTTGCCCATTTTATTAGCTTATAAAACTTCCGGGAGCTATTACATTTATTTTCCATTATTTGTTCATTTGTTGCTTGTTGTTTACTTTAAGTTTTACAAAATGTTTACAGAATGCTTCTGGGTGATCCCTGCACTTATGTTATTATTAATATTATTGTTTATTTAATGTTGTTGTTATTAACAGTTTTCAGAATTAAAGACATGTTTAAAAGCATTTAAAGAACGTTTTTTTGTCAGAGCTCTTGTTATTATTAATTTTGGCATTCATTTTCATTCTTACACCAGACACGTTGGTTCAAAATATCGGTTATCGGTCTACTTGATCTGTAATAATCGGTATCGGCCCTGAAAAACACATATCGGTCGACCCCTAGTTTAGACATTAATGGCCGTGTGTTGAGTTATTTTGAGGGGACAACAAATTTACACTATTATACAAGCTGTATATTCACTATATATAATAAAATATTTACAAAAATGTGAGGAGTGTACTCACTTCTGTGATGTACTGTAAATAAGAAAATAAAATTATGAATAATTATTCATTTTTGCTTTTCTTTGTATATTTATTTATTTTTTTGCTTTTTTTACATTTCTTTATTTCTAATTACAGCGGGATTGGCATTCCATACAATTTTGAGGTTGGTAAGATGTTAAAAAAAATTAAAAGAAGTGTTTTATGCTTGCCAAGGTTAATTTTATGTAATCAAAAACAACATAAAAACAGTAATATTACAAAATATTACACCTTAAAATAACTTTTCTATTTTAAGATATTTAATTTATTTAATTTATTCCTGATGCCAAAGCTGTATTTTCAGTAGCCATTACTCCAGGCTTCAGTGTCACACGATCCTTCAGATATCCTTCAATATGCTTATTCAATGCTCAAAAACATTTCTTATTCTTATCAATGTAGAAAAAAAGTTGTGCTACTTAATATATTTGTGGAAACAAAACAATCTGTGATACATTATTTTTCATGATGCTTTGATGAATAGAAGGTTTAAAAGAATAACATTTGTCTTAGTAAAAGTATTTACTGATGATTTATTGCATCCTTGCTAAATAAAGGAAAATTAAATGTATGTATCAATAAGTATGTTGTTAGAATTATCACAGCTCAGTATTTTGAAGCTCCTCTCCTGGGTCATTTCCGCAATTCACACTGCTGCTTTTACTAATTCAGGTCTGGTTCTCAACTCCGGTCCTGGGGACCCAGTCCGACCCACTACTCTACACATTTTGTCTCGCTTTTCTAACACACTCAGTTCAATTCACGGATCTCTCTCCTGATGAGCTGAGGATCTGAATCAGATTTTTAAATAAAGGAGACATCTTTTATATTCACAGTCTGGCAAGTCGTAATTACAACGTAAGGTGCATTAAAGTCACTTTGGTAAAGAATATATGTTAAAAAAATTGTTATGAATGTGCTGTAAACTTAATATATGTTAATGTAATTGTACAATACTATAGTATTTTAAAGATGCAACATATATAGATTTAATGAAAAAAAAGTTAATTCATTTCAACAAATTTGCAGTCAATACAGGCGCTGCTTATCTATAGGTTTTAGCTGCATCCATTGCATCCAACATGTTTTCTCAGTGACAAGCCTCCGCCTCAAACTGAGGACTTCAATAAAATTTTAAGTTTCCCTCTATTAATCATGAATTTGTGGTGGTGATCTTGTGCAATCAACTCATAAATACAATCTTTCCAACATGCATTGAAATAATAAATGTTAAATGAGCCAAAAGATTGAACTGAATGGGTGGCAAAATCCTTTGAGCTGGAAAGGGCATCAGTTCTTACTCTGATCTGATTGCGCAGCTGCTCTGCCTCCTGTCGCAACTGCTCCAGCTCACTCATGGTCCTGCAAGAGTTTCACTCCTTTCCCAACTTTGATAATACTGACAAAGACCTGCAATGCACACACAAGCACCAAGTCACATTAAAGAGTCAATAAAGGACTGCTAAATAACAGAGCACTCAGGCTGGATTAATAATTCAAGCCACTACAGAGTAACTGAATAAAATGCACAGTGTCTTGTTACATTGGTGGTTTGACACAATATGGGAATACCCCTTGAGATCATTGAGGTTTACCATGACCTCTGTGAAATCTACATTTCAGCACAAGTTATTTTAGGGAAGCACAGTAGCATGAATGCAAGCAATGCTGCTAAAACAGGAAAACTGCTGGTCCTAGTAAACCAGATTACAGCAGTGGTGGTCAGTAACGAAGTAAAAGTAATTCGTTACTGTACTTAAGTAAATTTTTCAAGTATCTGTGCTTTACTGGAGTAGTTTTATTTTTAGTAACTTTTACTTCACTACATTCCAAAGCATAAGATCGTACTTTTTACTTCACTACATTTCATAAAACATGTCGTTACTCCTTATAATACATCACGTGCTCCGAGACGCAGAAGCCGTGGTTTATTCATGAACAAACTGATTCTTTTCAATGAACCTGTTCAATCGGTTCGCAGATCGCAACAAACGATTCATTCACTAATTGGAAAGATCCGATTGCAGCTGTTCTCGAGTCGAAAACTCACTGATTCAAATGATCCGTTTAGAGCGAGTCTTCAGTGAACTGAACTCACAAGTAAAGAACCGGGCGCGAGTGCGCAACTGATGCTGCGAAAAGTAAGTTACTAATGTCGAATTTTAGGATTCATTATTGTAACTGAAAATCACATTTAGCTCAAAACTGTCAGTTGTTTGTGAACTAAATCTACTGTAAAGGGTGATCTATTTAAGCCCACTGAAATGCTTGAATGCAGACAGATCAATGGCAGTATCTCTATGTTTTAGGTCAAAAAACGAAACATTAAAATAACACAGATTAAATAAAATAACTCATGCACGTTCATATTCCCCGCTGCTGTAACGTTAGAAGTTTTATTAAAATGCTACGCATTTAGCCCTATGTGATGTCTATTTTTATATTGTTTATCAACAGTATAATTTTTTATATTGTTTAGATCAACTAGCCGAGTAGAGAGATATGAATGTTTATTCATAACCATACTGAAAATAAGTAAATATTGTTACCTGATACTAACTGTCTAGCTAACAAGCTTGCTGGTGCTACGTTGAGGAAATTTTTAGATATAAAGTCCAAATATTTTTATTCAACCACCTAGATAGATTACATCTGAGGTAAAAATAAAGGATGTGATGTTCAGAATATGGTAACTACAGTAATTATCAGAGTAGGAAGTGATGCCCTCTGGGGGCATTTGGCCAGGGGTGTTTTACACCACAGACGAGGTTTGAGAAGAAAAAAATCATTATGAAACCATAATTATATTTTCCTTAAAATGTTCTTCCTAACTTCAGGCCTTATTCTCATGTCATATATAACTGAAGTTCTGCAAAACAACAAGCTCTAAAACACTTTATTCTTACTGGTGTAAATTAGATGGTCAAATCTGTTTTCTCTCAGGTACATGGCAGTGTAAGCTTCACAGTGAACATTACTACATCACTCTCATCAATGTAGTCCATATCAACAACAAAATATATATCTTGACTCCATATAGTGGTTATTTTGGGATAAATCCCAGGTATTTTGGGCAGTAGGATTATAAAAATATGTGCTAATATAAAATTAAATAAAGTAGTCTATATAAAATTGGAAAATAAATCTATCTATCAGTAGGCCTACTTTTTTACTTAAGTACATAAAAAATCTAGTACTTTTGTACTTTCACTCGAGTAAAATTGAAAAAGCAGTACTTTCACTTTTACTGGAGTAATATTTTATTATACGTATCTGTACTTTTACTCAAGTACTTGATTTGTGTACTTCGTCCACCACTGGATTACAGGAAAAGTAAGCAGTGCTCAGTGTGCATTTTAAGCAAAGACATTTTCAAAATCAAACACTGCAACTTACCTGAGACATAATATTAGGAATAACATGCACAACAATCTCAGGTTTATTATAATAATGGAGTGGGGGAAATTATTTATCATGCTCGAACTAGCTGGTTTGACATTTTAATTCAAATTCGAATATGTACATCGAATATTCTGATAAATCATCCTTAATCCAGATGTGTTAATCCCTTATTTAACCTGTGACACTCACAACCTGTGAAAAACGCGATAAACGCGAAAAAAATCTATTGTAAACAAACTATCTACACAGAAACGACAATTGTGCCCGTCAATTGTTACATTCGTGTTGTTCATCGCGTTTAATCCGAATGAATTTAATGTTAACATCAGCATTACGCTACATTTCACATTATGTCAAGGTAACTTGGCGAACTGTTTTGACAACAGATTCAATACCACATGTTGCACAAAACAGAAACCTCCCTATAAGATACTATTTCCGCGAAACAAATGTATAAAATAATCTTTTCCAGCAGATTTGTCATCTGTCAAGTTAATCACAGAGTTATATTATGATTTGGTAGTTTTGGTTAGCAAAGTGGCTAGCAAACGGTGACTGTCTCATGTCAGTTACTTCAGACCACCACACAGACATGGCACATTACCTGATGTAACAACACTACAAAATCCTCCAACCGCCTGTAAGGATGAGAAGATTCTTCATTTCAAAAAATGAACGCACTCATTTCTTATTATTTATATCCAAAAACAAGAAACCGGGCAACAAATGTACTAGTTTCAAGGCAATTCACAGAGCGATTACCACACCCATACTGATATTGAGAGCATGGCAACAATTGGATGAAGGGGGAAATTAATTATTCCAGTGTTTTTTAACAGAAGATATTCAGTGTCCTTGTGTAAAACTGGTTATATTATGTCTCTCATTACTTTATATGGTATATTACCATGAAGCTAATGTGTTTTTATAAAAATAGTTTGACATTTGTCTACGCGTACCTACTCGAGTCACCCGCGCTTGAAATGGTTGTGGCTATCAGCTTCCTCAATTATAAAAATGACTGAAGTAGTTTGATACATGTGGATACAGTGTCAAAGGCATTTGATTTGTAACAATACGTATACAGACCTAAAATTACAAATGTATGAGAATAGACATGAGAATAGAATAATAATTACTTTTTTATTTTGTATTATTCTATTCTCATGTCTATTCTCATAAATCCCATAATGTAGATTTCACAGAAGTCAGAGTAAACCTCAATGATCTCAAGGGATATTCCCATATTGTGTCAAACCACCAATGTAACAAGACACTGTGCATTTTATTCAGTTACTTTGTATTTAGCTATTGAGCAGTGGTGGACGAAGTACACAAATCAAGTACTTGTAAAAGTACAGATACGTATAATAAAATATTACTCCAGTAAAAGTGAAAGTACTGCTTTTTCAATTTTACTCGAGTGAAAGTACAAAAGTACTAGATTTTTTATGTACTTAAGTAAAAAAGTACTGATAGATAGATTTATTTTCCAATTTTATATAGACTACTTTATTTAATTTTATATTAGCACATATTTTTATAATCCTACTGCCCAAAATACCTGGATTTTCCCAAAATAACCACTATATGGAGTCAAGATATATATTTTGTTGTTGATTGGACTACGTTGATGAGAGTGATGTAGTCTGCGAAGCTTACACTGCGATCACCTGAGAGAAAACAGATTTGACCATCTAATTTACACCAGTAAGATAAAGTGTTTTAAAGCTTGTTGTTTTGCAGAACGTCAGTTATATATGACATGAGAATAAGGCCTGAAGTTAGGAAGAACTTTTAAGGAAAATATAATTATATTTTCATAATGATTTTTTTCTTCTCAAACCTAGTCTGTGGTGTAAAACCTCCTGGCCAAATGCCCCCAGAGGGCATCACTTCCCACTCTGATAATTACTGTAGTTAGCATGTTCTGAACATCACATGCTTTCTTTTTACCTCAGATGTAATCTATCTAGGTGGTTGAATAAAAATATTTGGACTTTATATCTAAAAAAATCCTCAACGTAGCACCAGCAAGCTTGTTAGCTAGACAGTAGTATCAGGTAACAATATTAACTTATTTTCAGTATGGTTATGAATAAACATTCATATCTGTCTACTCGGCTAGTTGATCTAAACAATATAAAAAATTATACTGTTGATAAACAATATAAAAATAAATAAAGGGCTAATGCGTAGCATTTGCTAACGTTAAGCAGTGGGGAATTAAGTGCATGAGTTATTTTATTTAATCTGTGTTATTTTAATGTTTCGTTTTTTGACCTAAAACATAGAGACACTGCCATTGATCTGTCTGCATTCAAGCTTTCGTGGGCTTAAATAGATACCCTTTACAGCAGATTTAGTTCACAAACAACTGACAGTTTTGACCTAAATATGATTTTCATTACAACAATTAATCCTAAAATTGGACATTAGTAACTTACTTTTCGCAGCATCAGTTGCGCACGCGCGCCCGGTTCTTTACGTGAGTTCATTCACCGAATCCTCTAAACGGTTCATTTGAATCATGAGCGTCGACTGAGAACAGCTGCATCGGATCTTTCCAATTCGTGAATGAACGTTTGTTGCGATTTGCGAACCGATTTAACAGGTTCATTGAAAAGAATCAGTTTGTTCATGAATAAACCACGGCTTCTGCGTCTCGGAGCACGTGATGTATTATAAGGAGTAACGATATGTTTTATGAAATGTAGTGAAGTAAAAAGTGCGATCTTATGCTTTGGAATGTAGTGAAGTAAAAGAAAAAGTTACTCAAAATAAAACTACTCCAGTAAAGTACAGATACTTGAAAAATGTACTTAAGTACAGTAACGAATTACTTTTACTTCGTTACTGACCACCACTGCTATTGAGGAATACATGATTGTGTTAAAATCTACTACTTTCAGTAATGATTAAAAACATGCTGATCAGTGATATTAGTTGTACAGCAAAAGGTTTTTATTTGTTCTTTGTCACAGAATATATTCAAAAGATTCCACAGGGTACACTGGGTGGTTGCCAATTTTCAGCTTCTCAGAGTGAGTTTTTATTTCAGAGGTATTAGTTGATAATAAATAAATACATAAATAAGAATAATAAATAAAAATGTATTTGGAATTTAAGTTTGAATGCGGTTATTATATGCTATATATGGTCAATTTACAAATCTGCATTAGGCAGTTAGTGACACGAATGAATCCATCCATGGCATGCCATGGGGTAACAAATGCAAACTACACAATCACTACTTCGTCATCTCATTCCTGCTGATCTATACACCCTGTCTAGAGCACTCAAATATAGGAGTACTTAAGTTACACAAACAGTATTAAGTGACATTTAGTATTACCTAGTATGCTGAAGTCCACCAGTGAGAGATCGGTCAGTGGAAGAACCCGGCTCCCTCTGCTGAGTATGTGCTGATGGGAGCACTGTTACCGGGATAAGCAGTGGGGACTTTAGTTAACAGACAGCACATCTACACTGAGAGCTGCTGGTGACAAAGGTGGGGCTGGATGGGGGAGGCTGAATAATAGTGAAAGTGGGAAGATGAGGTCTTAAAGAGACAGTAGATGTCACGATCTGTTCAGTTGGCCATTGTCACAACTGAGAATGTGTTAAACAGAACAATAAGGACTGTCCTGTGCATTTAATTGTTTACCATTTGTTCACATTATCTGTGTGTACTCAAAAAATTAGCAATGATTCCTGAATGCAGGATCCCTACGTAATAAAGGCCTGTCAATAATTTATTAAAATGGAAAGATTTTCCATGTAGTGCATTGTCAACACATTAATTTCAAGTGCTTCATTGAATCGTTTGCTGTTAATTATGTTTATATTCACAGACAAATTTGTACTGAATTTGCTGACTAAAACATGCCCACTAGCTTGATTTCACACATCCTGCTGCACTAGGTGAACATTATATTTGCATTTAATATTAATTAGAAAACTGCTCATTGAAAATGGCTCAAACATCACAAAAGCAAATCAGCCACGACAGTCAAAAGTCAAATTAAGGGCTGAGAATTTTGATCCTTAAGGTACTGATAGCCCTAAAGGGATTCCAGTTACAGAGGAAGTATTTTGAGTCACTATACATCTCAAAAAAATATTGTGAGAAAGTAATTTTTTCTTGTAACTTATTTCAAAAAGTAAAATTTTCATATATTCATTACATGTAAAGTAAAACATTTCAAAGTGTTTTTTGTTTTAATTTGGATGATTAGAGCTTACAGCTTATAAAAAGTAAAAAATCCAGTATCTCAAAATATTAGAATATTTACATTTGAGTTTCAATAAATGACCATCCCTACAGTATACATTCCGGGTATCTCTTGTTCTTTGAAACCACAATAATGGGGAAGACTGCTGACTTGGCAATGGTCCAGAAGACGATCATTGACACCCTCCACAAAGAGGGTAAGTCACAGAGGGTCATTACTGAAAGGTGTGGCTCTTCGCAGAGTGCTGTATCAAAGCATATTAAATGCAAAGTTGACTAGAAGGACGAAATTGGATAGGAAACGGTGCACAAGCAACAGGGATGACCGCAAGCTTGAGAATACTGTCAAGCAAAGCCGATTCAAACACTTCAGACATCTTCAGGAAAAGGGCTACCAAGCCACTTCTGAAGCAGAGACAACGTCAGAAGCGTCTTGCCTGGGCTAAAGAGAAAGAACTGGACCGTTGCTCAGTGGTCCAAAGTCCTCTTTTCAGATGAAAGTAAATTTAGCATTTAATTTGGAAATCAAGGTCCCAGAGTCTGGAGGAAGAGTGGAGAGGCACAGAATCCATGTTACTTGAAGTCCAGTGTGAAGTTTCCCAATGATTTGGGCTGCCATGTCATCTGCTGGTGTTGGTCCACTGTGTTTTCTGAAGTCCACAGTCAACACAGCCATCTACCAGGAAATTTTAGATCACTTCATGCTTCCTTCTGCTGACAAGCTTAATGCAAATGCTGATTTCATTTTCCAGCAGGACTTGGCACCTGCCCACACTGCCAAAGGTACCAAAAGCTGGTTCAGTGACCATGGTGTTACTGTGCTTGATTGGCCAGAAAACTCGCCTGACCTGAACCCCATAGATAATCTATGGGGTATTGTCAAGAGGAAGATGAGAGGCACCAGACCCATCAGGCTTTGAGGCTGATTGCCTCCATGCCACGCCGCATTGATGCAGTAATTCGTGCAAAAGAAGGCCCAACCAAGTATTAAGTGCATATAAATGAACATACTTTTCAGAAGCCTGACATTTCTGTTTAAATATCCTTTTTTTATTTACTTATGTAATATTATAATTTTCTGAGACACAGAATTTTGGGTTTTCATTATCTGTAAGCCATAATCATCAGAATTTCAAGAAAAAAAGGCTTAAGATATTTCACTCTATGTGTAATGAATCTATATAATATATGGGTTTCACTTTCTGAAATTAGTGACAAAAAATATTGACCTTTTTCATGATATTCCAATTTTTTGAAACATGAACCTGCTAAGTCATCCACCTCACATCCTTGCTGTTCCCTAAAATCCTAAAGAAATCCATAACCTAATTTAAGCCATTCTCCTTTTCAACCACACAGCTTTATTTTCAGAGCCTTGCTGATGTAAGGTGTCTAAAGTTTCAACTTGTGAAAAAAAATGTAATAACCCCCATCAAATCTAATGCTTACAGTATTTAAGGCCATCCAAGGTTATGTCTTAATTTGTGTATAATGTAATATAATGGGTTAAAGGTTACATTTGTACTACTGCATTACTTCAGATGGAAGGATAGCAGTGTTCAGTATGTGCCTGTTGGGGGTGCTCCGGTAACACCATTTCCAAATCCTTTAAAGGTCAGGGATCACCATGTGCCCTTAATTTTGAAATAAAAAAGAGACATAATCATATTTCAGATCTTCTAAAATACAGCTTTAATAAATTGGTTATAAATGCATCTTGATTATATTACATGTTAATGTAGGAGAGATTGAAAGAGACATGCATACATTTTATGACTTCATTCCATGAAATAATCTATTTTATAAATAAATAAATACATTTCCTTCTACTATTCTAAAATGTTATTCAGTAATTATAGTCATAGTTTCATAACAGCTCTGGTCATAGCAAAACTAGTGTGATTTACTACAAGACAAGTGTCATCAATGCCCGCATACTATGCTCATACATGGCATATGATTTGAAATATTAGCATATAGAGTATATTTGTGTTGGAGTTTTGGTCTGTCAAAAAAATGATATTATAGTAGCTACATTTACTTTAAAGTTAAAACATGGGACCATAAAGAGAGGGAAATCTGTTTTGTATATCATACATGCAATCATCAGATATATTTAAATTGAAGGTGCATCTAATGAAGCAACTCTCATTCAGTGCCCTTCAACTATCTCAGCTAACTCCTGTTACACTGACTTTACTGATAATGCATAGTGGCAAAATTATAAAGACACCAAATATATTTGGTAATTTTAGCCAAAACAAATCAAACAAACAAAACAACAATGATAGTTTGCATAGTTATGTTTTAAAAAAAATATCTAGCCTATTAGTATATAACGGAGCTGAAATCATAACTGTTCAAGCACATGGCTTCTTTGCCATAAACCGTCATATCTCTATAGGCTAAAGCAATTTCAGTCACATGAAATTCACTTCAAACTTACCAGGCCAAACAACTGAAATGTATGACCAAAGTGTTGTTCATAGATTTGTGAATGTATTTAGTCCTTTTAAACATTTGGGCTAACGGTCTTACATAAACTCACTTTCAACACAATACTGCTTTTGCTGTGACCTTTCATGCAGAGTTTTTGAAGTTGCTCCCCACCGAGCCCTGATCCAGAATGCCCTGGAGCATGCAGCATTAAAAGGGGCTTACTGGAAGACAGATGGCCCAGGGAACACGCCCTGCTCGCACACCTGGGCACAGATCACCCAGAAAGGGTGTTGTGCCATAAAGTGAAATTCAGCTAGCTTTATACCTCACACTGCAATTGGCCTCACTGGGTTTCAAAGAGGATTAAATGACTTTATAAATAGCTACACATTTATCAGCTTAACAACACTGCCATCTTGTGGTGAGACCCATAAATTACCATTGTAAAAATGAACAGATGGACAAAAAAAGGTTGAACAAATGTTATGATCTTCAGAACTGGCCATAATAAATAGCTAGGTTTTTGAGAGGATTAATATTCAGTTCTAATACACAAACTAAACTAAATTCCTCCTATATTCCCCAATGAGGTTTGGTAAATTTTTCTCAAGTATACAAAGTGTTTAGATAACCTTAAAAATATTACAGTAAAACATAACTAACATCAAGAAAAAAGTGCTTTTGCTCTCACTCTCTTTGACATTTATTCCTCTACTTTCAAAACCCATCACTTACCTATTCTATTTGTGCTCTATGCAATATAAACACCCTCTTCAGTGGCCTCTGAAGAAGGCAAAGGCTGCCCAAAAATACATCAAAATTAGCTGTGCATACTCTGCATTTCAAATTGACATCCCATATTAATTTAAGCCTAACTTTGTGCCTACTGTACGTGAATGTTAGATATCACAGGTCCAAGTTTAATCACATGTCCATGTTGAAGGCCCTCATAAGGAGGTCCAGATCTCCCACACTGGCTGCCTGGAAAAGTTCTGGTTGGTTCATGAGGGAGAGGGCAATCCGCAGAGCTGCCCAGATGTTGCTGGACATCACCTGATGACTCCTGCTCTTTCTTTGCTGGTGCAGAGCTGTCAGGAAGTTGTTCACTGCCTCCCTGCAAGAGAAAAGAGAGGTCAAACATGCTAACATCAAATTGAAAGTTTTTTTCAGCCTTCTGCTTTAACCTATTTATATTCACACTAAGGAGACAAACAATTCTTTCCCATCAACCCTTGCTCAGTGGTTCGGTTCATTACCGATGTGCCCCTAGGTTGATACAGCTGATGCCAAGGTTGTATCTCGAACGAATGAAGCCTGGCTGGAGCTCCAGAGCTCTGGTGTAGGCCTCCACTGCCTCCTCACTGCGGTCCCCATTCGCTAGCGTGGCCCCGAGCCGATTCCACAGCAGATAGTCCTACGAAAACAAAAAATCGGCAGAGTAAAGGATAATCAAGGACAGGGTTTTTTCATCTGAGTCTATGGAAAGTTTCAGAGGAAAGCATATGTTTAAAACATAAAAAAGCTAACATTTTCAGAATTCTACAGTATTATTTTATTCTGCATTATAAAGACTGGGCATAAATAATTAGATTAATTATATTATATGATATTATATTATAATAAACTTTATTTCTATAGCACCTTTCATACAAAGTATTCATACAATGCAGCTCAAACTATTTCACAATAGAAAAGTATTACTTCACATAAAACAAGAAAAATACCATAATATCACATAAGATTAAAAATGAAACCCAAAATGCTTCAAAAATTATTTGCTAATTAAAAGCTGAATTAAAGAGGAAAATCCTTGGTTGTCATGGTTTCTAAGTATGTTCTCATTTTTCCCTTTAGTTACTAATTATGTTCCTCACCCGTGTCTACTTTAGTTTCTCATTATTCTATGCATTTATACTGCTGAAGTCCCTTACTCAGGATACTGTATTTAATGTGTTTTTTTTTTATCCAAATAAGACAGACAGATCTTTATTGGAAAGCCTAAAACGGTACTATGGGGAGACCGGAAGGACCGCTGGTCGTCTATGCAGCATCAAACCACGTGTAAGCACATGTCCCCTGAGACGTGTTCAAAAACTTGCAAATGCCTTCACATAAAAATGTGGTAACATCTCACAGCAATAACTGGCAAATCTGGTGCAGTCCATGAGGATGAGATGCACTGTAGTACGTAAAGCAGCTGGTGGCCAGACAAGATACTAACTATTAGGGTTAGAGTTACTGTTTTTATATTGAAAATATTTTAGTTTAAATATATAACAACCCTGCCCCCAAATCAATAGGTTTGTATGCATGAACTACTAAATCGATACACATAACAGATAGCTGTGATCATTTTTTAACAAGCTTAAAATCCCTACAGTGTTTTTCAACAGTCCTATGAAACTAATGGATCTGTAGCTTTTAAAATAGTGATGAATAGGAGCTTCTGGCTCACCTCAGGTCGGACAGAAAGTGCAGCATTAAAGGCATCGACAGCTTTGTCAAACTCTGAGCTGAGGTTGAAGAGCACACCAAGGCCTGTCTGGAGATCAGGGTCCACTCCTTCAGCATTCTGCTGCAATGCTTCCTGATACAGCACCAACACCTCCACCAGCTGAGAGCTGCATACACACACATAACACCATTAGTAAAACACTGAACAAAAGTGAAAACTAGGCTGGGTGATATGAGAATATATATTGTAGCGATAATATAAATTGTCAATCTATATTTATTTTGCTAGATAGTTTCTATCATGGTCTCTGTGCAGGCATGACTGCTTAAAGTTATCGACATGTCAGAGCAACAGAAACAAGAATGAGAAAATGAAGAGTGCGACTTGCTTAAAAGAGAACTCAATTTAGCAATTGCACACTGTCTGACATGTGGGTTTCCTAAATGGGCAAATTAACACATTAACATATCAAAATGGCAAGTATTAACACATACACAGTTGGCTATGTTATATTGTTAAGTGAACCTAAACACATAGTAGAAATGTTTATCAATATATTGTATCCATGCATTAAGTCTTAAAGTGACAGCAGCCTAATATACTGTACCTGCTGCTGTCTGTGCCATTACTGTTAATCAAACAACAAAAAGGGAGAAAATCAATCATTGCTCTTGACTGAATAATTTTCATAACTTTAATAAGGATAAAAAATGAATTCATACAATGACAACTATACAGTGTTTTATTGATTATTAAATGTATGTGGTATATTGTGCTTGAATACTACTGCTAGACATATCCAAATGTGAAATTTAACCATTTAAAAAATGTTTTTTTTTTTAATTAATGAATTGTGATAAGGCTTTGGTTATATCACCTTCTCCTAATTTTAACTTACAATATTTTAGTTAGTAGTTTTTTCCACTATGCCATACTACTCCCACCTTTACTAAAAACTCAAAAAAGCAAACCACATACATATGTTTTATTATATGCAGTATGTGGACTTTAATTCATGAGAGTGAATGTGAATCATACCATCCGAGAGTAGAGATGGGGGATATGGAGGACCCTCTGCGGCGAGGCAATGGGGAACCATCTAAAGGGCTGCGGTCCTGGAGTATATGTCTGTATCTGGGGTTGTATCTGATCCAGCGGTGGAGAGCCTCACAGGCTTCCGGCTGCTGTCCTGTGTTGGTCAAGCTCACTGCCAGGGCCATCAGGGCCTTCAGATTGTTTGGGTGCAGTTCCAAACATCTATTTGAACAAAGACAGACAGACAGAACATGGCAAAATAGAGTGAGTTGCTGAGTTTGAGGTGGGACTACAGTATATGTTTGTCCAAAAAAAGCAAAAAACTGTTCAGAAAACAATAACTGTTTTTGCTATTTAATTTGTTACCACTAATTGTGCAAAAGCTCTTTTCGTGTAACATGTTTGCAAATATAAGACTTTTGGCTCTGCATAAATTGCAAAACCCTCATTATTGTCTACTCACCTCTGAAGACAAACAATGGCTGCCTGCTCATTCTCATTATCTGCTTGTGTGGTACCCAAAACCTGCCAAGCCTTTATAGAGGGGAAAAAATGCACTCTTGGTTGAAACAAACGTCACAAAATTATTAGAGCAAAGACATGAACGTATATAGGCTTGAAGGTCATTGTAAAAACAGTGTTCAACTAGTGGGGCTGCCGGTTTTCTTAAACATTTTGTTGTTCCCTCTCTTTATGTGCTTGACCAGTGCATTTAATGGCACGTCACTCTGGGGGCGATGACAGTGGACTTTAATGTGGCTTTGATTCAAGTTAAACAGGATCGTATTCATAAGCCATCCCAGAGGTTTACGCTATCTGTGTGGCATCGTCTTGGCTCATAAAGCATGGGAAATTGTATTAAATATTTGATGGTGCTGACTGGGCAATAATGAGATATAGCAGGGGATGTGAAGTAGAAAATGGATTTGCGCTGGCAATCACATATACTTGCTTTGGGCACTGAAAACATTAAATCAGATACTAATCTGTTTTTTGTTTGTGAGGTGATAAAACATTTTGAGTAAACTAAGTTGAAAACAGAACATGATGTTGTTACATGATTCTATAGTGGGCTGCCTTGATGTCTACTGATTACAGCAGCATTCAGAGATGGAACCTCAAAAGGAATGGATTTGATCTAAATATAAAATTCTTACACTTTTACAACAGTTGGTCACCCAAATCTTCTCTATATATTACTATTCAAATGTTTGGAATCGGTCATGTTTTTGAAAAAAACTCTCTTGCTCACTAGCTGCAATTATTTAATAAAAAATACATTAATAATTATATTGTGTAACACTGTTACAATTTATACTACAAGGCAGGAGGTCCAGACAGGTATTGACTACATTATAGTTAAATATCTCTTCGCCAAATTATTTCAGTTATTTCAAAGGGCTTTACAGCCTGCAACAGCAAAATAACCAAAACTCACAAAGACACTGACCAAGAAAATAAATATATTAAACAATAGGTCAAAAATGACAAACTATTTACATGTTTTTCCCCATTTTTTTTTTGATTATCTACAAATACATGCCGTCTTTCTCTTGCTCTCTCCCATATAAAAGCACACACATACATACAGTAGAGACACACACACTCACATGCACACCCCTAAACCCATGCTATATTTATTTAAAATACATTTATTTCACACTAAGTATACTTTAAATCCATTTACATATTTACTGAAATATCACTTAAGACTTACTGAATATAAATTATAATTCAAATGTATTTGGGGTATTTCTTTGTTACACATTTCTGTATTACAAAATGCACATTTTATATTATGCCTAAAATGTGTTTTAATGTCACTCACTATTAATAAGGATTGTGTGATCTCTATACAATACCAGTCTTTAAATGCAAGTACATTCAAATAAATGTTTGTATTTTTTCTCACTAGGGACAGAAACAAACATGCAGAGAAGCTTCTCGTTTTATACATTTGTATAACATATATTATTATATCCATATATTTTGTTCTAATGTCACAAATACTAATCTCATGCTTTACTGGGCTTTACATTATTATTTTGTTGTGGTGCTCTGCATTGTGGCCACATTACCACCTTGGGTGTGCATTATTTTCTAATAATTCTACAGCGTATGGACAATTCTTACATACTTAAATTGACTGTTTTAATTTTTATATATTTTAAATAATTGTATATGATTCTAAAAGCTGCTTAATATTTCTGGGAAAATCGTTCAAAAGAAAAGCATATATACACACTCATACATACATACATTCAACCATAATCATCTTGGATTTTGTTCCCCTTTTGCTCTGTGTAATGCATTCTGGGTTTGCCTTAATTGCAAAAGATGCCAAGCTGCCTTTGTCAAGCTGATCTTGACTTTGATGTACAGTAGTACCTTACTGAAGAGCCTTCAAGTCTTTGCATGCTAAAATGCTATGTAGGCCACTTTCTAAGTTTTGGAAAACAGTTCATGTGTAAGGAAGGTTAAACACACACACACATACAACACACAAATGCTCAATAAATGGTCTGTACATCTTTTGGAGTCTTTTACCTCTGAGTCTTGAGGGTCTTGTAAGATGGCCACCTCCAGAAGTAGTACCGCACTGTTCAGATCCCCATCCCTGCATTTCTGCAGCCCCTGTTCAAAGGCATTGGTGTAGTCTTTGTAAGGGTTAGTGGTATGGAAGTAGTAACCCTGCAAGCAACAGGACCAAAAAAAACAAGTTTAAACAAAACAATCAAGAGTAAATATGATTATTTCAGTAGAATACTTGAGAGCAGGACTTATTGTAAGCATTTCATACATCTGGAGAGGTAGATGGTGGTGTGTTGATAATTAGATCATGCTGAGGTCTTTAATATTGCAGTGGAAAGTGCAGTCGGGCTAATCAGAGGCATGGGGAGAGGAAAAGGGCACAGGAACTCACACTTCAAATGATCCACTGCAAAGCCATATGCCCAGCATTTACACCATCCAGGACAACAATAAACACAATAAACTAAGACTCAAATGAATGTAACAACAGATCGCTCCATCTTGCCACAGGCCCTTTAAAACTAACTATTAAAAATACTAAACATATAATATACAAAACAAAATGTAACACTGGGTGTTAAACTCCTGTCGAGCCAGCTGAAATAAAAATAGTGTGAACCAGAGATGGGCACTCGAGTTAGTGACTCAGGCTCGAGTCGCATTTTTATAGACTTCAGACTTGACCTGAAATGACTCCAGACTTGACTCGACTCGAGGAAAAATACTTTTAAAATATTTTTTATAGATATTTTAAAAGTAACTCAAGTCTTTTATCCTTAAATACTTATATAACTGATATTCAAAAGGCAAATGGCATCCGCACCCCGGCATCCATCCGGACCGCGAGCCATAACAGCAGCACCATGTTAAGTGAGCAGCACGTCAAAACAGCTGAGCAGATCACATAACAAGCGTTCAGGGTAGTTTATGACAAATATTGTTCAGTGCTACATCCTCTAGTATTTTTATCTAAAGCCAAACATGCTTTATTTAAGCCCTTTCAGCTCAGTGCACTTTCTCTCTTTCTCCGGACGCGAGCCGAATGACGTGGTTATTTTAACCACAACAGAAACATGGTGAGCAGCAAAATTATAGGTTACTTTCACTAAAACACAACTGCAAATACTGCAAATAAAGCTATTTATCTTCCTATCTATTTATCTATATATAACCTATGACTCTGACTGTTCAAACCAGATGTGACGAGAAGTTTCTGATCTAAATTTAGTATTATTAATCTGTAGGCTAAGAACATTTCAAAAGAATCATGTAATTATAATTGTTATTTAGATGGCTAGGATAGAACTTAAACTTTGAAACTGCTAGTTATTTTTCTTTTCTGCTCAAGATGAGAATGTTTTGATTCCTACATTGTTTCAAGTAGATAATGCTTTTAAGTAAAATTTTAAAATAGTATAGATTTCAGGAGGAAAACCCTGGACAGTAATTTTTCTGTCACATGGCATTGCATGTATCTAAGTGTATAAATACAATAAATGTAAAAATTTACTTTTTTAATGAATATAATTTATTTATTTATTTTTGTCCGGACCTCTGCTTGAAAGAAAATATAGAGGCCTCGCCTCTTGGAACTTTAATTGAATAGCCCTGACTTATAGCATAAATAAATAGTTTATTTGTATGGTTTTGTAATTTCTGTGTCAAATATTTACTTATGTGTCATGGTAGATTGGACTATTATTAAAGAATTTGATTTCAGAAAAACTGTTTTTAACATGGTAATGGATTAAAACATAAGCAACAGGCTGGATGTATATTAACCTTACATCTTAACACCTCTTTTTTTTTTACAAAGCAGATCATAGATCATATATTTTGTCTATAGCCTTTAAAACAGCTTCATAAATAGAAAGATTTCAATACATGAGGATTCTGAATGGGATTTTTTTGCGAGCCATTAAATTACTTGATTCTCGACTCTGACTCGTGACCAAAGACTTCAGACTTGACTCAGACTCCAAGTTAAAGACTTGTGAACATCTCTGGTGTGAACAAATATAATGATTATTACAGTAATTTGCACGCAGCACAAAAATACACCCTTTGAGGTGATTTTGGCAGGAACCACCACACAATTAGAAAAACACTACTAAACCCTGCCTTTCTCTTATTTATAAAAACGGATGTTAAGAATAAGGCCTTAAAGAGTTTTTAAACAATTGCACTTAGGAATAATCTTACAAACAACTGCACTTAGGAATAATCGTACAAACTTCTAGCAAATCACCCAGAACACCCTAATGACTAAATAGCAGCATCGCTGTCCATCAACCATTACATAGAAAAAACAATTACATAGAAATGCCCTAGCAACTGGAGGCTGTATCTCCAAAAGAGTTGTAGCACAGGCAGAACAGTAGTTTTTGGATATATCTGAACATTTTCTATCTGTTTGGAAGCACACAATCATGAAAAATAAGAGAGAATTTTAGATGAAAGACAGCATTACCCAGCATCTGGAGTCTATAACCTTTGAAGTGATAATCTACCACTGTATCAGTTCTGCATCACCAAAAATGCAATACAGAAGGCAGTGATTATTAAAATATATTAATGTGGTGGTGTGGAACAGTGCCTTTGATCTTTTAACAATGAATACAGTGGTTGGTTAAAGGTGGTGTATGTAATTTGTTGACTATACTAAATCATAAATATAGCACATGTTTGCAGATATTTAGGAAACATGCTATGTTCACTTACTCGTTTCTCTGAAAAACAATCCTATAGCAAGTTATTCTACTTTGAAATGTGCGTTCCATGTCGGAATGTCCGTTTTTGTTTTGGTCTGTGAGATTCCGCCCACCGCCAATTTATTCAATAGTATTTTGATACCCCTGGCTGCCAGATGGCGAAAGACACAGTTTATTGCAGCCATGGAAGCCACGAACTGTGTCAGATATTGCAGATTCTACATTTTAAAAGCTCTATTTATTATAAAAACCTTTGATATCAAAATCCCCACCTCGCACGGTGACGGGATATGTTAAAGGGATAGTTCACCCAAAAAAGAACACTCTGTCATTAATTACTCACCCTCATGTTGTTCCAAACTCATAAGACCGCCGTTCATCTTTGAAAAACAAATTAAGGTATTTTTGATGGAATCTGAGAGCTCTCAGACCCTCCATAGACGACAAGGGTCCTTACAAGATCAAGATCCAGAAACATAGCAAGGAGATCGGTAAAATAATCCATGTGACATCAGTGGTTCAACCGTAATTTTACGAAGCTACGATAATACTTTTTGTTCGCAAAACATCTGTGTCAGCTGTCCCACGCGAATTTACCAATCTCCTTGCTACGTTTCTGGACCTTGAACACGTAAGGACCCTTGCTGTCTATGGAGGGTCTGGGAGCTCTCAGATTCCATTAAAAGTATCTTAATTTGTGTTCCGAAGATGAACGGAGGTCTTACGGGTTTGGAACAACATGAGGGTGAGTAATTAATGACAGATTTTTAATTTTGGGATGAACTAACCCTTTAAATCTTTGTGATGTAGGAAACAGGGTTGGTTTTGCGTTTTTGACACAATCTCACATACTCGGCAATGGTGTTGAATGATGAATTTGCACATGGTTTGTCTTTAAGCATATTAAGAAATGACATATAGACATGTAAACATTAAAAAAAACTTGATTTATCACCACAGGGGATGTTTAAAATTAGATTATTTTTTTTAAATATTAATAATCATTCATTATTTGAAATACTTTAAATCATCCTGAGATCCTCTTGGAATTTGCTACAGTAGGGCCCAGCAAGTGGTGGAGAATGACTGATGCAGAGCATTCTGATTGGTTGAGAATACCTTCTCAGTGGGTGAAAAGTTGAGTGGAACCAGGCCTTCACTGTCAGCATCCTCCAACCAGTTCCTCCGTGCCAGCTCCTCCCACTCTGTCTGCATTTTATCCCAGAACTCAGTGTCTGACTGTAGGAGACAGTTTAACAGCCCTTTAGGACACAGCCAGTATTGGAATATCATATAAAACGTGACCCTGTAGAGCATTACTGAGAGATGTTATTTGGCATCTATTTAATGATGGTTTAACAATAACTTATTCCAGCAAGGAATACTAAGGATAGACTTCATAGCATTTTAATTGATATGTGTTTTCTATTTTAATTGTTCCACATAAAACAAGCCAGACTCAGAATCGTGCTCAAGCTTTATGAGGACATATTGTTTTGCAGCTATAAAAGTTGAAAAGTGATTTGAAGCAGCAAGGTCAAAAGTTCAACATATTCATCTTTATGGCTTCACCAGAATATAATCTGCAAAAATCACGTTTATGATTGGATTACAGACAAACCTCTCAGCTTTCATACAGTATCTAGTTCTTATCAATCTGAGAGGTCAGCAGAAGCACCACACAATGTATGCATGAGTGTTTTTAAACACTGTTTTATGTGTCAGATCAAATATGATAATTCCAGGCAGATTCTCGTTATTGTCCATCATGTACAGAAAAGGAAAAAGTACCCTAAAGAAAAGCATTATCTTAAATGACTCTCAGACATTGTAGGTGTGCATGTGTGTAGATTTATCTTAAAATTGTTATATACACACATTTATATAGAGAGAGAGAGAGAGAGAGAGAGATTTTAATATAATAACAATTATTTATGCATAATGATATGCAAGTAACCCTTATATTAAACCTAACCATATAGTAAGTACATGTAGTTAATTAATAATACTCAGTACTTAAATGTACCACACTGAAACAATGGACACCTTAAAATAAAGTGTAATATTCTTGCGCATGCAATCACAGTCACTGCCACAGTCTTTGCCTATTTGTGACCCTTGACCACAAAACCAGTCTCAAGTCGCTGGGGTATATTTGTAGTAATAGCCAAAATTACATTGTATGGGTCAAAAGTTTCTATTTTTCTTATACATGTGCATCTTAATAAATTAGAATGTTGTGGAAAAGTTCATTTATTTGAGTAATTCAACTCAAATTGTGAAATTTGTGTATTAAATAAATTCAATGCACACAGACTGAAGTAGTTTAAGTCTTTGGTTCCTTTAATTGTGATGATTTTTTCTCACATTTAACAAAAACCCACCAATTCACTATCTCAACAAATTAGAATATGGTGACATGCCAATCAGCTAATCAACTCAAAACACCTGCAAAGGATTCCTGAGCCTTCAAAATGGTCTCTCAGTTTGGATCACTAGGCTACACAATCATGGGGAAGACTGCTAATCTGACAGTTGTCCAGAAGATAATCATTGACACCCTTCACAAGGAGGGTAAGCCACAAACATTAATTGCCAAAGAAGCTGGCTGTTCACAGAGTGCTGTATCCAAGCATGTTAACAGAAAGTTGAGTGGAAGGAAACAGTGTGGAAGAAAAAGATGCACAACCAACCGAGACAACCGCAGCCTTATGAGGACTGTCAAGCAAAATTGATTCAAGAATTTGAGTGAACTTCACAAGGAAGGGACTGAGGCTGAGGTCAAGGCATTAAGAGCCACCACACACAGACGTATCAAGGAATTTGGCTACAGTTGTCGTCAGAGGCGTCTTACCTGGGCTAAGGAGAAGAAGAACTGGACTGTTGCCCAGTGGTCCAAAGTCATCTTTTCAGATGAGAGCCAGTTTTGTATTTCATTTGGAAACCAAGGTCCTAGAGTCTGGAGGAAGGGTGGAGAAGCTCATAGCCCATGTTGCTTGAAGTCCAGTGTTAAGTTTCCACAGTCTGTGATGATTTGGGGTGCAATGTCATCTGCTGGTGTTGGTCCATTATGTTTTTTGAAACCAACATCACTGCACCCGTGTACCAAGGCATTTTGGAGCACTTCATGCTTCCTTATGCTGACCAGCTTTTTAAAGATGCTGATTTCATTTTCCAGCAGGATTTGTTGGTGTTGGGTGTGCTTGACTGGCCAGCAAACTCACTAGACCTGAACCCATATAGAGAATTTATGGGGTATTGTCAAGAGGAAAATAAGAAACAAGAGACCAAAAAATGCAGATGAGCTGAAGGCCACTGTGAAAGAAACCTGGGCTTCCATACCACCTCAGTAGTGCCACAAACTGATCACCTCCATGCCACGCCGAATTGAGGCAGTAATTAAAGCAAAGGGAGCCCCTACCAAGTATTGAGTACATATACAGTAAATGAAGATACTTTCTAGAAGGCCAAGAATTCACTAAAAATGTTTTTTTTTATTGGTCTTATGAAGTATTCTAATTTGTTGAGATAGTGAATTGGTGGGTTTTTGTTAAATGTGAGACAAAATCATCACAATTAAAAGAACCAAAGACTTAAACTACTTCAGTCTGTGTGCATTGAATTTACTTAATACACGAGTTTCACAATTTGAGTTGAATTACTGAAATAAATGAACTTTTCCACGACATTCCTCACAATTATATTCCTTCTTAGAGAAAAATGATATCTGTGAGGATTTCCAGTCAGGATTTAGACCATCTCATAGTACGGAGACTGCTCTCATTAGAGAGACAAATGACCTGCTCTTATCATCTGATCATGGTTGTATCTCTCTATTAGTGCTCCTGGATCTTAGCGCTGTGTTCGACACTATCGATCACAACATTCTTTTGAATAGACTTGAAAACTTTATTGGCATTAGTGGAAGTGCATTAGCATGGTTCAAATCGTACTTATCTGACCGCCATCAATTCGTAGCAGTGAATGAAGAGGTATGATATCACAAGTGCAGTATGGAGTACCTCAAGGCTCAGTACTAGGGCCGTTACTTTTCACGCTTTACATGTTACCCTTGGGAAATATCATCAGGAAACACGGGGTTAGCTTTCACTGTTATGCTGATGATACTTAGCTCTATATTTCTTCACGGCCCAGTGAAACACACCAAATTGAGAAACTTATGGAATGCATAGTCAATATAAAAAACTGGATGACGAATAATTTCTTACTACTAAATTCTGAAAAAACAGAGGTGTTAATTATCGGACCTAAAAACCACACAAGTAATAACCTAGAACAATGTCTAACACTTGATGTCTGCTCTCTCGATTCTTCATCATCAGTCAGGAACCTAGGTGTGCTATTTGATAGCAATCTCTCATTTGACAGCCACATTTCTAGCATTTGTAAAACTGCATTTTTTCATCTTAAAAATATATCTAAACTGAGACCTATGCTCTCAATGTTAAATACAGAAATGTTAATTCATGCGTTTATGACCTCAAGGTTAGATTATTGTAATGCTTTATTGGGTGGTTGTTCTGCACGCTTAATAAACTACAGGGTCCAAAATGCAGCAGCTTGAGTTCTTACTAGAACCAGGAAGTATGACCACATTAGTCCGGTTCAGTCAACACTGCACTGGCTCCCCAATAAACATCGTATAGATTTTAAAATCTTGTTAATTACTTATAAAGCCCTGAATGGCTTAGCTCCACAGTACTTAAGTGAGCTCTTATCGCATTATAGTCCTCCACGTCCACTTCGATCTCAAAACTCTGGCCATTTGATAATACCTAGAATATCAAAATCAACTGCCGGCGGCAGATCCTTTTTCTATTTAGCGCCCAAACTCTGGAACAATCTACCTAACACTAATCAGGAGGCAGACACACTCTGTCAGTTTAAATCTAGATTAAAGACCCATCTCTTCAACCTGGCATATACATAGCACACTAATACACTTCTAATATTCAAATCCGTTAAAGGATTGTTAGGCTGCATTAATTAGGTCAACCGGAACCGGGAACACTTCCCATAAAACACAATGTACTCGTTACATCGTAAGAAGATTGACATCTATGCTAATATTAGTCTTTTTCTTTTTTATTCCGAGGTCACCGTAGCAACCCGATCCGGTCCTTATCCAGCGAAGATGATCACTGCGGTCAACAGATCCAGTCCGTATCCAGATCAGATGGTGGATCAGCACCTAGAGACGACCTCTACAGCTCTGAACGTCAGCGGAGACCAGGACACCTAGATGAGCCCCAGAGACAGATCCCCAGTGAGGACCTCATCACATAGACAGCCATCAGGAAAAGACCACATGGAACCAGTGGAGCCCTTACAATCTGACTTTGCTGCAGTTGGAACAAACTACTGGTTCGTCTGGCCAGAGGGGAGACTGGAGACTGGTCAGAGCCTGGTTTCTCCCAAGGTTTTTTTCTCCATTCTGTCACCGATGGAGTTTTGGTTCATTGCCGTTGTCGCCTCTGGCTTGCTTAGTTGGAGACACTTCATTTCCAGCGATATCACCGACTTGATTGCACAGATACTATTTAAACTGAACTGAGCTGGACAATGACATCACTGAATTCAATAATGAACTGCCTTTAACTGAAAAATGGGCGTTTAATCTTGTAATTTTACATTAGTGATACACTATTTTCCTATTTTGATATTGTGCAGTTGCTTTGACACAATTTGTTTTGTTAAAAGCACTATATAAATAAAGGGGACTTGACATTCTAATTTATTGAGATGCATCTGTATGACAAAAATCATAGCAAAAAAAAAAGCTGCAGTCTGTAAGTTTTGCCATTTTATCGCCATCCCTGTTGAAAACCTGGTATTGTAGCCAGGTGCAGAATTATCTTTATTACGTGGGCTGTACTCTGGCACAGATCCAGCGCGAATGAATTTAATGTTTTGAGGTGAATGTGTAGCTGTCAGTCACCACACCGGCGTGAATCAAACACTTAATCACGTATAATCACAGTAATCACAGATTCTAGCCTACGTCTTGGAATATATGACCCAAATCAGAATTTTCACCAGATATTGTCATCTGAGCAAGCAAGTAACACGTCTGCCATGCTTGTTCTGCCCAACTGAAGAAAAAAGCATTTCCATAAATCGCGATACCAACAGTGATTAAATCTAAAGATCGGTTAGCTCATATCACATCAAACCATGCAAGTTATTATTATTGTTATAATTTATTCTAAAATTATTAATGTTAACATCAGCATTGCGTGACTATGGGTATAGTGTGCATTAACGTGTAGATTTAAATTTCTGTACAGTCTAATCTAATTGTCATGCCATTCTAATTTCATATTAAGAAATTATTTTAACCCCAAAAGCAAACTATGCTCCCTTCGAAAAGGTTTTCTTTGGAATACAAATCTTGTGTAATCCCAGGCTATCTGTAATCAAAAGCACATTTAAAACTGGAATATAATTTTATTTTATTCACACGTGTTTCATAAACACTTTCTGGATCCTTTCTGGATCACAATCCGCCATCAAAATGATAAGTTTAATTATTCAAGAATCTAGCTGCTGTGAGGAAAGGCTATAAACGATAAGCCACCTGCAGCTTAAAACTTATTTTTTGATTAGTAATATGTATTGCTAAGAACCCTCTTTTGGACAACTTTAAAAGCAATATTCTAAATATGCAGATTTTTATGCTACCTCAGATTGCAGATTTTCAAATATTTGTATCTCAGCCAAATATTGTCATATCCTAACCATACAGCAATGGAAAGCTTATTTATTCAGCTTTCAGGTGATGTATAAATCTCAATTTCGAAAAATTGACCCTTATGACTGGTTTTGTGCTCCAGGCTCACACTTAAGTTTTTTCAAGGGCTACTGGTCATGACAAAGGGAAAAAAGAGCATCACATGAATGAGGACATTTATTTAAGGCAAACAGCAAATAACCCCATGAACTTCATTCACGCCCATGACACTGATCTAAAAGGCTTTTTATCCATCTATCTGTGCATTTGTGCATGGTTTGCTAGTGTGTGTTCCACATAGCATACTTTATTTGCTTACTTTGGCTCACTTAAGAGTGCTGCTTGAATAACTTAGTTCTTAAAGCACCACTGACTGAAATATCTTTGTGTTTTTATTTTTCTTGGCAGCTAAAATTGATCTTACAACACACAAAAAAATGTGTAGGCTTCAACAGTCAGCCTAGAGCCAATTTACTGAGTTTGCATTAAAGGGAAGTGAGGGGAAAGTGCTGTATCTGTGATGAAGGTACCCACTGGATGGGCCAATAAATCACAGAAAATCCTGCACACAATCACGTACAACAAACAGTCACATACACACTCATCTTTCCCATTTGCATGATTGATACACTGGTATAAATCAAATAAATAATTGTCTCTGTTATCACTTATCAGCCCAATGGAATATGAATGATCAATCTTTTCCTAGATTGCCTGCGGTTCCTTCGAGCAGTTCTGTCACCATGACGAAGAGGTGCCATGCAGATGCAACACCGCAAGGGTTCTTCAGAGTCATTCATCTGTACTCAAATAATGGCCAACTAGCACAGAAAACCTGCATACTAGCTATATAGTTTCAACAACTGTTTTATTGTTAAATGTGTTTATTTTTACTTTAGGTTATAATATGCACCAGGTACTCGTTTTGTAGTAATTAATCAGGGAGTCCCTGATAAAGTAAAGAAAAATATTTTAGAAAATCTTGTTTAAAACAAATTTTCCAAGAATCTGTATTCATATTTGTGTGATATATGGTTTTTAAAAAAACTTGTACAAATGTTAAATTTGAATGTTGTGTGAAACAAAAAGCAATATACAGGTTTACTGTCCCGGATTCACCCTATTCAACGCCGTCACTCTACCATGGACTAATCATATGCACCTGTCACTCATCAAGGTCACTATTTAACCTGCTCTCACACTCACACTCATGGTCTGGCCTCGTATGTATTACGCTGCAGACTTGTCACTAACCAGTTCTTTCGATTCTTCCAGCATGGTCTCCCTGTGTCTGTGTGGCCCTCCTCGTCTCGTCTGACATCCTCGTCAGCACATCGGAGTTTCGCCCTTGTGTTTTCACCATGTTATCATTCAAGACTGTTCTGTTATCGCACCATTTGTGTTAAATAAACCCTGTCTTCCTGAGTTCTTTTGTTATTACATATTTTCTTTACATCATACATAGTTGGGATTGTATGTACCCATTTTTATTTACTTTAAAAAAAATGTAATAGATTTTTAAAAGTTTCTCTTTTTTTACTAATATCATAAACTCTTCTTTCATAAATTTAAAGATTCTAAAATTTTAACGAGTTATTGACCTTGACCGTTATAGTGGTCTGAAGGTGTATAGGCCCCTCTATGTTATAATTTCCTGTTTTATGTTTTTCTGCTAAAGTTTTTCCAGTATTGTTGGAGACACGGCCTTGTGGGCAACGGTCTGACATATGGTGCAGCTGTGCCTCAGGTGACCCAAGTTCAGCATGAAATCATTTATAGATCCTGTTCCTCTCTCTCCTCATCAATTATTTACTGTCTCAACTTCATTATACTATCTAATAAAGGTAAAAGCCAAAAAAATATAACTTCAAATACGAATAAGCAGTAAAGCCGTTTTGAAAGAATAAAAAATGAGTTTGCCAAATGCACTTTTTCTTAATTTCTTAATAAGATTTTAATTCTTATAATGAAGCTTTTTATTTGCCAAAAAAGTAAACGTATAAAAATGTACACTTCAACTGTAGATATAACAATAGGAATCATGTTCAGTTGAATATGTTTCATGGCAGAAATAAGCTTCCTTAAAATTATAATTTAAATATAAAAGCATATGTATTAGGGAGTGTGTTATAAAAGTTAAGGTAGTATAAAAGGGAAGGAGAAAACTTCAGATAGTTTGAATCATGATATTGATCAGATCTTAGTGTCATTGTTTAATATAGCTACAGTACAGAAGCTCTGGCATTTTTATTTTACTGGTTTCTTAACTGAGCAGCACATCACTTTAAAATGGATGTCTTATGAATATCACTGCCCAATAAGCATCTCTGGATAGAAGACTGGAGTGTAAGAGCTGAAATCATCACAAAGCAACCTCTTTGAGAAGTCATTTGTGTTGATGCTGCACTCCTAGGCTAAAAATACACCAATTATGCAGTCTTAACTTACAGGGTGATACTGACCTTACAGAATGCAAGAAACTGCAATTCCCAGGTGGCCAGATACATTGTGAATAAGCCCTTATGTATGAAGTTTCGTGTGGAAACAGATAAGACTTTTTTCAAACTTTTCAAATGAATAAGTATCTGTGATTTTCTTGTGTTAGCATGTGTGTGTGTGAATTGTAGGGACGCCGTCTCACCTCCACAGCAGCCTTGGCTCGAACAAACTCATCCTCTAATGAGTGTTGTCTCCCCAGCAAAGTGCCACCCAGCTGGGGCCTCTGCCGCTGCGCACACAGATGGTCACATACATGCAGACAAGGTCAACCAGCAGTCGCTTTGTATCACCGTCTTTGTCCTCAGATCATGCTGAATAAGCAACCATGGCCAATATACATTTTTACTATGCAATGGCCCCAAAAAGTATCAGGGGACTCATTTATAAAACTCTCTGTATATTTCATCCTAAAAGTGTGCGTAGGCACAAAACCTTGATTTTGCGTACGCACAAAAGTTGTCAGATTTATAAAACCATGTGCACGCCAGAACCTATGCACAAATCCCTTTATAAATCCAAGTTAGGGGAAGATTGCGCTTTATAAATCCAAGTTAGGGGAAGACTCCTCCCTGAAATCACCATATATGGAGCTTACAATGCCTAGTTTTACTATGCATAACCTCATCTGCATATCATGCATATTCCTATCCATGTGACACCATGTTTAACACCGTCAAAGGTACAAGACATTAAGAAAATATGAGATACATAAATGCCTTTTTTTGTTGCTAAAATTAATCTAATATCCTTGTTATGTTTTAGAATAAATATATCAAAATATTAATAGGGAAACTGTTTAAAATAGTTATCAAATAAATATTTTAGAATTTTTTTTAAGTTATGAAGAATAAAGCTGATCTCATTCTTTTACACTGGCTATTTAGTGGAAACAGAAAGGCCTATTTATTGCAGTGTAAATGCAATTGTCTGACTCGGTGCATCACTGGTGTATTTTAAAAATGAAACGTGCAATTCTTACCGTTTACTTCCAGTTGTATCCTTCAAATACAGAGATATTTTTCATAATGTTGTGGAGATGCCTTCACACGACATTAACGCATCCGTGCAGCTGCGGTTGTACAGTAAGTTATTTTCATTGGACCTATTCAAACCGGACAATGGACCGTTCAACCACCGAATATCCACCATAACATCGAAGTAAGTGCGCATCAATGATCATTGTTCTTGCTAAAAATATGTTCTCATAAAATGAGATCTGCAGTTTAAATATGAATTATTGTGTACCTATAGCATCGCTGTCATTAAAACATACTGTAGCATGCCACAGGAAAATTGATGAAGCGCATCCACTACAAATATGTCTAAATTCATATAGCCTAATTTTTGTTTAACTTCTGCATAATGACTATGTAATTTCAGTGCTTAATACATATTGAGAGTGGAATATTTAACATCGACATGAAAATAGAGTTTAAAATCGTTGTTTACTTCATTAATTTTCTAACTCCTGGAAAAAGAGTTTGTACGTATGGGTCAGAGTTTGCGTGCCGGTGTGCGCAAATTTTCCTGTCATGTTTGTTTTTATAAATCCCACCTTTAGCGTAGGAAGTGGCGCACGTCTCTTTCAGGGCAGGTTTTGTGCGTACGCAACGGTTATAAATGAGGCCCCTGGATACTGCAAATGAAAGACATCTGCAAATAAAAGATGATAAAACTTTTTTCATAAATAATTTGTCAAGAACTAACAAAATGTAATTGCCATATTGGGGATTTAAATGCATCTGAATTCAATGTGATTTTTAGTGGATGTTCAAAGCCAGTTCCTCTCAAGTTTACACAGATGTTCTAGCAGAGTAAGTACAGAGGATAGTTACTAAAGGTTGAGTAAAATTGTACCCAAAATAAAAAAAAATATTACAATAGTTAAATAATAAATAATATTAAATAACAATTAAAAAATACTACTCTACCAATTTCTTGCAATAACGCAAACAAAGTATCTTTGCCTTAACTTTGAACAGTTAATCTATTGTTTTATCAAGTAGAGCCTCTTTCTGTAAAAAAAATTCTTTAAAAAGTATGCTTGTTCATTAAGATTGTTTTATCTAATGCAGTGACATTTAGACTTTTTTTTGGTATATTAAATACTTTCTGAGGCCACTGTATATTATTCCTGTACTCAGTTCTTCAATAGGCAGGATTGTGGGCAATATAGGGATAGGCAATGTCGGTCCTGGAGTCCCACTGTCCTGCAGTCTTTAGCTCCAACCCTAATCAAACACACCTGAACAAGCTAATAAAGGTCTTCAGAATTACTAGGGCTACAGACAGGTGAGGTTTTTTTTCGAGGTTGCAGCTAAACTCTGCAAGACATCAGCACTCCAGGAACAACGGTTTAGTATGTTCACTATTTAGTATCCCTGGTTTAGCATGTAGTATTGCTATATTTGAATCCTTACTATTATCTGATAAATAAATATAACATCTCTTGCACATTGAGTAATCAATACAGAAAAAATTGGCAAAAACACATTTTTGATGCATACTCAGGAAAAGGGTACATGTTGGTAAAAATCCTGTACTTCAAACAATGAATGTATCTATTTCCATTAACTACACCTTAGAAACATGGAAGGCTTTTTAGAGTAGCATTCTGTAACTGTTACATACAAAGATGTATGTGTCTTCCCTCAGGTACCTTAGCTTACAATTTGGATTTTAGTGCTTCCAGTATTTGATTTGTTTTTCTAATGGAACAATTTTGTCCCCAGAAGGCCTTAGTGAGAAGGGTTTGTACCATTTAAGTGCACACAGGAAAAATTTCCTGAGTGTGAGGGGAGATGAAGATCAATACTGAATGCTGCTGTAGTATTTTACATGAGATCAAAGTATCATTAGTGTGTACCTGAGGGGCCGGCCCAGGGTCTGACTCCGTGCTAATGCTGAGCTCCAGGGCACTATGCCTGTTAGAGAAATCTGTTTTAAAGTCTGCAGACCTGAAAAGGATGAGATGCTGTGAATAATGATCTTACTGCTCGCAATAACGATAATTATACACAGAGGCAACTGAATTATTCAACTGAATTGAACAACTCAAATCTAACATCTGATACTCTTAAAATGCATTCTATTTCTTCATTTTTTATAACCAATAAGTAGATTTACCCCCAAAGCTCACTAAAATCAGAGTGTCAAAGAGAAAAAAAAGGCTTCTCAGGATGATTTGAAGAGTAAATGATAAAATATGTAGAACTGACTTAAAATGATTAATTCCCTTTATAATAATGGTATGATGTATTCAAGAACAGTTCTTCTAATAATGTTTGTGACACAGCTGTCCAAACGTGTTTAGCCTAACTACATGTTAATGGTCTTTTTAAAATGGCTTATTAAATCTAATTTCGTGGTTTTGGGGAATAGAAAGTTAAAAATAAAAAATGCTTTGTTTTTGTTTTACCCCAACATTAGTTATTGAAGCAGCATAAAGTTGATCTTTATGGCTCTAGAAGAGTTAAGCACACCTTGTGAGTGTGACTGCATTAAACACTAAACTTGGAAACATATCGTATCACGCCTGGTTAGGACACCATGATAGCATATGCACAATGAGGTAGAAACCTGACCGTACCACAAAAGCTCATTAGATGAATGGTTGGAGGTGCATCTCTTCCTCTCATATCTCCACTTCCGCCCTCCATTCAAGGCACTGTCTGGGTGAAGGCTCACCTCCTCCCATTTCCCCAAGGGTGAGCTGCTCACTGGAGACAGGACAGTTGGAGTAAGACAGGAAATAAAACTGACAGGCTGTCACAAACTCTGCTTTTAATGAAACAACACATTGGTGCAAAAGGTAGATTAAGGCTACCCAGCAGCAGATAAGGATACAGCTTACAGCTCAAGGCTTGCCTATCTCAACCAGGCTATAGCCTGCAGCTCGCAATTGATTAAAGCAGTTGGGCTGTGGAATGATAAATATATTACAACAGGGAAAACATGGCAATGGTTTAGCTTACAGAAGCTTAAGGCATAATCTACTGGAAATGAACTTTACAGTGCAAGTTGTTCAAGCTTTCCAGAGGATTAAAATAAGCCAGTGTAGCGTTTCATTTTAAACCATTTCTAGCATAAGCTTGAGACAAACAACAGAGCTAAAATAAAAATGAATACATTTCTACTTGGGGCATTGGTGTCATGAAAACCCAGTTCTGTGTGTTTAAACCATTTACATAATTTACCACCAATTCATTTCCACTTCTTTAAATCTAATAATATGCTAATGTGAATGCTAAAGTGCAGACTGCTTACTGATCAAGTGGCCAATGGGATAAAAAAAGACAACAAATGGCAAAAATGTAATTACACTGAGAGCCTGGATTAAATCAGCTGTAAATGTAATCATAAGCACCCCTTAAACTGATTAAAAGAACGTTACACTTAAATCAATTTCATAAATGCAGGCCTCTTTATAGATTAAAAGGGACAATTTGCCTAATGCATTATTATAGGGTTTCATGAACTAACGGTTTGCTCACAGCAGGTAGATACAGCTACCATAGCTATGGTGTCTGGGTCAACCCAGGAAGATCATTATCATCATAATACCACACTGTCCAATTTTTTATTTTTTTTTTTTATCAGATTGTAAAGTCAACACCATCAAATCTCAGTAACCTTTGATGGCATCAGTAGTAAAAGGCATCAAGGCAAAACAAATCTCAACTGACAACTAAATTGAATTATGGTGAATTTTAACAACATTGGCAAAGTATCTTTCATTAATAAGCAATATACCTGAATCTAATGAGGCTCTTTCTGGGTTAGAACGGCTGGGAGATGATGGCTCTGTCTCCACCTGAATCAGCTCCGTCTCTTCAGTCTTCTTCTTGCGAAGGCTACTCTTAGAGAAACCATTCTTACGAGACCCACGGGGACTCCATCTGTCCCAACTCCACCTTCTCTCACAAGGTTCACTCAAGTCCACCAAGTCTAGTGCTGTGGACAAGACTATGGGCAAAAAATTCCAATCATGAATAGTGAAAAACTGATACCTAAAAAAATATTTTTAAATGAGTTTAAAGGATTCGTTGGGACAAAGAGTAAATACCAAGGAACACCAATTGAAAACTGATTTACGTAATCAAGGTAGCACTGTATTTTGGGATAAAAAGCATTGTGTGCCTAACAACTAAGGGATAGAGGAGGAGAAGAGCAGATTAGTGAGAAGGAAAGGAGGAACAGATGACAGAGCAATAATTATGGGGGAACCTGCTGTGTTGGAGGTGACTGGCCCTGTGGCTCCATCACTCTTGCTCTCACTCTGGAAGTCATCAATAGAAGGGCTGAGTAACGGACGACTCTCTTGCTGCTCACTACACAACTGCAACACATAAACCAAACAATTTTCACTTAGCATGCACGCATTTCCATTAAATGTTGACTTATTTGTAACATTTATGTAGACATTTATTTTGTTTCCCATTTAATGTTTTTTGGTCAAGTCAGTTTAAGTTCTTGTTTCTAGTTATTGTACCCCTTTTCCTTAATATCTCCCCCTCTTTGTTGTTTAGCCACACTGCTAAAATACTTTTTCTCTGTTTAATGGGAAAAAACTACTTTAAGTAAATAACTTGTAGGTTGATTTGCCCCAAAAGTGAAAATGCTGTGGCGCTATCAGAGGTCAAGGCAGTCAAGGTTTGACATGTTAGCATGGACCAGCTAGCCCCTGTTGGTAGATGCCAATGTTGTGCAAGATACCATCCCCCTGCAAAGAACTCACTTGGACCCTAAAGCAATTCCAGTGGCCAGAGTTTTTAATTGGTAGTCTATTTTTGCCTCATTGGAAATGAGAAAAAATCGCCACATATTTTTCTTATTCATGAAAATATGCAATCAATGTAATTACATATTTAATTCATGCAATTGCATATTGAAAATATGTGAATAGTGCTGTCACTAAAAGGCTGCCACTAAAATTCTGAACTTTTCCAGGTTGTACCCCTCTCCCCTAAGCTCAATAAATAAGATTTGTCATAGAGGACCTCAATTGACCCCAGTCATCATAGGACACGGGACAGTGCTCCTGGTTGTTCACTTAACAACGGCAGTGGTCACAGTATACTACAAACGTAAAAAATTGTCAAATTAAACAGTTCTCATTCTTTGAGTTTTCAGTTTATGAAGCAGTCACATTATCAAAATTTTGGAAAAATTCCACAGGCTAAAAGCTTTACTGTCAATAATGCCCACACTATAATTTCACACATAAGTCACTTAGAAATCAAGATTTCTGTTGGTCAAATTAGGGAAATTTGCATGACCCACTTGATCCCGTTGTGAAATCTGTGGGAAAAACTTTCGTCCTCACATGGAACAATATTAAATGTGACTGCATCTTTAATTTGGTTCGCAAGCTAACAGCTTAGCCTGGTGCCTTAGAAAATGCTAACTGGTAAAGAAAACCAGTTATGAAAGTAAAAGGCTCATAAATTAGATGCAGCTCTTAGCTTTAGTCTCATGTTTATGTTCATGTTTAGTTTAACCTTCATGTTTCCAATCCAAAGAGTGCTGCAACCAGTAATCTCCTTAAATGTTACATCATCATATTACATACTCATTTCAGTGAGAAAATGAAATAATTAGAACTGAGATTATTATTCTTTACTGTAAATCATCCAATCTCACAACACAGAGGGCATCTTATTACCTGTGGATAGTAGGGACGTGCAATTAATCGCATGCGATTCTCATGCGCATCCCGTCAGTAAAGCCGGCTCCGTGATTGCCGGTAAATCTCCATCACCTGCTTTCAAATGGAGCGGCAGTTAATACACAGAGCCGTAGTTCACTGACAAGCTAGGCAATATCGCGTTCAATATCGCAGATGAATCGCATTCTATTATGAACGCGATATCGCGTAGCTTGTCAGTGAACTACGGCTCTGTGTATTAACTGCCGCTCCATTTGAAAACAGGAGATAGAGATTTACCGGCAATCACAGAGCCGGCTTTACTGACGAGATGCGCATGAGAATTGCATGTGATTAATTGCACAGCCCTAGTGGATAGTAGTAGTAATGATTGAAATATCTGATTCAGACCAAAAAAATCAGATATCGAGCATATTGCATCTTTTAATTGATGCAATGCTGTAACTCAGTGACATTTCTAAATAAATGTTCATAAATATATTGATTTGTTTACAAGAATAAAATAGACCAATACATGTAACAATACAATACATGATATGTGTATACAGTACATATAACAATGAATCATTGTGGTGTAGCAGGTTGTGACAAAAATTGACACAAATCTTTGGATTTGGCCATCAAATTAACAGAATGGCCATTTTTATGGCTGTCATGAATTGCTTAATTAGAAAACAACTGCCCTTGACACAGGTCAGCCCTGAAAGTGCACTTTACTTCATAATTAAGGTAATAAATTATCAATATAGGGCACACAACAGAACCCATTTGTGCCTCTTGGTAATGTGTAAAGAACACATGAGGTCCATCCTGAAATCTTACAAGCACCAAACTAATTATTTTAACACTAAAGGTGAATTCACAAAATAGTTTCAGCGATTTATTGACAAACCACCCAAAATCCAGTTTAACTAAATGTGCAGATATTTATTGTCTTACTCCCTGCCTTGGGACATTAGGCAGGCTACTACTTTATCCTCTTCTTAAGACAAATGTTTAATGTATAGCATTTTTTGATGGTATTGATTTTTTTGTATTTTGTTACTGTACTGATTTTTTTTTATTGTAAAGCACTTTGTAACTTTGTTTTGAAAGGTGCTATATAAATAAATGTTTACATACTTTTCAGAAAATGCCAGTTTATGCAAATTAGGCTTATTATAGACTCTCGTTATTCAGAAAACCCAATGCTATTTGCCTGGCACATTAACATTGTGCTATGACTGCCCACAGAAAAAAAACAGTAAATGTAATTTTATTTAATAGTTGGGTTTTATTTGGTGTGTGTGTGTGCATATTACATTGATAATAGCAGTCAAGTGTACTTTCTGCCTTTTAAAGAATGATAAAGTAAAGTATGCCAGACTTCAGTAGTCTGCTGCATCCAAGCATTAAAATGTCAGTTTCCACTGTTACCTGATCTTCAAAATTCTATAAGTGAAAACAGCATTGTGCTAATAGTGGGTACAGTCCAATTTTAGTTAAGTCCCCCCTCTGAATCCTAAATCTAATTTCAAATTTTATTTTCATACCTGTATATGAAATAACTTCTTCATTGCTTTATAATTTTTTAGGTCATTAATTTGCTCAAATTTTTGTCTTTAGTGTATTGGTGCAACGGATCACAAAACTCACGGTTCGGCTCATATTACGGATTTTGAATCACGGATCTGATCATTTTTCGGATCAGCAAAAACCAAACAAACAAACAAAACAAAAAAGTTAGGTTTTTATTCATTACTGAAAGATTACTTTAATTAAGTACTCCTATACCACAGCAAAAACTACTAGCTGAACTAATAAAGTAAGTAATAAAACAAGAACAATTACACAAATGACAAGCATAGATGAATACAACATAAAGTTACTAATAAAGTCATTAACACTATCATTAAGGTGCAGAAATTTAATAATTAATTGTAAAATAACCCAATAGTGCTCTGCACTTCAAGTATTTATAGGCTGCAGTCTCTCTAAGACCAAATGTATGTCCCTAAAACTGACACACATTCGGTTTCTTTCTCAGCTGTTTCGGTTCACTTAAGATATAACCGACTGTGTTTACCAGAATACTTGCCAAAACGGGTATTTAAACATAACTTTGTGTGTATGTTTCCGTTCAAAGAGAAGTGAAAGAGGAATCAATCTGTGTGAATCACGCAGTCTGAATCGCGCCTCTCTCTCTCTCTCTGTGTGTGCTTGCTTCGGGTGCGTGCGGCAGCGGTAAAAAAACAGCACGCGTGTTCTCTTTTGCTAGAATGGTTTAAAATAGTTTGAATGGGTAAAATGACAAGACAAAACATATGTAACTGATAAACTTTCACTCTATGATGGTTAAACTTAACAGTTAACCCGCAAATCACATGCGTGCCGAACCGTGGGGTCTGGTCCCTAGAGGTCGACCGGTATATCGGCCGGCCGATATATCAGGCCAATATTTGTCATTTTTTTATATATCGGCATCGGCCGATATCCGTGTTTAGAAGCGCCGATTTAAAGTCAGGCACGTCCGCGGGCAGCCCCGTGTAATTGGTGCGGTGGACGTGCTGTTGCTGCATGTGAAGCACCCCAAGCCAAAACTTTTGGAAAATTCAACAACAGTCCTGGGAGATAAAGGAAAGGCTTAAATTCTGATATTTCAACGTCCTATGGCCATATATTTACTATATATTACTAGTAAACTATGAAGAGTTGCTTCACTCAGCGAAAGAAAAAACGAATAGCACAGAACCGTTGGGAACTGGCATAATGCTACAGCTGGTTGAAGGTTCGCTTACTTGCAGTTAACTTTAAGGACTGTAGTCGAAAACTATCAGCAGCTTGCTTGCTAACATATTAGTCCCAATGTTATAAGTTCGGATTTATTTTTCCTGTATCGGAGTTGGAGAATTTCACTCTGTGCGTGGGGTGGAGAAGGCGGCAGAACGGTGTATGACATTTGTTTGGAAGCATTTGAAAACTTCAATATATCGGTCCTAAAAATCAGCCAAAAAAATCGGCAGCACATATCGGCCATCGGCTGACCCTGACCTCTAAACATCGGCATCGGCTATAGAAAAACCCATATCGGTCGATCTCTAGTCCATATGGATCATCTACGATCCGTTGCACCCCTTCTTTTGTGTATCCTAAATTTAGGCTGAATTGTACAAGAATTCGCCCATTACTTTAAATTTCACTTGATCTTTTGTAAGGAATGAGATAGCAAGAGATTTCAGCCCATTTTCACAATGCACCCTCTTAGCAGTAACTGGTAGTAAATTCCCCATTGAGCAGCTCATCACTATGTACTGAGAAATGCGTGGCTCTCTGCCACATCCCCAATGGAATAAAACCAAGCCCTCCAAATCACAAAATCCTCCAACATTTGGGTAAACCTTTTATAGACAGCCAAAAATGACATCCATTTATTTACTTCATATAACTGAAGAATGGTAGTACAATTAAAAAAAATAACATAGGCGAGCCACATTGCAGCACGACTCTACATTCACATTTAATTTGCTTCCTGCAAATGAACGATTCCCTAAGTGTGAACAAACAGCAAATAACATGAACATGCAGCTCTGGATTAGGTATAAAACAGGTAACGTACATGCGATTCAAAGCCAAAACAAAAAAAAACAGAAATAAAATGTAAGCAACAGAACAATCTACAGCTGCTTATGAGGAGAGTAGCACTCACGTAAAGCAAATGCCACTCTTGTTTCTGTCATGAAACACTGACGGTCCCAAAGGACCACCCCATTTTCATGGCGTCATCTAGTGTGAACCCCATAAAGCAGCTTGCTTTCAACAACAAGAAACAACTTCAGTACTTCCACACATATAGCTCATGTGTGTCACGTAACACTAACGGATATTCAGAACAGGGTGCACCAAGCGCTTGGTGTTACTTAACTTTTTCACACAGTCATGCTTGGTGCTCCCTGTTGGTGGGTGTATGTGCTCAGCCCACCTTGGTTGTCACGGTGAGCAGGGGTTTTCCATCTGAGGATGCCTTACTTGGTAGCTCCTTCAGCACCATAGCAACCGCCCTAGAGTCTTTCTCCTACAACAGTGAAATCAACAGTGAGTTGTGTCAGTTTGTATTCAAATTCCTGTGATTGTGCAGGTTCCTTGAGAAACACTATTAAAACATTACTAATTCAAATGATAATTCAGATAATTTACAGGCTTACAAGTAAAAAATCCTCTTGCTTTTTAAGCCATATTTTGTTGGTTAAAAAATTACATTTACCCAACTGACACAAAGCATTGTGCATAATTAGCACGCTATCATCTATCCTACAGCCCAAAATAAATAATTAGGGATACACTATATATCGGTATGATATTGTTTATTGGTCACTATTTTGGGCAAATAAGTTTTTATTATTTATTTTGATCAGAAAATTGGTTAATTTACGTGTGAATGGTTTAATAACTTTAAAATTAAATATCACTGTTAAAAGTGAACTATGCTAAAAAGTATAAATTTTTCGTACTGTACATATATATATATATATATATATGTTGTGATGCCTAAATTCCTGTGTAGCATCTACAATAACTGATTTTAGCTTTCAGCATTTTATTTTTAATTTATTTAATTAGTATATACCAATTAGTATATAATTTAATACTGGCTATTTACTGGCTATTTTAACGTGAAAATAATTATCAGTTATCTCTTTTTCTCTTCTGGAAAAACAGTTATCATTGCCAAAACTTTGCCACAACATAAAACTACTTATCCTCAGCAAAGACATGCTACAATACATAAGAGTAGTAAACCATTGCTCTATTCTAGGATACACTGACTAGACACCAGGCAAAAACATAGGGCTAACAACTGTGCTTTTAACAGTCCCTACGCCACTCAGACAGATCTAAGCACTTAAGCCACCACTGGGACACTGAGAGCTCGAGTGGAAGCAATTCACTGGCAATGTTTAACACTGCAGAATGTCATTTAAACCCTAATGTATTTGCTGAGTTGAACAACTACACAGTTGGTCCCATATTGCAATCCAAGGTAATCTAACTGTGCTGTTTTATAGTGACCAATGAAGTGAACCGCTAATGCAACACTCCAGGGTCCAGCAACAAAAAACACCAAAATGAAATGTTTTTAAACTCTGGAGACATCTAAGAAACAAAAGATCTTTCAAAAAATATTATATCAATAAGTTTGTGTTTTAACCGTATTTAACATTATAAAATGCCTATGACTGTTGGGTGTTGAGGGTGATAACAAAGTTGTTGCTATGTGCTTGCTAGGGGTGCTCTACTCTCAGCCTCAGACGTCATGCCCACGAAACGTTGGCTAAACATCTGATGCATATGGCACACTTATCTGGAAACACTTCAGGAGTTTCGAAGTCGTTGTCGTATTGGTTGAATTATACAGGATTTTTATTTTTAGGTGAACTAACCCTTTAAGAGAGAGAACGGGAATGTTTATATCTTCTTTCTCTGTTTGCTTTTGGCATTAAAGACATCCCAAATTTTGTGAACAATGTGAAGGAAATGGTCCTTTTCTTGAGTAATTTCTAATATAACCCAAATATATAACTTTGTTTTGTAGGTAACCAGTCTTCACTTACATTATTCATTATAAGAGTTCAGGCATTTGTTCAGCAAAATATAATTGTTTGAGAGTGAGCTAAGCACTAAAGGAGATAATACAAACTATATAGTAAAGACAACCGTTATTTAGGGGGAAATGTCAGGTATTTATGTCCACTGTGTTGGCTTTTCTCACTGTGAGGAAACCCACAGTGAGCATCATTTCAATCTTGACAACTACTCCATCAAGCTCAAGGTTTTGCAACAGAGCATATGTGGGACACAATCCCATTCAATTTAAACATGGGAAAAAAATGGGCAGAAATCTAAACTTCAGAAACAATGAATCTTTAATTTTCTAATATTTTCTAAAACTAGGGCTAAAACGATTCTTCGAGTTACTCGAGTAACTCGAATGCAAAAAAATAATCGAGGCAAATTATGTGCCTCGAAGAATTGTTTTGTCCATTTACTAGTGATGCACTGAATTTCCGGCAGCCGAAAATATATGCCGCGCCGCACCACCCAGCAGTGTTCATGTTTCCCCTCTCCCTCAGCCGTCATCACTGCGCCGTGTGACGCTCCGTTCTATCATTCTGCTTAGTTACCGGAAAAGCAGAATCTGCTCAAATAACGCGCCGACAAGAAAGGTCTATGTAACGTTAGTATACTTGTTGCTGTTTGCAGTAGAGCTGCTGTGCTGTGACATGCAGTACAGCTGATCTGGGCAACGCTATGCTCTGCTCACATTCGCTGATAATACATGTTTACTTGATGTTTCTTTACACAGAATCATCATTTATATTAATTTACCACTGATTTACGCGATCTGATGAGCATTAACTCGGACTGCTGTCATTTAACATGAACTGCTGTGAGAATCACTTTATGAGCGTTTCACCATTTCATTTGAGTAAAAGCGTTTCATATCCTCATATCACAGAAATGTAAAGTTATTTACAGCAACCCTTCAAAAAAAAAAAAAATTTGAGGACAGTGCAGCAGAAATATTTGTTCAGCAGAATGTACTTACTACTACTACTAAAATTATGAAAACTTAATTTGTTTGAGGAATGATCACACAACATTTCCAACATGTTTTAATTTTAATAGTAAATTCCCTTTGTTTGCCAAAAAAGTTTAATTTTCAAAAATGTAAAGATAAATTAAATTGATGTGTTATACCTTTCTATAAAAAGAAAACATTTAATTTGGCTATTTAAAAAAAACAACAATAAAACATTAGGTGAGAGCAAATAAAACATAACTTTATAATTGGCATTTTATTCAATCATATAATTATTATAACACCTAAAATACATTGCATGTAAAAAGTGTTGAATGGTGTACATTGTGTGCACATGATCAGGATGGAACCACCTCCGCTGCATTTTGAGAAAGAAAAAACCCTGTTTGCAGTACTAAACATTATTTGGATAATTAGTCAAATACAACAACAGTTATGTCTGATTCTGTAGCATAGAACTGAATAAAAATAATTCATTGATATTTAATATTCATATATTTTCTGTCCAAATTTCTTTTCAATAAAAGTGTGGTTATTTTATTGGCTTGTGTTTTTTAAACTCAGTGTCATTACAAAATTACTTTATAGTATTTAATTAAATAAATAATTATTACAAAAGCGGTTGTAAAAGCGTTTTCGGTTTTGGTTTTCGACCAAGCACATCCAGAATTTTAATTTCGGTGCATCCCTACCATTTACTGTAACTACATGCAGAGCACTGTTTGCAACCACATGCTCCTTTAAAGGATCACACACACACACACACACACACACACACACACACACACACACACACACACACACACACACACACACACACACACACACACACACACACACACACACACACACACACACACACACACACACACACACACACACACACACACACACACACACACACACACACACACACACACACCAGTATGCAGTATGTTAACTTGCACAATGTTTAGGATTTATTATTATTATTTTTTTAATACTATTAATTTGATGTATGTCTTAGTTTTAGGTTGTACCATGTTTACCTTATTTGTACCTTACCTTATTTGTATTTGCATTTTTAATGTAATATGGCAATTACATGCACTAAATGGGTTTAGTTTTCAGTTATTAATATGCTATTTCAGCAATAAAAAATTGAATTTTTCTAAAAAGGAAACAAATTACTTGTTCATTTTAAAGGGGTGGTTGACTGTTTTTTTTCTAGGCTTGATTGTGTTTATGGGGTGCAGTCTAGCATGTGTTCATGCTTGTTTTTTTTAAACGCATTACTTTTCACATAATTTACCTTTATTCCACACCTCTCTGTCCCTTCTCTGACAAACGCCTCGATTTATTTCCTGGTTTTATGAAGCTCCTCCTTCAGAAATACGCGATGGGCTGAGATTGGTTAGCTGGCTCAGTGTGTTGTGATTCGCTAAACCGCCACTACTGCACGTCTGAACGTCCCGCCCCTCACCTCAGTGGCATGTGCTCCGGTTGAATTGTAAACAGTGGTGTTGTCTTTAATGCTTATCAATTTGAGCCCGATTGAGACCCAGAGGATATTAGTGAAGAGGATCGTGCAGAACCTGTGCAAGCACGGCTCTTAATGGTATGTTTGGTTGTTGTTGTCTCATACTTTTAAATACGCTGTTATTTGTAAGTGCTACTGCTTCTGTTAACTTTTAATATACGGTTTTATCCTGATTAAAGCTTTAATACAGCACAGCAACCACACGCGTGTCCATTTATAATGCTTCTCATTGCTGTGTGAAAATAAGTGTATAATTGGAACAGTTTGTTGGAGCTGATCTGACGATCTGAATGAGAGAGAGAGAGAGATGCAGAGCAGGGCGACACGAGTAACAGTATTAAGAACCGCTGCTTTAATGATTTTGAAACTTGTGAATCCATTAGAATCGTTAGAAGACAGAATCGCGATTCAAATGAATAGATTTTTACGTGCATCCCTAGTTTTCTCTTCCTCTTCTCTAAAGCAGCGCAGCATGGCCTCGCCCTCTTCTTTACGTGTTCCTGGGGGCAGGGTTTATCTGGGTTTGTGACGTATCAGACCCGGGAAGTAACTCGTTGTAGTCCCTTACCAGTCGTTTTTGTAGGCATTAAACTTCCAGAATTTTAAAAGACGATATCTCCGTTTGCATTGAACTTTCAGCGCCGCAACTCTGCAGATATTGTTTATGCTCAAACAGCAACATTACACACTAACTAATGTTAAAAAAGTGAAATCGCAATCAACCACCCCTTTAAGAGACTTGCCTTATTTTTTCTTCTATATTTAGGATTGCTCTTTAAAAAGAAAAAGTAGATTTCCTGTGGCTCAGTGGTTAGAGCATTGCGTTAGCAGCGCAAAGGTTGTGGGTTCGATTCCCAGGGAGCACATATACTGACAAACATATGTATAGCCTGAATGCACTGTAAGTCGCTTTGGATAAAAGCGTCTGTTAAATGCATAAATGTAAATGTAAATGCAGTTCTTATTCGATTAATCGATGGAATTTTTGATAGAATATTCGATTACTAAAATATTCGATAGCTACAGCAGGGCTCTAGAGTGCGACCAATTTGATTGGGATGGGGGCGCCAGATTTTTTTTATAGGTTTAAGGGGGGGCGCGGCCAAATTAGATTGAGAACCACTGCACTAGAGCATCCCTTCATTCAGACACAGTGGAAGATCTGATAAGAATCAGTGTAGAGGGGCCGAGTCTGGAAGATTTTGATGCTAGAGAGAGTGTGGCCAGCTGGTTTAGCCAAGGCCAAAGATCAAGAAGGCCAAACTACAGGAGTTGGCCATCCGAGGGGCATGTGACTGCAAAGGAGGATAGTCCATAAGACATTGAGCCACGAGATGTTTGACGCCCTTAAAACACTTAATTTAGATTTTATTTTTATTTCATTTATCTTGAGATGTGTTAAGTTTAAATATCAGCTCAGTGAAACACTTTAAGCACTAACACTTTTTCAGTAAGTTACCTTTCTTGTAGAATTGTGCTTCAAATAAATAACTTTTTGTTGACCAGATTGTTAGTTAATCGTTTACTAGTCAATATTGCCAATATGAACATTTGGGTGCAACTAACTGTTGTGCTAGTGCACCTAAGAAAAAAAGGCGCACCAGTGCAACCAGTGCAAAATGTTAGTCTAGAGCCCTATCTAAAACCCTGCAAAAAACATTTATGATAAATTATTTACTTCTAAAACATGAGCATCGAGTAACAACACAAGAGAATGTACAGCTTTTGGGGTCATCCACTGATTCAAACATTGATGTGATTGGTTAGTATTGAATGATTTATCATTGTTTGCTTGATTTGTTTGAATGAAGCACTTTGCACTCTTTTATTAATGAAACAGGATAGGACATGCTTCAGCTACATGTATCCTGTCCAACTAGAGGACCGAATACACTGGATCATTGCTACACTCAGTTTAAGAATGCCTACAAAGCCCGCTCACTACCGGCTTTTGGCAAATCGGACCATACCGCCATTTTCCTCACACTGGAATATAAACAAAGGCTCGTTCAGGAACCCCCGGTGGAGAGAGAAGTGACGCGCTGGTCCCCCCACTCTGAAGCTATGCTACAGGCGGCTCTTGATGACGTCGACTGGGACATGTTCCAGGCGAATTCATCTGACGTCAGCGAGTTCACGGATGTAGCATTAAGCTTTATCAACACGCTAAACGAGCAAGCTACTGAGACTGTAACTATAAGGTAATTCTCAAATCAGAAACCGTGGGTGGACAGATCAATCCGTGATGCCATTAACCATTGCACTGCCGCATACAATGCCGGTCTTCTGTCGGGAAACATGAGCGAGTACAAAGCATCGTGCTATGCTCTCCGACGTGCAGTAAGAGCCGCAAAACTCCGATACAGGGAGAGAATTGAGTCTCGTTTTCAGCTCAATGACTCTTGACGCATGTGGCAGGGACTTAAGACCATCTGTTCCTCTGGAAATAAATCCTCCACAGAGGTGAGAGCAGATCCGTTGCTGGCTGAAGAGTTAAATGGCGGCAGCCGTGACTCTGCCGATCAGCGCGTTAGGAAGCAGCAGACAGAGAAGCGTTGATCATGCTATCACCGTGTCAGAGGACGAGGTTCAGAGGGAACTAAACAGAGTGAACATCAGGAAAGCAGCCGGACCTGATGGGATTACTAGCCGTGTCCTGAGGTCCTGCGCTGATCAGCTTGCTGGTTTGTTTAATTCAATCTTTAATGAGTCCCTTGCTACCTCTGTGGTTCCCACCCCCTTTAAAAAATCTGCCATCATCCCTGTGCCTAAGAACAGTAAACCCACTTGCCTAAATGATTATCGTCCAGTTACCCTCACATCAATAGTCATGAAGGTTTTTGAGAGACTTTTAAAGAACCACATCTGCTCCTCCATCCCTGCTACTTTGGACCCTCTTCAGTTTGCCTATCGGCCAAATAGATCAACTGATGATGCCATCTCTCAGGTCCTGCACTCTTCCACATTGACAGCAAAAATGGCAACTATGTCAGGCTGCTTTTCATTGACTATAGCTCAGCCTTCAATACTATAGTCCCCACCAAGCTGGCTGTTAAACTCACAGACCTCGGCCTAAACTCTTCACTCTGTGACTGGATTCAAGACTTCCTCACCGGCAGACCACAAGTGGTGAAAATGGGCCAGTTCACCTCCAACTCCATCACCCTGAACATAGGAGCCCCACAGGGTTGTGTCCTGAGTCCCCTGTTCTACTCTCTCTACACACACGACTGCGTGTCCTCTCACAGCTCCACTTCTATTGTTAAATTTGCTGATGATACTGTGGTTCTGGGCCTCATTTCCAACAATGATGAGACCGAATACTTGGATGAGGTAGAGAGACTTACATCATGGTGCCAGGACAACTGTCTCTCTCTGAACGTGAGCAAAACTAAAGAGCTGATTGTGGACTTCAGGAAGAGACGGCAGCGGCCCTACACTCCTCTTATGATCAGTGGGACCCCTGTGGAGAGGGTGAGCAGCTTTAAGTACCTCGGTGTAAACATCTCCGTGGACCTGACTTGGACTGCACACATTCAAACACAGGTCAAGAAAGCCAGGCAACGACTGTACCATCTGCGACAGCTGAGGAAATTCAGGGTCTCACCAGCAATCCTGAAAACTTTCTATTCAGGGGCCATAGAAAGTGTACTGACTCAGTGCATCTCAGTGTGGTATGGTAACTCCTCAAATCAGGACTGCAAAGCTCTGCAGAGAGTTGTGTGCTTAGCTGAGCGCATCTCAGGGTCTGCTCTCCCCTCTCTGCAGGACATCTACCTCAAACGCTGCAAAAGCAGAGCTGCTGAAATAATCAAGGACTCAAATCACCCCGGTAACCGTCTTTTCTTTCTACTGCCATCTGGTAAGCGCTTCAGGAGCATGATGGCAAAAACTGAGAGACTGAGGAGGAGCTTCTTCCCTCAGGCCTTCAGGCTCCTAAACTCAAACTCGGTCTAATAACATTTACAGGACTCCATTTAATAAACTGTAAAACATTCACTATTCTCCATCATCCGCATTGCTGCTATGTGTATATACCCGGTACAACCTGTTTGCACATTCCTATTGCACATCCCTGTTTATATTATTATTTATTAAATCCACAGTATACTGTATTGCACATTTTATTTTATTGCACATTTTACTCTTTATTTGATTTTTTGTACCTATATTTATATATATATTCTCTTGTGTTGTGTTACGTATTTTGCACTGTCCATTGAGCGGACCTGACCTGATTTACATTTCACTACGGATTATATTCTGTATAATTGAGTATGTGACGAATAAAAGAACCTTGAACCTTGAGCTACTGACTCTACAGGGTCCTAAAAATCAACGTCATCACGGCGTGTGTTCAACGTCATAACACTGGAAATTTTAATATTTTAGTTTACTAATGCAAGAATATATCCTGTGTGAATAGGACAATTTTATGTATAAAACATGTAAAATATTGTGACTATAGAAAAGAATGCGCAGTGTCATGTCATAAAAAACTGCCTCCTTTGTGAGATGATAAATTCAGTTCTCACACATGGTGATGGGCTCAGGTTGCGTTGACTGGGTGAAAGATGATCACACCAAAGAAAGGATCTGCAAGCAGAGGAATTGTAGGAAATGCGAACACAAGCTGTAAATGACTGTAATTTCAGCACATCATATCTATAGCACAGATAACTGAAACATCTAGCTTCTGTTATGTATAAGACTTTAAATTGGACATAAACAGATTTTGGTACCTAATCAGCTTATCTGACAAGGCCTATTTACACATCAAATTATATATCTGCATTTCTAATTATCCATTTTGTGATATGCCTGCTCAAATTAGATAAAGCTAAAGAACAATCTGCTAATAACAGAGCTTAGCTAACATCTAATTACGTTAAAAGACAACTATTAAAGGAAAGCAACAGACAGAGTAAGTTAAAGTTCAAATGTACTGTTTGAAATTAACGCTCACCAAACTCCTGCGAAAGGCTGCTCATTGGTGGAGCCTGCCGTCCAGTTGTCCCTCGCTGGACGTAATAGTGGAGCTAGATGGTCCACCCGCACCCTAAGCCTATCGCAAAATATATCTCCACCCATTAGGTCCATAGATGTCAGGGTTCTGGACTGTCTGTGTGTGTTTTGCCTCGTTATCTTGTGTTCTTAAGCCCCAGTCCATTTAGTTAGTGTTTGCCGGGTCTACCAGTGATGTACGTGTGTCTTCCTCCTGTTCCCTGTGTTGGATGTACCCTCTGTGTTGAATATTAAAGACTATTTTGATTATCCACGGCTCCGTGTTCCTTCCGGCAGCGTAATGTGACAATAGAGATGGAGCTGAACTAGGTTAAACTTCACCAATTATGTCCAGAGAGGGGGATATCTCTAAAATGTATTTATCCAAATTTATTTATCCAAGTGTACTAACTGCATTGTGACCAGTAGCGTAGCCAGAAACAGGACTCTGGGTGTGCATCAGAAAAATTGGGAGTGCCACATTTATTGCCAGATTAATGTGCAAAAAAATCTGACTCTGCATAACTAATGTTACAGAACAGACTGGGCTGATATGGCCTACTAATAACTCAGGCTCGCTACGCGCCCCTCCAGATTATTCTTGTGCTCCTCGATCATCCACAGGATACATACTTATTTTTTTTCCAAAAATTAAGTACTTGTAATTAGAGTAAGTTACATTTTAAAATACTCATAATCAGACCACAGTTACTTTTTTATGGATTACATGATTACATATTGTTCACACAATAGCAATAAATTATTCATAATTCGTTGATTCTCCCTAATTTCTCTTTTTCATCTTTTAAATTTTCCTTTCCAAAATAGCCTACCGTTTACACAGGTGGTGACAGCATTTGACCGCTGGATTTACAAAAATCATTTCAGGTGAAAGAAAGGTTTCAACATTGCATCAACTACTGATGAACATTCAGTTTTATTATTTTAATTATTACTCTGTATGTTTTTTTAACCATGTATTATTAATTAGAACTAATTAAAATGCACATATTCACGGTTTTTCTCAGTTGCATGTAATGCAGGCATTCCAAAAAATTTTTGTCATCTAAACCTTATTCACCAAATATATTTGCTTTCAGTACCCCTGAGATTTTAAAATAAATATTTCAATAATTAAGTATCACATTTGCATGTTCACGGTTTCTTTGATGTTGATTAATGATCACATGGCATGCAGTTAAATAAAAATATTTCATATTTTTTAGTAAGTGTTTTATTTAAAACAAAGACTATAGAAATACAAAGACGGTTCACTCATATACTTATGAATGGGAGAACTGCAAAGCACAATATGGAGGAATAGTCCCACCTTCTAAATGAAAGAGACATATTTCCCATAGAAACCTGACTAGACCAGCATAAGAAACAACATTCATGGGGCAATTCATTTCAGATTTGTGTTGCTGATTTGACATATGTAATTTAATTGTGAGTTCAGCGAGCAGTTTTTGAGATTTCAGTATTCCCCATTCATTAAGGTCTTGTACGAGCTGCCCGGAGACGTTGCAAATATGGCCACCTAGTGAAGAGACTTTCCTCAAAAACAAGTTTGTTTTAAAATTATTTATAAAAAAATAAAAATTGATTTAATTAATTATCAGCTTTTCATTATACTCACAAACCCCCGCAGTTCCTTTATGAACCCTAGTTTGGGAAACCTTGATGTAATATAATGTTTAATGCACTTCATGTTGTAAATTACAATGAATAGAACAAGTTTTCTTACTCTTTGCATTTTTTACAACATTATGGTACAGGATAATGCTACAGGTCAATCTCAATAAATTAGAATGTCGTGGAAAAGTTCATTTATTTCAGTAATTCAACTCAAATTGTGAAACTTGTGTATTAAATAAATTCAATGCACACAGACTGAAGTAGTTTAAGTCTTTGGTTCTTTTAATTGTGATGATTATGGCTCATATTTAACAAAAACCCACCAATTCACTATCTCAACAAATTAGAATACTTCATAAGACCAAAAAATAAAATAAAAAATTGTGAATTGTTGGCCTTCTGGAAAGTATGTTCATTTACTGAATATGTACTCAATACTTGGTAGGGGCTCCTTTTGCTTTAATTACAACCTAAATTCGGTGTGGCATGAAGGTGATCAGTTTGTGGCACTGTTGAGGTGGTATGGAAGCCCAGGTTTCTTTGGCAGTGGCCTTCAGCTCATCTGCATTTTTTGGTCTCTTGTTTCTCATTTTCCTCTTGACAATACCCCATAGATTCTCTATGGGGTTCAGGTCTGGTGAGTTTGCTGGCCAGTCAAGCACACCCAACACCAACAAATCCTGCTGGAAAATGAAATCAGCATCTTTAAAAAGCTGGTCAGCAGAAGGAAGCATGAAGTGCTCCAAAATGTCTTGGTAAACGGGTGCAGTGACGTTGGTTTTCAAAAAACACAATGCAGATGACTTTGCACCCCAAATCATCACAGACTGTGGAAACTTAACACTGGATTTCAAGCAACTTGTGCTATGAGCTTCTCCACCCTTCCTCTAGGACCTTGGTTTCCAAATGAATTACAAAACTTGCTCTCATCTGAAAGAGGACTTTGGACCACTTGGCAACAGTCCAGTTCTTCTTCTGCTTAGCCCAGGTAAGACGCCTCTGACGACAACTGTAGCCAAATTCCTTGACACGTCTGTGTGTGGTGGCTCTTGATGCCTTGACCTCAGCCTCAGTCCATTCCTTGTGAAGTTCACCCATATTTAATTTTGACAGCACTAATATATATATATATATATATATATATATATAGATATATGGCTAGTTGACAAATAGGCAGTACAATGTATTTTTTTTGTAAAATACCTGTTTTGAAAAAGAATTGCATAGCCTATATATATGTAGTGTGAAGTCTGATCTTTGAGAAAATATAAAGGGTCACTAAATTCGTCAATTCTTTCACTGCTTTTTTTTACATTTTTACTGAACTGTACCATACATTTGTCCAATGGTGTGACATTGACCAAAAAATTGGCAAAAAAATGTGACATTGGTAAAAAAAAACACTCTTAATGATAATAATACATAAATGTGACCCTGGACCACAAAACGAGTCATAAGGGTAAATTTTTCGCAATTCAGATTTATACATCATCTGAAAGCTGAATAAAGAAGCTTTCCATTGATGTATGATGTATCAGGATATGGTGTCACACCCAGTGGCGGCTGGAGGCAAATATTCAAGGAGGGCTCCACATCCAAAAATGTTAGCATACATCCCGATATAATTTATCCCAGTATAATAACAAAGAAAAAGATTAAGACATGAAACATTTTAAATAAATACAATTGTTTTACCAAATTCAAGATTGAGGATGATTCTCACAAAACTATATTTTCTGCAAGCAATTGAAAAATTAAAACATATTGTTTTTAATTTGAATAATAATTCAAAATCGATGCATACAGTGCAACAGCGAAATCTGTGAGAAAACCAAATAAATGTTACATTTGTTTAGACCATTTTCTATACATTTATAAATAACTACAAATCAAACTGCAGTACCAAGCAGGACCACACGGAGACGCCAACAGACCACTATCCCAGTCACCTTAAAAGTTATATAAATATACACGGATCTGTATTCAGAATTATTAAACACAAATTTAAAAAAGTAAATAAAAACATTAAGAATTTATTGAGTGTGGTGATCTGACGGCAGCTCAACATGACTGACCAGTGAACAGTTCCTCTGTCAGAGTGAATATTGATGCCAATACACCAACTGTCCATAGCAAACTCCTATAAAATTGATCGCCCTAATGGAGAAACCGCCCCTGGTCACACCAGAGGACATGGTTTATATATATATATATATATATATATAATTGTTTTTTTCTTCTGACTTGACCACCCCGCCTCACATACCCAAACAGGTATCCAGAACATCCTATAAAGCTTTTGTTTTCACAGATTTTTGAATTCCATACAACTTCTCCTTTATCAAACGTATGACTCATTCAATATTAAACAGGCTTCACACCTACATGCTAAATTTGTGATTTCTTCATAGCTGGAAGAAAACATAATTCCAAACTTCTTGTTTACTGCACAATTATCAAGCAAAGATCACAGCTTCTGGTAAGAACAAAAACAAATGTTACCTTGAAACTCCTTCAAGCAATACCTTGGAGAATTAAGGCTGCATCAATCTCTGCTCATATCCGAGGTCAGTGTCGGCCCCGCTGCGGCCCACCAGAGGCTTATTAGCATTAATCATACCTTCAGCAACCACACACTACTCCAAGTTAGACAAAAGCCCCAGTTTTATATGTATGCATGCAAATATTTCTTCACAGTGACAAGAGGAAAATGTTTGGCTAGAGCATATTTACATAAACCACGAGACAATAGACATTATTTGAAGGCCGAACAGGATGCGAGTTTAATCTATGGCACACTTATAGGTCAAAGAGAAAAAACCTGTGCTATTTACACTGTGCATTTTTCAATTTACAATAATCCTTTGCATTTTGCACCCACTTTCACCAGGGAATATGTGTGTCATCCACCGTGGCTGCTGTGTCAGATGATAGTATGTGGTCTGTGGCGCATGATCCAGTTCAGGAAAAGTGGCATCAGCCAAATCCAGATGCTTTAAGTGATTAGCAGTTTAAGCTTCAGTGAAGAGCAACCTGCCTTAGGGTTCACATCTGACCCACAATTTGAAAGCAGGAGAGAATTAATTCCATAGTGAACAGCAAACATATGTAGACTGCCTTCAGTTCTCCCAAGATTCAATGACATTTAAGTATACTGTGATACTGAGTTCATGAATGTGACTTATCCATAGCTTACGTAAGCAATAAGGTACTCGAGGCCATGCAAATCATGAATAAATCATGGCTGAAGGCCATTGTTAGGGACGACGCGAAGTGGAGTGCCTGCAACACCTTCAGCCATGATTTATTCACAATACAGCAATTGCTTATTGCTTTTATAAAATGGTTACCACACAATAAAAAATATTAAAACCCCAAATTTATGTACAGAAATGTTACTTTTTTGAAGCAAGTTGGTTAAAGGCTGTCCTTCCGCTAAACAAATAGTTCCTGACAACAACAGTAAACGGCAAGAGAATGTTCCGAACTTGGGATGATCATTTTAACCGTTTACCGTTTAATTTTGACCGATTAATACAATCAGTTAAACGGTTTAAAGTCACTTATTTATATATTTTTTTCAGTAATGTATCAAAATATTTGAAAAGGTTTGCTGAATGGTTAAAATAAGCTACGTTTCTTAGAGCGAGAAAGAGAAAGAGAGAAAAGAAGTCGACTATAAGTCACATTTTATTATTTCATTCAGAAATAGGCCGACACGAATTACAAACATTATAATAAACACTGTAAAATAGCTAGGATATTTTAGTCCCCCTCACTCCACAACAATTCCTTTTATAATTAGCAGTAGACTATTTAGAAAAGAACAAGAATTAAAAATGTAAGAAGCTATAGCTATAAACAACAAAACCAAAACAAATTAATTTAGGCTAAAACGAAAGGTCTACTTCACTCGCATTCTAATATTCACGTAAAACAAAATAGTTTGCATAACTTCACGGCGGTACAGTTATAACGCTTAATGCCACAGATTTTACTACATATTTAAACTGAGCAGTTAAACTGAGGGTTTTTTATAATGATAAATGAACAGGCTGCATTGTCAAGGTAGAATGCTTGATTGTGTGCGAATGTGGCGCTGGAGCAATCACATGATTTTTTTCCCCTTCTAATAGTGGAAGCAACTACTCCGCTTAGTAATGAAGATAATCGGAATTGTAAAAGGTTTGCTTTTATTTGTGTACACTTACAATAAAAATAAATCTTTGCTTTTTTGTAAAATAAGCCAAAAAATATATGCCACTTTCTGCCGTCTGGGCTTTCGCGCAGCACAAAAATGAACCGAAACTCTGCATACTGTAAAAAACACTGGGTTAAAAACAACCTAATTTGGGTTGTTTTTAACCCAAAGGCTGGGTAAATATAGGACAGAACACATTTGGGGTTGATTTTACCCAGTAAATTTATTTTTTTATTTAACCCATCATAAAGGGTTGATTTAACTCAGCTAATGGGTTGATTCATTTTTATTATAGGCCTAATACTAGCTTCCTTTTTTTTACTTTATGCTTGAAATAATGTTTACAGATTAACTTAAATCCTCTAAACATTTGTAAAATACTCCACAACCACTGGTTTACGTGATAACTTCCTTTATTTCTCATTTACAGCATTGTTTATCTCATTTTATGTTAGCTATACACATTGCCCATTTAATCTTGTTTAACAAACATTAGAAGTAAAGATTAAACATTAAACAGATGTAATTCACAAGTAAATCGACCACTCTGTAATTCTGTTTCCACCGTAATGGCGCTGGCTCTCGCACCCGAGCTGGATTCGTGTTCGATGGGAACTGCTCACGGATAAGACAGCCGCCCTGTGCTTCACTTATGGACGTAATGTACTGCGATTGTCTTCACAGTCTGCCCAAAACAAACCGTAAACAGCTCTGAGCATATTTTAACATCCAAAGTATTTGTATTCTGTATCTTTATAAATATAATCGTTTATTTTATGCAAAAAATTGAACAATATACAGCACAGAAATAATTGTATCAATAAAATAAAATGTACACAAACCTATATTTACCGAAGAAATGCTTAAATTCGATGGCACTTAGAACTGCTCTCTCCAGAAGACGACGCAAAATAAACCAACCGCTGGGTTACTCTGACCCAGGATCTGAGTAGCACTAAAAAACTACCCAAACATTGGGTTGTTATTTGACCCAGAGGCTGGGTAGCACAAAAACTACCAAAACACTGAAAAAATAACCCCAAACAATGACCCAAAAAAGGCTCAACCCAGCATTTGGATAAAAAAAAATAACCCAGGATTTTTTAGAGTAGGCTGTGTGTTGCACATTTTTTCTTTCGTTTTCTTAAATTATTATTTAAGTGGAAATATATTTCTAGTATAGGTCTATTTATTCGTTATAATATATAGTGCCTAGCTTTATAATGTTTTTCTCCTCTCGCAGAAGCGCTGCAGGTGCGTGATGTGATATGATGACCAGGTGAATCCTCATGTTTTCCGTCTTTTAGTTTAAAACAAACTGATTGGCGGCACAACACTAGTTTGCAAGCGTCATACAAAACAAATTACAAATTAAGCTCAGATGAGCTTTATTTGTCACATACACAATTATACAGAGTATAATGACAAGTGAAATGTGTTCTCTGCATTTAACCCATCCAAGTGGAGCAGTGGGCAGCCGACATTGCAGCACCCGGGGAGCAGTTGGGGGTTTGGTGCCTTGCTCAAGGGTCTCACCTCAGTCGTGGACACTTCCTGCCAGAGCCGGGATTCGAACCCACAACCTTGGGTTACCTCAGGTTTCAAGTCCAACGCTCTATCCATTAGGCCACGACTGCCCCTGATGACGGTTTCTGCTTGGGATTCATTTTAAAAACAACTAATTTCAATGGTTAAAAGTCGACTTTCTTTTGAGAGACAATAACTTTATACACGGTGCACTTTCAGTGTCATTACAGTGTAAACGGATGGACATACAGAATCATGCCTGAAACAGAAAACTAATAAAATCAGTAATATTCTATCCTCACTTCGGAAACTGTAGTCTTGACTTTCACACAGACACGCGCCGAACGTCAACACATCTCCGCGTGAGAAGCGTTTATTAGACGGGGGAAGGGCCTCAAAATTAGAGTTAAAAGATGCAATATAACGCCAGCAGGGGTCACTCATACTTCATTAAATAAATAGCAAACAGTTAATTCTGTACATAATAGCTACTACATAATACATTAAACAGTTTTGATGCTATTAATTGTTTATGTTGCTAAGGGTGGTTGCTCAGGGTGTTACTCAGTGATACACAGAACGGTTGGGTGAAGCGGTCATAGCCGTGCTGCATCGTGAATAAAACACAGCTGCTGACCAATCAGAGTCGAGGAATGGAACTAACCGTTTTATAAATTGAAATTGGCAAGTTCAGCACAATTTAAGATAAGTCATCCAATAGTGCTCTATCTATAGAGCTCACTATGGATTACAATTTGAAAATATCTCAGGTTACTGGAACATTGTGAGCTAAATGAGAGCGCAATATCTGCTGATCAATGTTTTATACGTTTTATATTTCAATGACTTTCACAAGCAATCATCTAATTTCTAATGTTCCAACTGAGAACACACTGATCTGGAATGCTGCTAGCCATCCATCAGTCAATCTCTCTACATTCCTAGTGTATTTCATGGCTCGTTGATTGAAAGGAAAAAACTGTCACATCACACTGTTTTAATTGTTACAATTAGTGCTTCTGTTGTCTTATCATGATAAAGTCCCATTCAGTTTTTCCCCTTCTACATTATTGCTTGAGATCCATTCATGATTTTCTCCAAGGCAACAACACTCATTTAAAAAAAAAGTAGTGCTGCATGATTAATTGAAATCGAACCGAAATGCCCTCCAAAAGCGGCATCTAGTGGCAGAGATTGAATTAGTATTTTCATTCAGACCAACGAGAAAAGAACAACAAGTGGGCGGGCAATATGCTAAAGTTTCATGTTGACATCAACATGAAACTGCTTGGGATTCATTTTAAAAACAACTAATTTCAATGGTTAAAAGTCGACTTTCTTTTGAGAGACAATAACTTTATACACGGTGCACTTTCAGATTTAAAACTTGGGAGGGTGTGTTCATTCACTTAGAGCTGTTTAACACACTGCATGAAAGGTAATTTTCAAAAATCCATAATAGGGGCACTTTAATGAGAAGCATTTATTATACAACAAAAGAGAACATTTATTAACAAATTTTATGTTTGAAATAACTTCCTTTTCTGACCTTGTGTTGCGTCTTAATACAAAATGAGAAAGGGAATATATTCTATACTGTAATAAAGGCTATGTCGATTACCACTGAATTACAAATTTACTTTTTTGAAATTGTGAAAAAACCCAAGATCAGTTCAAGTGTTTTTATTTCCGTTTTGTTCAATCACAGCAATATCTAGATACCTTTGTTCATATTAGGGATTCCCTGGAACATCTTGAGCTCTATTACATCTTTGGAGTTTCTGCGCGAGGTCACCCTCTGGAATACAGTATGAATAAAACAGACATTATATGTGTTTAGCGCTCAGTAATGCATGCTCGGTCCTATTTTTGGGGCAAAAACAGGAAAAATAATACTTTTCTCTAAAGAATTTTTAATGTTAAATTTTAAACACGATAATCCATGTTTTTTTCTCCAGTGCCACTCTAAAAAAATGTTCCTTCAGGGGTTCTTCAGCGGTTCTTTGGGGTGGTTAAGGTGCTATATATCACCACTGCCATACATAAAGAAGCCATTAAGTTTTTAACTGTGTTTGCACTTGGATGGGATTAATGCAGAACACAAATTCCAAGTATGTGTTACCACACTTGCCCACACCTCACTTCATTATACTCCAAATTGTGTAATTGCAGTAAATTAAACTTAATTTACTAATTGTACATCAGATTATAATATCTCTCTCTCTCTATATATATATATATATATATATATATACACTCACACACCCAATATTTTTATTTTTATTTAATGAACACACACAAAATAAAATGTCTCTATAACTAATTTACACATACTATATTAAAGTAAAATTAGTAAAGAGTTAAAGCTCTGGTGTTGAATTAGCCACAAGCTTTTTTGTTTGTTTTTTTCCTCAAATTTCAGACCCATCACCTATGTAAGTTTAATTTGAATTCCAGTACAATAGGTGGCGATAATGTTCTTAAGGAGTTATTCGCCATCAAACAAGAAAAAGGTGTTACATCCGGGACATTTACGTACTTTGCGCACCTAAACGGGCTGAAACTTTTCTCACAGTCGCCATTTTCTTTGACCCGCAAGTCACGATGCATACGAGGATGGAAAATACAGAGATCAAGTATTTTCTGTTATTCACACAGTATGCATTTTATAACATTACATTGTTTTAGAACGATATTCATGTGCTGTGTGTGCGGCTCGCGGTGTGGAGCTGACGAGGAGATTGCTTTTTAACAGGGAAACGCTTACAATATTACAATAATTTACAATATGTCTTTCATTTCATTTACATTAAGCAGACGCTTTTATCCAAAGCGACTTACAGTGCATTCAGGCAATACATTTGTATTGTCAGTATGTGTTAGTGCTGGGCGGTATACCGGTTCATACCGAATACCGGTGTTTATTTTTCTTATGATATGAATTTTTAAAATACCGCAATACCGGTCTCATTTAAATAACGTTCGGAACGCGACACTGTTAGAGAGGGGTCTCTTATCACTATTGCATTTTGACGAGGATACAGCTGTATGTGTTACTAAGCGTGAAAGTTCTGAAGCTGAAGCACTAGTAGAATGTGATGAGAGAGAAGTCATCCACAATATCCACATCGACCGCACCACATATCCACCGACCGCTGCCATCAGCTCCCGCGTCTCTCACACACAACAGTTCTCCGTCGAGACGACGGATTCCCGTCAATTGCAGGGTTCCCGCATTCTTAAATTCACTTTTCATAATTTTAAGACTTAAATACGCTTACACTTCTGAAATAGTGTTATAACTGTCTTGATTTTAGCTTGAATAGGTCTTAAATTAAGGAAAGACGAGGTGCATTCAGTCTGTTGAGGGGGATATGATCAAAGCCTGGAGTGGATTAAAGCACGTTCCTCTCTCCACTCTAAGCGTTCTGTAATCACTCCGCTCTGGATCCACCCCGGGTTTTACATTACCGCTCACGGAAAAACTGCTCCGTGTTCACTCCATTTAAACGTTATAAGGGATTACTGGGGTGAAAGAAACATGTAGGAAACATGTAGCGAACTGTTGTTGTTCTGCTGGCACACCAAAAATAATCCCCTCCTCGGCTGCAGTTTCTCACTGACAACATAGTAACGCTATTCGCATCATTCACAGTTGGGTTTTTAGCAGAGAACACAGAGAAGAACTTCAATTTCGGCGCGGGATTGCGGATATTAATAATAATTATACTCATTCCCGCAGGTTCCGACCGAATGTATCACATTTGCACGTGCTTTTGAGTCTTGAACTCACTAACGCGCTCTTAATTTCTGTGCGCCCACAGATCGCGATAAGGAGAGTGACAGCTATTAATAATTATAAGGGGAGTTTGCAAATGTGATATATTTATTTAGTACGTACAACAGATCAATAAACAAGTACTGCATGATTTTGCTCTATATCATCAATGAAATTAGTTCCAAATAAAGTAACAGCTGAGCCGTTGTGCATCTCAAAAAGCTAATTTATATTTAAAACGTTAATGTCCACATATTTAGTGTGGAATTTTTCTACAATATTCACTCATCATGACACTAAAATATGGCATTGTAAGTCAATCTACTGCAGTTTTTCCTCAGTCAGTAGAAAATGTGGTTAACACCCGGTCATGCATGAAAAAAATAAATACCGTCATATACCGTGAAACCGGTATAATTTATAAAAATACCGTGATATACATTTTTGGTCATACCGCCCAGCACTAGTATGTGTGTTCCCTGGGAAACGAATCCACAACCTTCGCGCTGCTAACGCAATGCTCTAACCACTGAGCCACAGGAACATATATGTATTTTATAACATATTGATTTATAGTGATATGTATATGCTCTCAGACGACATTTCTTTTGACTCAAGGTGCAGACACTGAGGTTTTAACAGAGAGAACACTGAAAGTGAGCATTTAGTCTAATTTACATATGATTTTATGACGTTATTTTTTTATAATGATATTTTTGTGCTGTGCAGTCCTAAACTTTTCTCATGGACATAATTTTCTTTGACTCGTGATACTGAGAAGACAAAGATGTAGCTTTTTGGAAAACACCAAAAGTAAGTGATTTACCTCATTCACAATACGTATTTATTACATCAAATTGTTTAACAATGACATTTATGGGATGTGCGCTCCTAAACTTCTCTCAGAGACATTTGCTTTGATTCACGATGTGGAGCAGGCAAAGGGGTTACAATTATCAACAAGACACCTAAAGTAAGTGTTATACCTCATTTGCAATGCTTATTGACAAATCAAACCATTGTAAACTCCCCAAATTTAAAATGGTAATACAAGTCATTGGTTCTTGCATGTCTCGTGAACAAATATCATATCATATAATGAAGCTCGTACATCGAGTTATTTTGATGTGTCGATTTACTGGATTTGAGTGCTATTTTCGAATATTCATTTGTGATAACTTTTCAGTATACTCAATTTATATATTGATGAGTGAGTAATTTTTTAAAAGTGATTTTCTCACCTCACAATATATGACACATGACTTACATAAGCTACTTTTAACACGTTTTTGTGGGTGCTTTTTTTAAGAATGTGTTTTGTGTTCATCAAAAGTGAGTTATATGGGTTTGTTAATTATTCCTCTAATGTTGTTACAGATGGTTCATGCTGGAATAACTAAAAAATATAAAATAAATGTTTTTTGATTATAAAATCATCAGTACATTGTCAAGTTGGATTAAAAGAGCTCTGGTTAACATTTTTAGGACACATAACAGACATGGGTAAGCCACATTTCCATATTTAAGATTATTGATTGTCATGCATAACTTTTTGATCATAAATATTTTTTATTTGCCTAATAATAATTAGATAATTAGAGCTACCCCAATAGGTTAATGTTGGAGAAAATTACCAAAGCATCAAGGAATATCTGCATATAATGAAGGAGAAAATAGAGGAGCTTAGACCAAACGTAGAGCTCTTCAAAGAAAAAATGGCACTGATAAAATGCTTTCGGACAAATTTTGTGTCCAAATATAGCACAGAGGAGACTCTCTTTGAGTTCTTGTGTTTCACACTGGCCAAAATGCTCAGTACAGTAGTGAGTTAATTGCCTCCTTATTTAATTGTTTGTGGTATGGTATGTGGTATATTTTAATGCATGTCTTTCCTTCTTTGGTATGGTATGTGGTATATTTTAATGCATGTCTTTCCTTCTTTGCCTTCCTCTTAACATAAGCTCCTTTTGGATCTGTGAGACAACACCAATGTTGATGTGGACCAACAAATTCTCACACAGCTCTCTGTAATGGCACCCCGAGTCCTTCAAGTTTCACAGAGTCTCCTGAAAGAGAAGTTCAGGTGCATGATTGATGACTGTGAAGATCTTAGAGAGAAGAATCTTGGCAGACTGAAAAAAGGTAAATAAATCATTACTGCTTAGATTTTCATTGTACCACTGACTGACACCCTACCACTCTGCCTGAGATCCTACCTTCTGTATTAGGGATGCGCGGTATGCTGGTACTGGAAAAATACCGGTATAGGCTATATTATATTTCAAACAATACATATCATAATTTTGCTCAATTCGGTATTTCATCCGCTGCAGTTCCAAAATTTGCAGATGAAACGGTCAAGTCAACGCACCCGAAATAAAGAAAATAAAGAGAACAGCAGAAGTGAAATATGGCATTACTTTGCATACAAAACAGATGACAAAGGTGAACGAACTGACCTTACTGCCCCTGTATGCAAGCGTTGCTATAAATCATGTATTGCCACAGGAGGCAACACATCAAACCTTTTTAAGTATTTGTCGCTTGCTCATCCTGATCTTTTCAGAGAATTAAGAGATCGACAGGTGAGTGCATCATTTATAAATTCAGATTTTCTTTTAACTTTTATCTACAACTGATCAACGCACATACAGATGTTATACAGTAAGCTCAAATGTGCGTGTGTGACACGCCAGAACCAGTGAAGTTTGGTCACGTAAAATATGCACTTGCATTTCATACAATCGAATATGAATTGAATTAAGCAAGAGTTTTGCTGTATTCATTTTAGTATCAATAATATGAAGGGAATGTTTCTGCCGTGTAGAAGCTGAGAGTTGCCCGTTTCAAATTATTATTAAGCTGCAAGCAAAAAGCAAATGCGGCAGTTCTTCCGGTGCACTCAGTGTCCGAATTCACTCTCTCGTTTTCATTCACTCCTTCAAGTGAACTATATGAGTGGACTAATGTAGGGAATAGTGAATGAGGGTATACGGGGCATTTTCGGATACAGCCTATGTTTCGGGAAACAGTGACGGAAAATAATTTGTTCATTTTTCTATTGATGGATCTTAATATCGTGGTTAAGCAATGAGTACCGTCGGTGTATGGGAAACTCACAGCTGCATGGCTAAATGTCATGCATATCTAAAAAAATTCTTTCTACCCCTCTCAAATGCTTAATAACCACACATCTAACCCGCTAACATAAATGGGACAAAAGCTGCATTCCAAGCATAAAAGGAGAAAGACACATCAAAGGGCTTTCTCTCACTTCTCTTTTTTAGTCTCTCTCACAACCCCACGCAAGGCTGAACTAATGGACCTTCAGAAGGCAAAGCCTCAACTATTGCATACATGGGCATTGCAATATCAAAAGGCTTTCAGGTGGACATAAGGGCACATTCTCGAGCACACTCTCATCTGAGAATTTAAGAAAATGTTAAGTTCTTCCTTATATAAGTAGTTACTCTCAGTGTCTTATATGCAGATTCAGGTCAAGTAGAGCTGTGAGAGACGGAGATCTATGGGAAGCTTGTGTAACATCCATAAACCAGCACCATTTGAGCCTTTAAACACAACTTGAAATTTAAAAACATCACAACTGTTTCTTCATACTGCACATCTAAAGTACCAGACAAGAACCGATGAGGAAAATAAGTAGCCACAAATCATGATGCAGCAAATTACTTGCAAACATACAATACACAATTTCAAACAGTAAACGCAAACACACATTTTCCTTTGTCTGATCAAGAGAAATGCGACACAGACCTGTGGTCTAATACCATACTACTCAGATTACAGCTTGCTGAGACAGAAGACACATTTATCTTGAATACTCAGAAGCAAACCACACTTGATGGCAGTTCCCTGAAGTGCAAGGACAGCATCATCAGTCATGTGAACGGCAGCAGGCAATATCTAAGTTCATCTGACTCTATGAAGGTCAAATTCCTTCCAAGTGCAAAACACTGATGTTGAGCCAGCAGTCATGCATCAATGACATCAATGCTCATTTTAGTTTCATCCATTTTAACTGAAGAAAAGTCTTACTTTTTAAGGAAAAAGGGAAATTAATGCATTTAAAACAGATTAAAGTTCTTCAAGACACACTTTGTTATGATATAAATGGCATGTGCATATTTAGACCGAAACACATACATGTACATATATACACAAAAGCTGTTTACTGGTTAATGCAAATGTGACTACTGATTTAAAAAATAGTGCAACACATTTACAAACACATGTATGTACTTAATGAAACCTTGAGGATAAAACATCAAATTAGAATAATTCCAATATGGAAGGAAAGTGTATTTTACTATTTTGTAGGAAAGCCTTTAAAATTAATATTAATATTAAACTTTGAGTGGGGTTAGGGGGCCTTATATCGAGGCTATTTAAAACAACGGAGTGTTTTATTGAATTCATTGAACAAATACAAGCAGAACACAGTGTTCAGACTGTTAGACGTTTAAATGGGACAAAAATAATGCATTGAAACGTTCTTTTTTCTCCACACTTAACGTCCTCCTCGGGCAGTTCATGCTTTTGTCGTGAAATGTGTTCTTTTGCCCATTGCCCCCATACTAAAATATATCTTCAGAGAGTGAGATTTGACTAATGTGAACAGGATAAACTCATCAAATTAAGGATAATTTCGTTTTCTCATGCGCACATGTCGGTAGATGAGATGCTTAACGCGCCGTTGGCCAATAATAAATGAAAGAAGCACGCGAGCTTACCTGTGAATGTCCCTGGTACATATTCAGTCCAAGTGCTGAAAACACCGGCGTGTGTGTTGGTACCCCACTACTGTAAATTGTCAGGAGGAGAAAGAGGAGCGGAGCTATCCCTGAGTCTCTGGTACTGAGATGTTTTCATGCTCCAGCTGCGTCCACGTGAGGATTCCTCTGACAGGACCTTTCGCGAGACCGTGCATCCGAGTTTCTGACGTTCATATTACACCGTGAGCTTCGAGGTAGTGGGTTCCCTGTGTGATACGGCTAAAGCAGTGTGGTCTTCCTCTTTTTTCCTCGGGTTATTCCACTCCTTAGTTGAAATGTTCCGAGTGCCAGCCCACTTGAGCACGGAAACGCCTCATTGAGCAATATGCCACCTCCCATGAAAAACATCAACACTCAAGATTTGTGCTGCTGCTGCTGCCGCAGGGCGTCAGTGCACTACTCTACACTTTATTATTTTACTTTATACTGCTGAGTGATAAGAGGACATGCGCTATGTTGATAACATTTTACATTGTTAAACATATTTTGCTACATAGGTATAAAATATAATTAAATTTATTACAAGATTAATAATGCCTTGCCATTCGTTGGCAACCTCCACACTCTTGAGCTTGGTCACACTGGATGTATTCCTTCCTGAACATTGCAAACATGGAGCTATCAGTGGCTAGGATGCACTGTGCCACTCCAAAAACTTTCAGCTTGGATAAGGGCAATATCTAAAATGAAGGACTTGTTAAAGGGACATGCTTTTACACTGTATTTGTCTTGTAAATGTAATGTAATTATTTCTGTTATAGACTATTTGTGATTGTGCCTAATGTGATGCAGAGGGAGTGGGAAATGTTTTTTATGGTCGCTGTGGGTGGGTGGTAGATGGCATTTAAAATTAGGAAAATTGTGTGTGTTGCACCTTATTCCTATTGATGTATGTCTGTATAACTATTTTCTGTAACACTTAATAAAACAAATTGATTAAAAAAAGATTAATAATGCCAACAAAGAGCCTGAAGTTCAACAAAATAAGAAGATATTTGCAAATTAATGCTTTATATCATTTCAATCTAGTTTGAGCCTCAAGCATCCTTCGTATAGCAGCCCTTAATTTGTCATTATTCGTGGACAAATTTGGGAACGAAGGTCTCAGCTGTGATCCCAATTTTTTTAGTTTTTTTTATAAATGGCATATCACTGTCTTCGATAAAATAAAAACTATTAATTTATGCAGTTTTGTGTGATTTTTGTTGTTTTAATTTGCCTCTAAAAATACCATATTTTAATGTTAAATATGCTTATTTTATGTTATATTTAATATTTCTTATACTTCAGTAAAAAAAAAAAAAAAAAGACAGCCAAATTCCAGTAGTTTGGTGGCATCTGGTGACATTTGGTGGCAAATATGATGGTATACAATAGCAACTAGTACTTAATTGCTGCAGGCTGCTTGGGCTGAAATCAATAAACCATTGTTATTATGAACTTAACCTATTAAGTTTTAGATTTGATAAGTGTATAAAAAAAAAACATTTGTGTTGGGTGTGACTGTACAAGTGTAACGGAGGCCAGCGAGTAGATGCTGTGCAGGTAAAACCTCACTCCTCTTATCTCAAGAGGCGCACTAGCGACTGACGCTAGTGGCTGCAGCCATTTAGCCTCCTGGTCAGCACGTCCGCCTCCCATGCAGAAAATCGAGAGTTTGAGACCCGGAGACCTGTTACACAAAAATGCCAAAATATGCTAACAGACAAATCTGACCTTGCTATGGTCAAAGTAGACAAAGACAAATTAGGAGACCGAGTAATAATTTATTTCTAACTCAACAAAAAAAAAACTTCAAACTTCCATAACCAAATTGTGCCAAACAGGTACAAATAAACAATAAACCTTACAAGTATGTTTCCAAATGTATTATTATTATTTTTATATTTTCATCAACAAATCTTGCAGTATGACGTTGATCTGACTTTGAAGTGTGTGTGTGTGTGTGTGCGCGCGCACAGTGGCTGAGTGAAACAAAAAAAGCTCAGTCATTGGCTCATTCAATTCTTTGGTTTTGTATGTGTGAGTGACTGTTTTTATTCAACAAAATTACAAATAGAACCTTGCTGTGTTATAGAATCATTCAATGCTTTGTATATGGGCTTGTGCGTTTGTGTGTGTGTGTGTGTGTGTGTGTGTGTGTTGTGTGTTTGCCACATTGAGAATGTTGTAGACTCACCCCTTCATTTATGTGTATGTATGATCTGCATTGTGTTGGATTTAGAGATTTTTATTAGACAAAAAAAAATGCTTTGAATTTTTGTATTTACCATTCATTTCCTATGGGTGCCCATTTTTGTGCACAAATGACAAATTAAAGGGTTACTCCACCCCAAAATGAAAATTTTGTCATTAATCACTTACCCCCATCGCTCCAAACCCGTAAAAGCTTCGTTCATCTTCGGAACACAATTTAAGATATTTTGGATGAAAACTGGGAGGCTTGTGCCTGACCCATTGACTGCCAAGCAATTAACACTGTCAAGGCCCAGAAAAGTATGAAAGACATCGTCAGAATAGTCCATCTGCCATCAGTGGTTCAATCTGAATTTAATGAAGCGACGAGAACACTTTTTCTGCGCAAAGAAACCAAAAACAATGACTTTATTTCAAGAATTTGTCTCCTCTGCGTCAGCGTAGCACGATTTTGGAGAAAATTTATGAAATTTTGAACGAAAACAGCGCATCCGGTATGCTGCTGACACAGAAGAGCATACGCTGCTTGTGGTTTTCATCCAAAATATCTTAAATTGTGTTCAGAAGACGAACTAAGCTTTTACAGGTTTGGAACGACATGGAGGTATAAGTGATTAATGACTAAATAAAAAGTTTGGGGTGGAGTAACCCTTTAAGGAGTTTTTTTTTCAACCACTTAACTTTGTTTAATCGAGTCTTCTTTTTGTGTGTGTGTTCAGGTGGCAAACTTATGAAAAGTAGCCGAGTCTTGAACTGCTCAGATTAAGGAAAATATATAAAAAAAGATTTTGCCCAAATTTGTTCCCGAATGACGATTGAGGGTTAAATCATATTGTAACAACACAATTTTTAAGTTTAACATACTGAACTCTGCTTACAGTGCTTTGTGATTTATGGCACATAAACAAAATCCCTATATTTTAGGGATATTATTATTATTATTTTCATGCATTGTGTTTTTTGATTAACTACTCGATGATTCTCACGTGTTTTATATAAATTAGCATAATTTAAAACCACTAACTAATGATTATATATAGAGCAGTATGCCACCTCTCATAAATAACAACAACACTCAAGATGAGCCTCTGCTGTGCCAGTACACTACTGTACACTTGTATTAATGAACTTTATATTGCTGAGTGATAAGAAGGCATCTGATAAGAGAGAGATACACACATTTTTTATTATTTTATTCTTTCATTTACTTATTTTGTATTACTGTAATGGAAACTAGAGGTAATGTAAATAGGTTCTTTGCTTGGACCTACAGTACCGTGTTCCTTCCATCACTGTCTCATTGGAGGGATTCATTATGATTGATTGTCTCTTGCTCAGTGTAGCAGTCCAAGCTTAATCACAAGTGAGACACACAATGACCTATTCACTAGAAGTCATCCACTCTACACCGTATGTCAGCTTCAAATTAATGAGCTGTGTCATGACTAGAAAATGAGGTCAGGCCATAGAAATCCCCAATAACTGCAAACCTCAAGTCTTCTTTCCTTCCCATTTATTTTTCATGAATTTCTGGAAATTATTTCAGCAAAAGTTGTATGTGACAAAAAAAAAAGCCCAGTATGCTGGATCCAAAGTAACTAGTTTTTACAGTGTATTTTTTCTTTGGGACATAATTTGGGTCATACATTGTTAGCACAAAACTGTTTCTGCATAAGAAAATAATAATTTTGTGACATTATTCAATGTCATTAAGCACTTGCAGTTCAGGTCAGTCATTCTGCTGTTTAATGGGCTGGCTTATTTGACCTCACAGTGGCGACTCGTGTGTGCCCTGCAGCAGTGGGAATTCTTTGAACTGTTTATCCAAATCTCTGAAGGAGTTTCCTTAATTATCAACTGTGTTGTGGGTAACACGTAACAAGTAACGCGAGTTATGTAATAATATTACTTTTTTCAAGTAACTAGTAAAGTAATGCATTACTTTTTAATTTACAAGAAAATATCTGAGTTACTTTTTCCCCTTTTATTGACTGACAGTGCGCTGCGTGAACATGATCTTACTGTAGTTCTTATCTAGTCTAAATCTGAATGTGTATTAATTCATCCCACTCGCAAAAAACTGATTCAGTATTCATCAAAATGAATTAAAACAGTGAAATGTAAACTCACAATATGACGCAAACCTGCAATAATTAAATATGTTAAACAACACAAATGTATCTAATCCCATTTTATTAACCAATGTGTTTGCTGTTGACCTTTGATGATCCAGTTCAACCATACAAATAAGCAAAAATTACTTTAGATAAACTAACAATTGTGCTTCGCTGTTTTGTTTTTTATTGCTGAAGAGTGTTGAACCTTCTTCTCCTGTGTTCTACAGGCGTGAATTTACTCTTCCTTCAGCCTGAGGTTTATTCATTACACTTTTTGGTGTGAACGGGCTTTTACATTTGCCATAAATATAACTTATTGTATTAAAAACAAACAATTAAGCCCTGCTCATATTTAAAAAGTAACACGAAATTAACGCCAAAGTAACGTAATGCATTACTTTCCATAAAAAGTAACGTAACTAAGTAACATAATTAGCTACTTTTTTAGGGAGTAACGCAATATTGTAATGCATTAGTTTTAAAATTAACTTTCCTCAACACTGATTATTAATGGATCTCCCCTTATAAATTTTTCTTTGCAGTTCTTGCACATTCTGCTCATTGTTTTTTTTTTCATTCACCATTCCAGTCCACCTAATCTGTTCATTTTATTCTTCTCATTTTCTCCAGTATTTACCCTCTTCAGACCGTATTGCTTCTTCCAAATTGTTCAGCCTAAAGACTTTCAATTCTCTACGAAAAAAATAGCATGACAAATTAATAAATAAGTGTATAAGTGGAAATTTAAATGTGTATATATGGCAAGAATTGTGATTACATGCAGAAATACACAATGCATGGTGAGTTAGATGTAAAATGCCAGAAAAAAAGTTAATACAATTGCGAATGCATTTCTAATAAAGTTACTACTAGATTAATACTAATGCTTCTACAATTTGCATTTCACATGCAGACAATTACGTTATATAAATTATATTGTAAAAAAAATTCACATAAGAATATGCAAAATATTATATTAAGGAGTATGCAAGTTATTGCGTATCATGTGACATATGCAAATATGTAGATTTCAGGCCATTACAACACATCAAGTATTCAGGACTTGCTTTTAAATTCAGTTCAAAAGATGCCAATTTAACTAAACAAATTTCTGGCTTTGTTCAGAGTGCTGCAAAAGCGCAAATGAACACTCGCAATTGGTGAACCTCACTGAATTCATATCTGGCATGACAAAGCTATAATTTCAACAGTCATTTTACAAGGTTTTTTGAATGAAACCACTTGCTTGTGAGAGTCAATTATTTCAACAGACCTCTATAACCATCATACAAAAAATCAGCTTAGGTTAAATTAAACTTACTTAGCCCACAAGTTTCCATGTCAGACATTCATATGCTAATTGACCCTAACATATTCTGCTTTTTCACATGATACTCTCAAGTCTCCCTACCAAAGAAGAAAATTAATCATCAAAGCCAAATTTGAACTCTCTGTGCTCTTGGCACAGATGTCCTTGTGTTCTCCTGTGTGTGAACTGAGTCCAGACTGAAGCTGGAAATTAAAGGATTATAGGAAGCCTCTGTCCCAGAGCAGACTGAAGAACCTAAATTAAAAAAACATCTTTTTGAGTGTGTTTTCAAATTGAAATGTACATTTGTGCAAGTTTACACATTCATAAAAGCATATGACAAGCAAGCATGAGTCATTGTAATTATACACATACATGCAGTGTTGTTCTTCCGAATATTATAGTTTTTCATTTGGCTGTAGGCCACAGGTTATTACAGCCATGCATGCTTACATTAAGTACTAAAGCACAACTGCGAGTGTGATATCAAAAAGTTCAATAAACAAGGTGTTACATAACTAACATCACAGTTATTTTGTATATTTCTGTTACAGAGACATACAGAGACAAAGAAGCATCAAAGCACAATAGTTGTACTTAATTTCTGAATGAATCATCGTGTCGAACAAAACTGTTGAAGGAATAACGTATTGACTCTCTCATAAAGACTTATGACTAACTTCTACACAAACTACGTAACCCACAGAAAGAGACGTGTTACAAAAAATCCCCACCACGCACAGACGGACAGTCTGTCTAGAACACAAAAATAGTGAAAGTCCCGTTGCAGTACAAACTGGAGCATGTAACTATGTATTGTATTTTGGATCTGTAAAAAGTGAAAATACACAGTTGTTACCTCAAATAGCTATTACCTGATCTGTCATAAAAATTACTTTCACTGGAGCAAATTTCACATTGTGCATTGTGACATGAGAAAACACTATTACATTGAACCTTCTGAAACAAAATTGCACTGACGTGATATCATTGCCAGCTGATCTTATTGGCTCCTCTTTTTATTTGACTCACTTGAACTGAGGTTGCTTAGACACTGGTGAACAGGCCAACACTTGGATGCATTGAAGGGAATGCCAATGAATGATTGCCTCATAGCCCAGGAGATGCCAGATGGGCTGATGTCAAACTAGTCAAAGGTCACACAATGACAGCACAGTGAGCATCACATGGGTGTTTAGAGTGTTATTGTATTATTATTCACATCCACCATCTGCCATTGTGACAAGCAGAGATAAAAAGTGAGAGATTCAGCAGGATTTGGAGCAGGACAGTCAATCATGTCAGGTATCTCTGACACATATAAATAATACACACTGTCTGCAATACATGTTGTGGAAAACCTATTAACCAGACTGAATTGTGTAAAAATATTTTGAAATAAAAAGACATTTTCAAAGTATCTTGAGTGATAAAGGTAGCCATCTTAACATGAATGATTAGGAATAGGTATATGACAAACTGAAACTTTGTGGAAGAATGAGGATGGTTTGAAAGCAGGACGTTTTGCTTCACAACACATTCTTTTTATTTATAACTATGTTTGATGGAACTGATTTTCATGAACCATGGATTAAGATAAAAAAAATTTTTTTTTGCTTAAATGTTTCAGAATTTCTAAGCAATTAAAGAGTTTACTCATGATGGCATTTACAAAGTCTGCGATGTCTGCATTTTTGTGGGTGGGTTGCAGTAATGGATAGCAATGTTTTGCATGTATGCCACCCATACAAAAACAAACTACTGCAGTTGTACACGTTTTACAAATGTTCACAATGTTCACAGAGGATTTCACCCCAGAAACAAGAAATTATCATTTTATTTAACAATATTAAAGAAATAAGAAATTATAATTTTTTTCAATAAAATAAAATTTATGTCAAATGTATAAAAAAATACAAATGTATAAATAAAAATAAAATAAAACTCATTGCATAGTAATTACACAGTTCCTTTACGCTTATTTAAAAAACAATAAAATAATACAAACCAGCATTGCAATAATGGAAATCTAATGCAGGGGGATTCAAACCTGTCCTGCACTGTCCTTTCAAACATGCACCGCATATTTTGTATGTCTCCCTTAATTGGACACACCCAATTCAGGTATTGCTCTCTACTAAAGAGCTGATGAGTTGAACGTGTGTTGCTGGGGAGCCTCTAATGAGTTGGGTTAGTTTTGGGTTGAAGATTTTTTTTCATAAGATTCACCACAGAATAGACAGGATACTCCACTGTGTATGATGTAGGCTATATGAAGATTTATGTACACTGCTCATGTGTCTGTCTAACATATACAGGTGCATCTCAATAAATTAGAAACAGTTAATTTATTTCAGTAATTCAACTCAAATTGTGAAACTCGTGTTTTAAATTAATTCAATGCACACAGACTGAAGTAGTTTAAGTCTTTGGTTCTTTTAATTGTGATGATTTTGGCTCACATTTGACAAAAACCCAACAATTCACTATCTCAACAAATTAGAATACTTCATAAGACCAATAAAAAAAAACATTTTTAGTGAATTGTTGGCCTTCTGGAAAGTATGTTAATTTACTGCATATGTACTCAATACTTGGTAGGGGCTCCTTTTGCTTTAATTACTGCCTCAATTCGGGGTGGCATGGAGGTGATCAGTTTTGGCACTGCTGAGGTGGTATGGAAACCCAGGTTTCTTTAACAGTGGCCTTCAGCTCATCTGCATTTTTTGGTCTCTTGTTTCTCATTTTCCTCTTGACAATACCTCTCAATACCATTTTCCTCTCAATCAATCAATCAAACTTTTATTACAGACTCAAGGTCCAGATTTAAAAAAGACAAATATGTTATACAACCGATAGGATCCATCGTAAACATAAAGAGTTACAAACTACAGTAGTACCAGTGTCTCCACAGCTTTGATTGATACCGGGTAGTACTAACCCTTAATTTTATTTTTAGAAGCATTAAGCCGACAGATAAATCTATGCATAAGATTTTGTAACAGTGCTTTAAAAGTGATTACACTCACAAACATTTCACTTGCACTATGCCCTCTAGGTATCCTTAGTAAGATTCTCATTGCATTATTATAAGCTACTTGCAGCTTCTGTATACTAGATGTTCTGTAGTTACATCACAAATGAGCAGTATAAAGTGTTGTACAATATGCTTTAAAAAGTGACACCTTCACCTCATCTGAACAGAAACTAAACTTACGTAAAAGTATATTTGCCTGCACATGCATCATACGGCGTTGCCTTTCAATATCCGCATCATCTGTCATGCGTTCAGTGATAATGTCGAGTTAATGATCTGAATCAGGTGTGTTAAATAAGGGAGACATGCAAAATGTACAGAGCAGGGGGTCCACAGGACTGGAACTGAGAACCAGTGATGTAAGCTACTCTTATGTGTTTTCGCAAAAAGTGGCATGTAATTAAAGTTAAATACAACTACACACACAAAAGCTTCTCCACAGGGCTATAATGAAAACATCTTCTTCTTCTTCTTGGCTTTGTAACTTGTTATTGTTATTGCCATCTACTGTACAGGAGTGTGTAAAGGAACTTGACAGATACTTTACTTATTTAACTAATTTAAAGAGAGAAAATAAAAAATAAATAAATCACATTTAATAAATCAAATTGAATGAACTAAAATTATTAACCTTTTCGTTCCTAAATTCTTCTGATTAATTCAGTATTTTCAAGAAACATAAACAAAGCTTTGAGTCTATTTCTTTCCATCCCTTGTTTTCTAAGAATATCTTCAATTTTATTTTCTTCTTCCATTTCCTGCCATTTCTGCCTGAATTCATGGTATTTATTGCATATAAACAAGACATGTTCTACAAAAATAAAACATGTTTTAAAAATCTTAGTGGTTAATCACGTTTATCACGTTCATTTCACTGCTGCACTACAGCTTCTCAAGAAGACTACAACTCCCATGGTGCCACGGGGTAAGACAGGATTTACACCACCACGTGCTTGGACTGTCACAGGTGACGTACAGCGGAGAGCAGAACAGAACAGCATGGCGAGTAATGATCCCGGAGTAAGTTAGTTCATATGTTAAAATCTAAAGACAGTATTAGGAATGTGTAGAAACATTTTGTTCGCGGATAATAACTGCATTTAAAAAACTAGCGTCTAGTAGTTTTAATTTAACTGTATGTGTGTTATTTATGCTTTAAAGAAAACTATGCTAGTTGTGTACTAGCTTTGCAAGGTCCAGTGTTATGTCACTATGATGCAACCTTGTATAACTTTATTTGTGATCGTCATTAAAATACGATTATCACGATATAGCTCATTCTTAGTTTCAAAATTACAATTTGTGTCAGTGATGTTAAGTTATATAACGTTTTAAATTTGTCCCTCATCTGTCCTAGACAAGGTCATTTTGACACACTTGAATTGATTAATTTATTCACAGGAGTCTTAATCTTCAGCAAACTACTGGCATCTTGCACAAATATCACTGAGAACATTTTGTAAATAAATGTATCTTATGTATTTTTTAGATCAGCTTTAAAGTATACATGTACACAGTTCCCACTGCCATGTCATTCCCTTTTCATTGTTTTTTTAAACACAATGTATTGTTGGAGGATCAAGCATGTAGAATATGAGATATGCTGTCTAGATATTAGACAGCATAATTTAAATTAGTATTTTAAGATGTACAGGTGCATCTCAAATTAGAATGTTGTGGAAAAGTTCATTTATTTCAGTAATTCAACTCAAATTGTGAAACTCGTGTATTAAATAAATTCAATGCACACAGACTGAGGAAGTTTAAGTCTTTGGTTCTTTTAATTGTGATGATTTTGGCTCACATTTAACAAAAACCCACCAATTCACTATCTCAACAAATTAGAATACTTCATAAGACCAATACAAAAAAAATGTTTAGTGAATTGTTGGCCTTCTGGAAAGTATGTTCATTTACTGAATATGTACTCAATACTTGGTAGGGGCTCCTTTTGCTTTAATTACTGCCTCAATTCGGCGTGGCATGGAGGTGATCAGTTTGTGGCACTACTGAGGTGGTATGGAAGCCCAGGTTTCTTTGACAGTGGCCTTCAGCTCATCTCTGTTTTTTGGTCTCTTGTTTCTCATTTTTCTCTTGACAATACCCCATAGATTCTCTATAGGGGTTCAGGTCTGGTGAGATTGCTGGCCAGTCAAGCACACTTACACCATGGTCATTTAACCAACTTTTGGTGCTTTTGGCAGTGTGGGCAGGTGCCAAATCCTGCTGAAAATGAAATCAGCATCTTTAAAAAGTTGGTCAGCAAAAGGAAGCATGAAGTGCTAAAACTAAAATTTGGTAAACGGTTGCAGTGATGTTGGTTTTCAAAAAACGCAATGGACCAACACCAGCAGATGACATTGCAACCCAAACCATCACAGACTGTGGAAACTTAACACTGGACTTCAAGCAACTTGAACTATGAGCTTCTCCACCCTTGCTCCAGACTCTAGGACCTTGGTTTCCAAATGAAATGCAAAACTTGCTCTCATCTGAAAAGAGGACTTTGGACCACTGGGCAACAGTCCAGTTCTTCTTTTCCTTAGACCAGGTAAGACACCACTGACGACAACTGTAGTCAAATTCCTTGACACGTCTGTATGTGGTGGCTCTTGATGCCTTGACCCCAGCCTCAGTCCATTCCTTGTGAAGTTCACCCAAATTCTTGTAACGATTTTGCTTGATAATCTTCATAAGGCTGCGGTTCTCTCAGTTGGTTGTGCATCTTTTTCTTTTACACCTTTTTCTTCCACTCAACTTTCTGTTAACATGCTTGGATACAGCACTCTGTGAACAGCCAGCTTATTTGTCAATGAATGTAAGCACCCTTCTTGTGAAGGGTGTCAATGATTGTCTTCTGGACAACTGTCAGATCAGCAGTCTTCCCTATGATTGTGTAGCCTAGTGAACCAAACTGAGAGACCATTTTGAAGGCTCAGGAAACCTTTGCAGGTATTTTGAGTTGATTAGCTGATTGGCATGTCACAATATCCTAATTTGTTGAGATAGTGAATTGGTGGGTTTTTGTTGGATGTGAGCCAAAATCATCACAATTAAAAGAACCAAAGACTTAAACTACTTCAGTCTGTGTGCATTGAATTTATTTAATACACGAATTTCACAATTTGAGTTGAATTACTGAAATAAATTAACTTTTCCATGACATTCTAATTTGAGATGCACCTGTATTCAAAAAGTCTGACTTTTCGTGTTTGTCTGTCTCAGAGTTTTTTGCAGCAGCTGAGGCAGGTTGTTAGCAGAATGGGGCCTGCCCCGCGAGGAGCTTGGGCTGGGTTTGAAGCTGCTCATCGGAGCTGGAGCTCTTGCCTATGGGGTCAAAGAAGCCACGTACACAGGTAAAACGCATGCTGACAATAAAGAAGGATTTAAGATGGGCTATTTACTCACTCACGTGTTCTAAACCCATACAAATTTCTTACTTGTATAGAATATGATAAAAAGAGAATATTCTTAATGTTTTTGTGGAAGTTTTATAACTAATTGTGTTTTGCTGTGTATAGTGGAGGGTGGCCAGAGAGCCATTATCTTCAACAGAATTGGAGGAATGCAGATGGACACTGTGCTTGCTGAAGGATTGCACTTCAGGTACATTAAACGCAGGGGTTGTCATTAGAGCCATGAGCTTTCATTATTTGAAATATTATTGTAATGTAGAATTTAAAAAATATATATATTTTGAATATTTGTTTTAAATGTGATTTATTGCTGTCATGACTAAACTGAATTTTCAACAGCCATTACTCTTCAGTGTCACATGATCCTTCAGAAATCATTCTAATTGGCTGATTTGCTGCTCAATAAATAATTCTGATTATAAATCTTCATTATCCTCAGCTCAGCACAAATAACTTTTTAGTTATTTTGATTATTTAAAATTTGCTAGTCGTCACACAGTTATTTTCTGACTTTTGAAGACTTGAACAACTTTTAAATATACTCTATACCAGGGATCCTCAAATCTGGACCATTCCTGCAGAGTTTCTCTAACCCTACACACCTGAGCATGCTAATCAGAGTTTTCAAGATCATTAGAAAATCACAGGTAGGTGAGTTTGATCAGAGTTGGAGCTAAACTCTGCTACAGATTGGACCTCCAGGGAAAGATTTGAGGAACCCTGCTTTATACTATACTTTTATATAGGCTTTACTATTTGCCCAAAAGTTTATGGAAATTTGCTCATCCAAGATGTAGATGAGTTTGTTTGCCAGTTTGTTGAGTCAAACAGGTTATAAAAGCATCACAATAATCCAAAATACACCACTATTTCTTGACATACCCTCTTTTTTTTTTTTTTTTTTTTTGAGCTTGTCAGACTGAATCAATTAGGCATTCTGCCTAAACTTATACATTTATGCTTTACACAAGAAATAAAATAATATGGGATCAGAACAACATGAGAAGGAGCAAATACTGCAAATAGTTACAATAATTCTGTCTTGCATTTAAAGAATACCGTGGATCCAGTACCCCATCATCTATGATATTCGAGCCAGGCCTAGGAAGATTTCATCCCTCACTGGAAGCAAAGGTGACCTGGAACTAGGGATGGGCATTTTTGCCAATATCTTATTTCGATCATCGATAGGTTTCAAAAACGATTAATCGAGTACTCGGGAAATTTTATGGCATGGCTGTAATGAGATAATGAAAATATCTGAAGACTGTTATGAAAATGAATGTTAAAAATATGACATGAAAACATGTCTATGAACACATGATTAGATGTTAGATTATGATTATGATGTGGCAATGTTAAAAAAGAAGCATCTAAAAAAGACTAGCTGCCTAAGATGAAGCTAACTGTATGCCAATAAACTGAAACCCGTTCTATGACACTTTCTATGATATTAATCAGATAACATAGACGTAACATTACAACTTGTATCTGCACAAAAGGATGCATATGCCAGTGAACTTTGCGCGAGAGAGAGCTCCCGCTGTGATGCGCTTTCAACAACGCATGAGACACGGACAAGGAGAGGATTTACTATAGATTTCACATCCTATAAAGTTTTCATTATAATGCTATGTTTATGAATATCTAGTGAACTTTATGCGCTATAGAGAGAAAGAAAGAGAGGGAACGCACAGACTGAAACACGGGTAAGGAGAGGATTTACTATAGATTTCACATTCTATAAAGTTCTCATTATAAAGTTTATGGCAGATTTGCGCTATATTCCTAAAATCGTCTGCGTGTTTTCGAAGCCATGCGTACTACGAAAACAATTTTAATTGAAGTATGCATACTGTTGAACAAATATGACGGAAAAAAATTTTTTTGGGGGATTTTTGAACAAGAAACATCTAAAAGCAATATGACCGTCTCAAATAACAGTCAATATCGGGCATTGCATTTGAGCATGAAACTACTGGTAATATGCAGTGCATTCAGCATGTAAATAAATGTTAATATACCAACGCATCCTATATTAGATGAATCAGATATGTATGTAGCTAACCTAGACATTAGGGATGGGCGATATCTTATCGTTTGCGATATACCGGTAAAAATTCTCCCCACGATAAGAATTAGTCTTCCCGCGATAATAACGATAAAGTCTAGTTGTTTACATATTTCTGTGTGCGACAGTGCGGAGCGACATCGCGGAAGGCAGACATGAAACTGAGGAGTTTATCACTAAATGATGAGCTCGAGCTCCTTTTAAAATCTGTAACTGGTTTGGTTATAGCTGTACAGTGCACAAAAAAATCGGTCTGAATAAATGTAGTACAGTATGTGTGCGATACAGTTTTGCATATGTATGAGCCTGTTTACAAATCTGTTGTCCAACAAAGATATAATTTATTGACATGCTTTTCCTCCAAATTAACAATAACATAGTCGAGTGTTTGAAATACTTCATTTTGTGACCAGACGTGGTTTCATATTACAGAATGATAGTATTATATACAGTGATAAAGGCTATGTCGATTAGCATTGCATTATAAATATACTTTCCTTATAAAAATACCCAAGATTGAAGAACACAGACAAACTATATATTTTGTGCAATCGTATGTTTATTGTCTTCAAGTTTCATCAGTTAAAATGTTTCTTATCTTCGTTGTGCGTTTTATTCAGCGATAACTGGTTACCTTCATGGAGCGTCTTCAGTAGTATTACTTCTGCTATGGATTTGTGAAATTTCTGCGCAAGGGCGCCCTCCGGCGTCCAGTATGAATTGCATTGCGTGTGTACTCAGTAATGCTCACAACACCCTATTTGGGGTAAAAACAGAAAAGATAATACTTTTCTCTAAAGAAACAGGATTCCCTGAATTATCGTCATTGATATCGTTATCGCAATAAATGCCAGAAATATCGTGATATATTTTTAAGCCCATATCGCCCATCCCTACTAGACATAACTAAGTGACTTCAAAGCCAAGCTTCTCTCTCTTCTCACGTCTATACTTTGAATGTTTGCGTCCAAAATAATCAGAGCTCAAGGAGCTGCCCAAAGTGCTGCTTTAACCAATCAGATTTTTTTTTCCACGATCATCGTTTTCATGATCAATTTTCGCTGTCACGGCCGAGTACTCGAGTAATCGTTTACTGTTGCACATCCCTACACTGGAATCATATTCTCATAATTGCAATAAATGCTAAACATTGGCTTGATAAAGTTCCAAATGATGTTGCTAGGCAACATACGCTGTGCCAGTTAAAAGTATTTATGTTACTCTGTCCATCACAGATCTTCAGATGGTAAACATAGGTCTTCGTGTGCTATCTCGACCCATTGCCTCCCAATTGCCGATGTTGTACCAGCAGCTGGGGAAAGACTATGATGAACGTGTGCTTCCTTCTATCGTCAATGAGGTGCTTAAGAGCGTGGTGGCCAAGTTCAATGCCTCCCAACTGATCACACAGAGAGCCCAGGTATGGTTTGAAGACTACCAAGTCAGCAGTTGGGTTACAGCAATGTTTGGTTGTCGTTCCATGACTGTTTACTTTGTTTGGCTGATTGGGCATGTTGAATCAGTGGTGGAGCCCATCCGTGAGAGAGATCACTTCAATTGGCTGTTCATCTTAGCAAACCAGGGCTGATTTTTGTACATAGTAACTGCTGAATTTCTGCATTTTAATTTAGCCATCACTTTCCTAAAAATGTGATGTTTAAAACTTTGTCAATACATTTTTGTCAAAACTGTATTATTTGAACTTGTTGTTTGTCATTGTTTTAAGTGTCATTTTACAGTTATCGTAGACATGTAGTTGTTTCAAAACTGGTTTTTTTTTTAGAAGAATTTAAACCGTTAGACTATTGATGAATATTGTTTGTTGTTTTTCTCCTTCGTCTCAATCCAGTTCAGCAATGGTGCTATTTTTTATTTTTTGTATGTGTGTGCTTGGTAAACTCAGTCTCAATTTGCTTCCATAGAAAAATGTGAACGCCTTTTTTATTTTATTTTTTGAACAGAAATAAGGTAGCCATACGGGGTTTGGAATGACATGCTCATAGAATAAATATTCCAAAAAGAATAGGAACGATATCATCAGGTGTTTATCCTAATGCAGATTCTATTATAACTTCTTATAAGATTCATTCCTAACCCATACATTCACCTTCTGACCCCTGTCCTTTGTCTTTAACACTGTCGGCAGCTTCTCAGGTCTGATCCTGGTGTGAGACAGAAATGATTAACTCACTGCGAAAGCTAAGAAGCTCTGTCTTTTAGTTACAGAGCTGCTTAAGAAAAGGGGCTGTTATTTCACACACTTTCATCAGATAAAAGAGCCGAGACGCACTACATGAATTATTTCCTATTAAACTGTCTGCTTGTTTGGTCAAGTTTAGAAATTTAGACTTTAGACCAAAATGTATTACAGTTGTATTACATTATCATATCAACATGAGTTTGAGTTGGGTAACATGAGTTTTACACAAACTTGTGGAGTTCATGTCAGTTCAAATGTTACTGTCAGTAAAGCAGAAGAAGGACATGGCAAATACTAGGACATAAATATATTAATTTATGTGAAAAAAACTGTCTGTGGATGGTTTAAATAAGTTGATCAGTTACTGAGAAAATCAGCCTATAGCTGTTATTTATGTGTTTTATTTTGGTGTACAGGTGTCACTATTCATAAGGCGCGATCTAATCGAGAGAGCTAAAGACTTTAACATCATCCTGGATGACGTGGCCATCACAGAACTCAGCTTCAGCAAAGAGTACACCGCTGCTGTGGAGGCCAAACAAGTCGGTTAGTAGTACCACAATGTAATCTTATGCACTCTTGATAATGGTTATACATATTGTGTACCCTAAAATAGCCTAAACGAAGCATCCTAATCTAACAAAAATGACATTGTACCTAGTCACCTAATAATTAGGACTGTCAGTTTAACGCGTTAATGGTAATACACATTGTGTACCCTAAAATAGCCTAAACCAGGGATAGGCAATGTCGGTCCTGGAGTGCCGCTGTCCTGCAGAGTTTAGCTCCAACCTTGACGAAAACCTCACCTGCCTGTAGCCCTTGTAATTCTGAATACCTTGATTAGCTTGTTCAGGTGTGTTTGATTAGGGTTGGAGCTAAACTCTGCAGGACAGCGGCACTTCAGGACCGACATTGCCAATCCCTGGCCTAAACAAAGCATCCTAATCTGGCAAAAAATACATTGTACCTGGTCACCTAATAATTAGGGTTGTCAGTTTATTCCATTAATTTGTATTAATTAGCTATGAAAAAATTATGCTATTTTAAAATATTTGAACGCGGTTAACGCACTGGCCCCACCCCCAGACTTGTACGTCATCTTACATTTCATAGAGTTGACTGTTGACAAATATGATAATTATGATAATTATGCTTAATTATGATTTTAAATGAGTCGAATATATCATGCAGCCTTGGGAAATACTCTTATAATGTGTTTTATGGATTCTAGCCCGTGAAATGCGCCACTTCTGGTATTTTACCGGTTAGTCGGCACGAGCAAAATGAAGTCGATGATTTTTAAAAATTGACGAATCGCAACAACCCTACACCGAACCCCCAACTACTCCCCGGGCGCCATAGCATAAATGGCTGCCCACTGCGACATGTGTGTGTGTAGTTGAAGTACTCAATAAAATAGACCATCTGGTCTAAAATGTTTTAAATAAAATATAAAATGTGAATGTTGCACTAAAACGTGCATCATTTTAACATCAAACATCCTACACCCTGTAATCCAGGGCTCTAGTAATTTTCTTTAATCCAAGGCTCTAGACTGCGGCCATTTTTTGAGAAAATAAGCATTATAGATATCACTTTTCCATTTGATAGATATCACATTTCCATGGTGATGATCAAGCTTGACACAAGTTCTCGCGGTATAAGTGAGATGTCATACATTTTTTCTTATTCAAAATATTGTTAACTAGATTGTGGACAACAACAAATCTGTTGAATTAAATGTATTTCTTGTTTACATAAATATAACACAATGACAGCGAACAACATGTATATGGAAATAGGATCAGTTTTAAGTAAAAAAAAAAAAAAATAAGTAAAATAGTAGTGGATATTGCTGAAATTATTTTTTCTATTTAATGTAGTAAATATTATCGAGGTCGGTTTTTCAAATTTAAGAAACATGCTTTTTTTTATTTCACTTTCCATTTCAATATATGTGACTTGCAGCTGTAGAAAAAAAATCAGCAACATTTATTATTTTAACAGTTTGGTTATAATATATAAAAAATAAAAATTATCATTTTATGGTATAGACTGTAATGTTATAGAAGCATCCCTGAAAACATTGTGTATTTCTCAGAAAGAGCTTTGCCTATCCTAATGCTCTCCACTAGAGGGCACTCTGGTCATTCTGACTTCGTTTTATTTCATCAGTATTCCCTATTGACCAAACAACAGTATACAACTTGCACAAAACTGTTTGTATGACATGTCATGTTGAAAAAGGAGATTATCTGTGTGTGAGACCTCTTTCTTTTAAATAACATGTCTCTCTTGTTGACATGTAGCCCAGCAGGAGGCCCAAAGGGCTCAGTTCTATGTAGAGAAGGCCAAACAGGACCAGAGACAGAAGATTATACAGGCTGAGGGTGAAGCTGAGGCTGCTAAAATGGTACGCTGTTGCTACTTTCTCCACTTCACCTCAGCACACATATTGACGATCATTGAAACAATGTTTCTGTTTTATTCAAAATATAAGTGGTTTCCGTGGTTACTGTAAAATGTTTCAAATGCACTATTTTTAGCTACAAGCAACTCTTTTAATATAAGTATTCCCTGTTATTATGTTCTAGATCTGTGAGTGATAAATGACTGTAATTATCCGATATAATTATTGAATACTGCTTCTGTGCTAATTAAGCCACAGTCAGTTGTTGCAGTCATACATCTAGGCTATTTTGAACTGTTGCCCCCTCATTCTCAGTGTAGTATTTTCATTCTCAGAAAAGTATTTTTCTCTCTTTTTTATTTGTGCATTATGTACGTTTCTTGGTTGTTCTTTCGATTAGTCATGTTTCAGCATTTACACTTTGTGTCTTCATAAATGACTTTGCAGTTGGATTCTTTCCTGCTGATATGATGCAATTCTGTTTCTAAAATGGGCCGCAGGTCAATAACTGTCTGCTGACGGTAAACAACCAAGGGTACAGAGTAATTTGCTTTTGTTTTTGTGTTTGTGCACTCCAGTTGGGTCAAGCAGTTACGAAGAACCCTGGCTACCTAAAACTCAGACGTATCAGAGCAGCCCAAAATATTGCCAAAACGGTAAGACAAACTTCAAACAAAGAAATCATTGGTTGACTCGTGTTAACAGATGTTAATAAACTACCAGTTAAATATTTCTGATACGTATGAAGTAATACAATTATTTAAAAAAAAAAATTATTCAGCAAGGATGCATTAAATGAATCAAAAGTTACATTAAAACATTTATAATATAATATAAATGTTCACTTTTCAAAAGGACAATTATTTATTCATCAAAGAATCCTGAAGAAAACAATATCATATTTTCCATAAAAAATATTAAGCAGCATAACTGTTTTCAACTTTGATAATAGTAAGAAATGTTTCTTAAGCACCAGATGAGCATATTACAATGCTTTCTGAAGGATCATGCGACACCAAAGCCAGGCGTAATGTTTGCTGAAAATTCAACTTTTCCATCACATTTAAAATATATTCAAGTAGAAAACAGTTATTTGAAATTGTAATCATATTTCATAATAGTACTAGTTTCTATTTTATTTTTAAGCAGATAGATGTAGCCTCGGGGAGCATAAGAGACCTAATCATGTGGTGCTCTCCTGTCAGTTCTGTAGATTACAAGAGCAAAACATGAAGACAAGGGCCAAATGACTTGCTTATTATTGCACAGTATACACTACATACTAAACATTGTAAGTGAAGAATAGACATCATATAACATGGTTTCAAAAAATATGCTACATAATCACATAAATGTATCTAGTTGCAAGATTTATTGCCTTGAGAATAAATGTAAAAATGTCTTCACTTTTAAAAGTCCAATCAAATAATGAATCAAAACTGAGATTAATTTCATCACATTAGGTCAAATTAAGCCAACCTAGTATATTATTTCAGTTAGGGTAGCAGGGTATTCCAGACATACCCTGCACAATTTACATACTAAACTCACCATTTCTACAGTATGTGTGTAATAGTATGCATTATTATTTAGAATATAATACAGTGTATAGTATATATGTTATATAATATGTAGTATTTATTAGGAAGGGGTTTTTGTAACTACACTGTCCTTGGCTCATAATCTGTGTTTATCTTGTAACCAGGTGGCAACTTCTCAGAACAAGGTGTACCTGAGTGCAGACAGTCTCGTTTTGAACCTCCAGGACAGCTCTTTTAACAAGTAAGATCCTAACCAATGATCCTCACATAAGCATTACATCTCCTTTCCTCAACTATGATCTTCAAAACTAAGTAAAACAGCTGTAGTTAAAAAGGAAAATATTTAATGAAGTATGTTGTTCTCTGATTTGAGAGCAGTGCAGGACAACTTGATCTAACGGAGTCTAATACTATCTATTCTCTCATTGTTTTTTTCTCCTCTTAAACGTAAATACTGAGTAGACTAAATGCATGTGCATGTTATGCCCAAACATCTGTTACTTAGTTTTAAAGTATTATTTTCTGTTTGCATTAATGCCCATATGTTAGCATATTTCCCTCCGTGGTAATCTCTGCATTTGTCTTCTCTGTCAGCCTGTCACTGGGGAAATGAGGAGCGTCATCCATGAAGAACATATGCATTCCATATGTAAGCAGTGTTTGCTGAACCACTGTATTTATGCCCCTTTCATAAACGTGACTGTAAGCAGAGCCTTTCTCACAGTACAGTTCTGCTGGGGATCAGATGAGATGTGTCAGACATATATACCTGTTTATACACAGTGATTCAGTCATTTAGGACTATTTTCTGGCACATTCAGCTAAATAATTGGAGTTTTGGTTTCAGCATAGCTTTAAAATACTAATGAGATCACAAAATATACACTGCAAACAATAAATGGTCACTTGTTCATTTATTCCTAAATGTCACTATGAAGACGCAAATAAGATTCAGGGCCAGTAGCTAAAAAGTTGCTGATTGGTTGTTAACAGAACATAAAGCTTTTTTTTTTTTGCCCCAAGGTTTTTTTTTTTATATATAATTATTATTACTATAGCCATTCAACATTCTCTTTAAATGTCCACTTTGTGAAGTGTTTGTTGACAGATAATAATGTACCTGCTGAGACTTTGATTAAATAATGTGTTTTCAAGTCTATTTGTGGGGGATATTTATTTCTTTGGAAATGTTAAATCAGAATCGTCATTCACATGCAGAATGTTAGCCCTGTGCTAGATTAACCATCTGTCCAGATGTCCGATATTATAGTGTGTGTGTGTGTGTGTGTGTGTGTGTGTGTGTGTGTGTGTGTGTGTGTGTGTGTGTGTATGTGTGTGCATACATACATACACACACACACAGGGGCGTCGCTAGTGGGGGAAAAGGGTGACAGTGCATAGGGCCCAGAGGTCTGGGGGCCCGCGATCACCTACTGGCCATCAGGAGCACCGGGACATTACATTCAATTAGTGGGCCGATCGCCGGAATGAGGGAGAGCCGATATTAGGCGCAGTTTTTAAATTACAGTGCATTTGAAACCGCATAAAGCAAATACTCCAAAAGCACGAAGCAGCGCAAGTCGATGTATCCGCCAGCCGCTCATCAAAGCAGTGGGACCAGTCTCAAGGACGTGCGTCTGAAAAATGTGCGCCACGCTTCTGCCATAATTTATAAGAAATAAACAGCGCAAGACCATTCAGATGTGACACCTAATTGTTATACAGTCGTGTGATATGAGAACATTAAAGTTTCTGTAGTGACGCTGGCTAAAAACAGTCACGACGATGACAATGAGGTATAGGCTTATCTTGGAAAACGCCCATATGGCTTGTCAATTCAGCACCATAGTAATTTAACTTTAAGTTATTAACACAAATAGTGTTGGCAGAATGCATTTATAATAAATGTTACTGTTATTACATTTTGGGGAATATTTTAAATTTACAGAAGTTATTTTGTAGTTTCTTCAAATGTTTAGTTTTTTTACTACAAATTGTATAGTTTATTATTAGGCTACTTATTATTTAAAAAAACATTACCATGGTAATGAGGACCATGGTTTTACTTCTTGTGACCACCATCTAATAGGCTTACTAGTCAGCTAAACTCTGTATTCTAAGCAATAACTTATTTATTTTTAGATGTTTTGTTATAATGATTTTTAATAAGGGCCTGATTAAAGATAATTATAAATTAGGTGCTTATTATTTACAAATAATAACGTTCTTAAAGGGAGATTCACCCAAAAATGACAATTGACATCATTTACTCAACATGTCATTCCAAACCTGTATGAATTTCTTTCTTCTGTGGAACATAATTTGATAAATGTAAGAAATTTTGGTCCATAGAAATCAAGGGTAATCAAAATGGATTGGTAACATTCTACAAAATACTATTTTGTGTTCAACAGAAGTCGTTTGGAATGAAATGATGACAGAGTTTATTAGCAGTAACTTTCCAGCAGTCTAGCTCAAAATCAATGCTTTACTGTGAAGTGTTTTTCTGTTGTTGTGAATTCAGTCATTTATATCAGTATTCATTGATGTCTTTTTTTATTCATTTATTTACTCAGATTTAAGGCCCTCTATGACCCATCAAAACATTCAAGGGGGAATTCTTTGGGCTGGATGGGCTCGATTTGTCCTGGGCCAAATTTTAACCCCGGTGTCCCGCCCGCACCACTGAACGTTATTTTACAATTGAAACTCCCCCCTTCCAAAAAAATAATATTTTGCCCCATAGCAGGTTCTGTGCACAGGGCACATAATTCCTAGCGACGTCCCTGTATAAATCCGTACAAATACAGTCATGGCCAAAATTATCGGCACCCTTGGTAAATATGATCAAAGAATTAATCCTTCTGATCTTTTATTTTTAAAATTCACAAAAATCTAACCTTTCATTGGATAATAAAAATTTAAAATGGGGGGAAATATCATTATGAAATAAATGTTTTTTCTCAAATACACGTTGGACACAATTAATAGCACCCCTAGAAATTATTATAAGTAAAATATCTCTGAAGTATATTCCCTTTCATATTCACAATTTTGAGCCCTCCAGGGTTATTATGAACATGAAATTATCCAACCATGGCTTCCTGTTTCATAGAAATACAAATAGGAGGGAAAACAAAGCCCAAATTCCCTTAATCATCCATCACAATGAGAAAAACCAAAGTATCTATTTCTGATGTGCAGCAAAAGATAATTGAGCTTCACAAATTAGTAAAATGGCTTTCAGAAAAGAGCTAGAGCAGTGAAAATTCCCATTTTCACCACCAGGGCAATAATTAATAATTTCCAATCAACATCAAATGTTACGAAACTGCCTGGAAGTAGATGTGTGTCTATATCGTCCTAATGCACGGTGAGGAGAAGAGTTTGAGTGGCTAAGGACCCTCCAAGGACCACAGCTGGAGAATTGCAGAAAATAGTTGAGTCTCGAGGTCAGAAAACCTTTTTAAAAAATGGTCAAACAGCACTTACATCACAACATGTTGTTTGGGAGGGTTTCAAGAAAAATTATCCTAGCTCATCCAAAAACAAACTCCAGCATATTCAGTTATCAGACACGACTGGAACTTCAAATGGGAACTTCTATGGTCAGATGAAACTAAAAAAAATAGCTTTTTAGCAGCAAACACTCAAGATGGGTTTTGTGAACACAGGGATAAAAGGTACCCCATGAAACACACTGCTGTATTTTTGATGTTGTGGGCCTATATTTCTGCTGGATGTCCTGGACATCTGGTTTAGACACATGGCATCATGGATTCTATCAAATACCAACAGATAAAAAATCAATAAGTGACTGACTCTGTTAGAAATCTTATAATGGGCCATGTTTGGATCTTCCAACCGTACAATAATCCAAACACAATCCTCAAAAACAACACAAATGGGTCACTGAGCACAAAACCAAGCTCCTGCTATGGCCATTCCAGTCCTCTGACCTGAACCCTATAGAAAAGGAGTGGGGTGAACAGAAGAGGAGAAGCTCCAACATGGAGCTATGAATCTAAAGTGATTCTGGATGAAGAGATGGTCTCTGATCTCTTGTCAGATGTTCTCTAACCTCATCAGGCAGTATAGGAGAACATTTAGAGCTGTTAAACTGGCAAATGGAGGTTTCAAAAAGTATTGAATAAAAGGGTGCCGTTAATTGTGACTGTGTATTAGAGAAAAACAAAATTAAGTACTTGTAATTAGAGTGACTTACATTTTAAAATACTCTTAATCAGACTAAAGTTACTTTTTATGGATTACTTGATTACATATTGTTCATACAATGGCAATAAATTATTCATAATTCATTGATTCTCCCTAATTTCTCTTTTTCATCTTTTAAATTTTCCTTTCCAAAATAGCCTACCGTTTACATGCATATTATGTATGTATATATAGTCCAGTTTTGTGGACGTTCAAGATCAGTCATTAGTCAGGTGGCGACAGCATTTGACCACTGGATTTACAAAAATAATTTCAGGTAAAAGAAGGGTTTCAACATTCCATCAACTACTGATGAACACATACATTTTTATTAGAATTATTACTCTGTAGGTTTTTTAACCATGTATTATTCATTATAACAAATTAAAATGCACATATTCACGGTTTTTCTCAGTTAAATGTAATGTAGGCATTCCAAAACTTTTTGGTATCTAAACCTTATTCACCAAATATATTTGCTTTCAGTACCCCTGAGATTTTAAAATAAATATTTCAATAATTAAGTATCACATTTGCATGTTCACGGTTTCTTTGATGTTGATAAATGATCACATGGCATGCAGGTTAATAAAAACATTTCATCTTTTGTAGTAAGGGTTTTATTTAAAACAAAGACTATAGAAATACAAAGACGGTTCACTCATATACTTATGAATGGGAGAACTGCAAAGTACAATATGGAGGAATAGTCCCACCTTCTAAATGAAAGAGACATATTTCCCATAGAAACCTGACAAGACCAGCATAAGAAACAACATTCATGGGGCAATTCATTTCAGATTTATGTTGCTGATTTGACATATGTAATTTAATTGTGAGTTCAGCGAGCAGTTTTTGAGATTTCAGTATTCCTCCATTCATTAAGGTCTCGTACGAGCTGCCCGGAGACGTTGAAAATATGGCCACCAAGTGAAAAGACTTTCCTCAAAAGGGAATTTGTTTTAAAATTATTTATTTAATATTTAAATATTTAATGAACTATCAGCTATTTAACAACTAATTTACTGTCCTCTAAATATAACTAAACATATAACCATTATTGTCGAAATAACTGGAAACAAAATTGAGTACACCCTAAGTGAACACGTCAAAACTATGTCCAAAGTGTCAATATTTTGTAGGGGCACCATTGTTATCTAGCACTGCCTTAATCCTCCTGGGCATGCAATTCACCAGAGATGCACATGTTGTTGCTGGCATCCTCTTCCACTCCTCCATAATGACATCACGGAGCTGCTGGATGTTAGACACATCCAGCAGCTCCGTGATGTCCGATGCTTCTCCACCTTTCGCTTGAATGTGTTTGGGGTGGTTATGTTGGAAAACAGTTTCCGAAGGGAGGGCATCATCTCTGCTTCAGAATGTCACAGTACTTGTTGAAAGAACCAAATTTTAACTGCTCTAAAACAAGATACATGAATTTGTATGGTCCTGTCAAGCAAACAAAACATAAATAGGACATGTGACTTTGCATGGTTAAACGATGTATAGCTGTTATCACTTAGGGTGTTACTCAGTTTTGTTGCCAGCTTTTTTGACAATAATGGCTGTATGTTGAGTTATTTTCAGAGGACAGTAAATCTTTACTGCTATACAAGTTGCACATTGACTACTCTAAAATATATCCAAGTTTTGTTTCTATTGTCCCTTGAAAAGATATACTAAATTGATTGCCGAAATGTGAGGGGTGTATACTCACTTTTGTGAGATACTGAATACATATATACAATTTTTAATGTTTTTTAAATTAGTCTCTTCTGCTCACCAAGCCTGCAATTGGTACGAATTATAGCAAAAACACTAACATTTTGAAATAAAAATTACTATTTAAAATAACTTTTCTATTTGAATATACTTTAAAATGTAATTTATTCCTGTGATTTCAAAGCTGATTTTTTTGCATCATTACTCAGTCACATGATCCTTCAGAAATCATTCTAATATTCTGATTTGCTGCTCAAAAGCCATTTATTATTATTATGTTGAAAACAGTTTGGTAGAATTTATTCAAGTTCTTTGATGAATAAAAAATTCAGAAGAACCGCATTTATCTGAAATAGAAATCTTCTGTAACATTATACATTTCTTTATCATCACTTTTGGTCAATTTAAAGCATCCTTGCTAAATAAATGTATTAATTTCTACCCCCCACCCCACCCCCCAAATAGAAAAAAAATATCCAAGCTTTTGAATGGTAGTTTTTAATGTTACAAAAGCTTTTCATTTCAGATAAATGCTGATCTTTGGATCTTTCTATTAATTAAATAATCATGATAAAAGTACTCATCTGTTTTAAATATTGATGATGATGATGATGATAATAAAAACAATAAATATTGAATATAATAAATAATAATAATAAATTCCTTTAACAGCAAATCAGCATATTAGATTGATTTCTGAAGGATCACGTGACGCTGAAGACTGGAGTAATGATGCTGAAACTTTTAGCTTTGATCAGAGGAATAAATTACATTTTAAAATATATTCAAACTCAAAGCAGTTATTTTAAATAGTAGAAATATTTCACAATATTACTGCTTTTCCTGTATTTTGGATCAAATAAATGCAGGCTTGGTGAGCTGAAGATAATTCTTTAAAAAACTTTAATGAATTAGTATTTGGTATGTAATCCAATGTCTTTTTACTTCATTTTGTTAAAAGAGATTTAAAAATCATAAAACCTTCCCTTTTTAATGACTAAAAAATCTCAGATTTTTAGTAGTCTCATGCTTGTTTTGTTTTTGTTTTTTCAAATTGAGGGTTTTTGAGGTTGTAATACTCAGCAATGTTTAAAGAGAAACCTATACATAGGATTCCAAGTAAAAGACAGCAACATGAGGTGAACAGACATTGATTTAACTAAAGAGGATGTTTAGTCAGTGAGTGGCGCCACATACAAAGCCAGTAGTTTCTTGTTGAAAATGCCCTTTACATAAAATTCTGGAACCATGGAGATAAAGATGAGTCTTAATGTAGAGAAAGAGGTGTGGCAAGGGACTTGTCTGCATGTCTCTGTGGTACACAACACAGACCCACGGATTTACTGAACGCTTGAGAGCAGATTTCAACGTAATCCTCAGAAATAGGGTCTCTTGTGACTATGAAAATCTCACTGGATTAGAGTGAGCGCTCTTCATGTGGGGTTTGAATGGGTTTAGTGCATTATCCCATTGGTAATATTCATGTGGAGGAGGAGAGTATGGAGAGGGTGGAGCCAGTGAAATACTGCATAAGACCACACCTCTTTTTTATCTCAAATAAAGCATTAAGTGGTATTTTTTTGAATGCAGAAACCCTTGATGGGTGAGTGGCTGCATTTTGCCTTACAGGTTGCCTATGTGGCACCTGTGATCTTGGAATATATTCCATATATCTAGTGCCACTGTTCTCTTAACCTCTTTTTGTGTGGTTATGCCTAAACTTGTTCCGGTTTGATCTGCTGAACGTGCTGCGGTGAACACTTTGATATTCAAATTAGAATGGAGGAGATGTCTGTCACATACCCGCCCTCCCTGTCCTCAATCCTCTCTTGCCCCTCCCCTCCCTGGACATGCATAAACAACAGCAGATTACTACTCAGCTGGTCCATCTCCATGGAAACGCTGACCTCATGCTGGGACAAGAGATCTGGGCCAGTCACCATGGCAATTCACCAGGACAGTAGACTTGGTCTCTCTTACCTATAGCACGATTCAGCTTAGCTGCTATTTTTGTCACAAGTACAACGTTCTCAGATCATGCTGTTTTTTCCCACCAAGCACTGTAGCGCTGCAGATAATTTTTTGCTGTGCTGCAGCTCAAGAAGCACTTGCTAACTGTGCGCTCATGCTAGATGTGTGACCTACATTCCACTTCAAAGTCGTGATGCTCTGCAGTTTGTCTGCGGTGTCCTGGCCTCAGAATCTGATCAACAGAAATGCACACTGAAGTATTTGCTTAGTCATTTGCACTGTATAAACATTTCATATTTTAAACATAGAATACAGCATGAATACAGTATATGCACCTCATACAACGAAAAGCATTATATTATGTTCGTAATACTGTTGAGCATTGCAAGCCTAAGGAAATTATACATTTAGTGCATTGATTCCACCCTCTTAGTTAAGTTTAATAACAAGCAAATTAAGTTTCCAAAATTGAAGGAAACAACTTATGGCATCTTATTGTAAAATAACAAAAACATTGCTTTGGTCCAAATGCAGTTTTTTTGTTTTCAACAGGATATATTTTAAAGTAGAACCAATCGATATAGGTGGTTTTCATCAACCACAGTTTACCTGAAGGTGAGTTAGGTAATGCATGGTCATAAAAAGCTACAGGTCTTTCGTTTCCAGGTTGAATTCGCTCCCCTAGAGATGAATTGATGAATTGGTGCCATCCGTAGTCAGAGAAGGCCTCCACATTAATTTACTGAGTGGATTTAATTAACCTGTTTCTTTTTTGTGGTACTCTCATTATGGTGTCAAAAGGGATTTGGAAAGATTGCCCTAGTTTGGTTAATATTACTCCTTTTTTCGTCTTCCTTTTTTCCTCTGTTTGCCATCGCTTAGGTCACACTTGAAGCAGAGATCTTGCCTGGCTTTGGTGTTTGTAGGTGTCGAAATTCTCTGTGCACCCTTTCAATAGACAATCCCCCCTATTTAAAAGTGTTCTCTAATTGAAAATCCATGGATTCTCTGAAACGTTGAGAAATGTATGAACTGGGGTTTTTTATGCTTCCTGTTACCTAAGGAAACACTTGTGTCTTTGTTTCTTTCTAGAAAAACAGAAATGCTAAGTGGAATATTGAAAGTGTGTTAACTGTAGCCTCTGGTTCACAAGTAGGTGCAAAATTGGAATTGTGCCTTTTTGGGTGAGGAGCGATGATTCTCACACATCATGGAGAGATGTTATGCAATGAGTGTACGGCTGTATAATTCATGTGAGTTTCTAAGGGACAGGAGGAATTAGTGCTGATTTTGGGACTGAATACTTTAGTCCGTGATTATATTTAGTTTGTTACATATGACTTTCTGATTTCTATTCATAAATAATGATTAAACGCTCTTGAAATAAAGATACTTTCTTGACATTATGCTTCCATGAAGAACCTTTAATATCCATGGAATATTTAAACTGCACAGAAGCTTCTTTAAACTATTCAATTTTTTTTTTCTTTAAAGAAAAAAATATTCTTTAAGAACTGTTCACCAAAGGTTCTTTCTGGAACCCAATAAAAAACAAATATTTGGAAATGTATTCTTGTGAACGTTACGGTACATTAGCCACATGCTATTAAGGAATATTTATATTTTGGCCCTCTTCCTAAATTGCGAACTACAGATATCTGTAAAACTTACTGTTAAAAAGACATTGAAGTTTATTTCTGCAAATTTTCTTGTTTAGTTGAAATTGTCTGCTGGCATTGTCTGAAATACAAAGCTAGTTGTTTTATCATATTTTTCCATAGTAGCAGCAAAAGCTTCCTCTTTCATTGTATGTCAGGAAACAGGCCCTCAGTCCCACCATGTCGGTTCCCACAGGTACAACGTCTGCACATCAGCCTTTGTGCACGTGGCTGGCCTCTGTGTGGACAGCTGATAGAAACTTCTATTCAGTTCTGACTGTGTTTAGCACAATGGCCCTACTAACATTAGTCAGCTTGTGACATTTTCCTGCTCAACTCCTCACAAAGTCACTCAATTATAATTGTGCTATTTTGAGTGTGGTTTTCCATCTAGGCAAGTTTATCTTTAAAAAAAAGAAAATCCAAGTTCCTTTGCATTGGACGGTGGCAGAACTTAATGCGAGGAGTTGCAGGGTTTATGCAGACAAAAGGATCGAAGAAGTTGGTTGTACACATAACCAGAGAAATTATGTTGTTTTGATTGGAAGATTGAGTTATGACATTTTGATGAAACACAACGAGGTCAAATAAAATGTTGAAACCTAAATGGATAAATAGGTCACAATAGCTGTTTTCACTTACAGGTACATCTTTGAATGTGGTAAAAATGTTTCATTTTTTCTTGTAACTTATTTCAAAAAAATTTAATTTAATATATTTTAGATTCATTACATGTAAAGTTTTGTTTTAATTTGGATGATTAGAGCTTACAGCTAATGAAAGTCAAAAATCAGTATGTCAGAATATTAGAATATTTACATTTGAGTTTCAATAAATGATCATCCATACAGTATAAATTCTGGGTATCTCTTGCTTCTATGAAACCACAATAATGGAGAACACTGCTGACTTGGCAATGGTCCAGAAGATGATCATTGACACCCTCCACAAAGAGGTAAGTCACAGAGGGTCATTACTGAAAGGGCTGGCTCTTCAAGGAGTGCTGTATCAAAGCATATTAAATGCAAAGTTGACTGGAAGGAAGAAATTGGGTAGAAAAATGTGCACAAGCAGCAGGGATGACCGCAAGCTTGAGAATACTGTCAAGCAAAGCCGATTTAAACACTTGGGAGAGCTTCACAAGGAGTGAACTGGAGCTGGAGTCAGTGCATTAAGAGTCACCACGCTCCGACATCTTCAGGAAAAGGGCTACCAAGCCACTTCTGAAACAGAAACATCATCAGAAGCATCTTACCTGGGCTAAGGAGAAAAAGAATTGGACTGTTGCTCAGTGGTCCAAAGTCCTCTTTTGGGATGAAAGTAAATTTTGCATTTCATTTGGAAATCAAGATCCCTGAGTCTGGAGGAAGAGTGGAGAGGCACAGAATCAATGTTGCTTGAAGTCCAGTGTGAAGTTTCCACAGTCAGTGATGATTTGGGCTGCCATGTCATGTTGGTCCACTGTGTTTTCTGAAGTCCACAGTCAATGCAGCCATCAACCAGGAAATTTTAAAGCACTTCATGCTTCCATCTGCTGACAAGCTTTATGGAGATGCTGATTTGATTTTCCAGCAGGATTTGGCACCTGCCCACATTGCCAAAGTTACCAAAAGCTGGTTCAATGACAATGGTGTTACTGTGCTTGATTGGCCAGCAAACTCGCCTGACCTGGACCCCCTATAGAGAATCTATGGGGTATGCAGAGGAAGATAACCCAGACCCAACAATGAATAACCTGGCTGCTATCAAAGCAACCTGGGCTTCCATTACACCTGAGCAGTGCCACAAACTGATCACCTCCATGCCATGCCACATTGATGCAGTAATTCATGAAAAAGGAGGCCAAACCAAGTATTGAGTGCACAGAAATGAACATACTTTTCAGAAGCCTTACATTTCTGTTTAAAATATCCTTTTTTAATTGATCTTATGTAATATTCAAATTTTCGGAGACACTGAATTTTGGGTTTTCATTATCTGTAAGTCATAATCATAAACATTTCAAGAAATAAAGGCTTGAAATATTTCACTCTATGTGTAATGAATCTATATAATGTATGGGTTTCACCTTCTAAAATGTGTGACCAAAAATATTGACCTTTTTCATGATATTCAAATTTTTGTAGATGTACCTGCATACAAGTATATGTGATATCTACTTGAATGGGGGAAAACTGAATCCTCTAAAACTTGTTTCTAGAATCTGGAATTTTGCTTAATGGCGAAATATTTCCATGTGAAGATTTCACATCACATTACAGAAATCTTTTGACAGTAACTTCCATGTCCGCTGTGCTTCTTAAATTGCTGAACTTTTCACAAAGTACCTTTTTGCCTGCACAATTTCGCTGAAGTGACCTTACTTTAAGGCAGTTCTTTCTATAGCTTCCATTATGTGTTATGACTTTTCTTATGTCATCAGGATCTGTGGCATCTTACCTTCCTTCTACTTTGGGTTAGACAGACCCCTGTGTGTTTATCAGGTCTACTCCCACTAATTACTCTGTGTTTGGCACAGATGGTGAGCGCTGAGGGTCTCCAGGTTTTGACACACTGAGTCAAGGCTGATTAACGTAGTGTCTCGGGGCTCTTCCCCTGTGTGATTACATGGCCTAAAGCCAACATGGAGGACTTTCCCTAAGATGACTTTAAAATTAAACGGGGCACATTTAGTTGTCATTAAAACCCATTGCTTTAATTAGGTGAATAATTGTATACTAACCATAATTGCAGTTTAGATCTCAAAGGGACACGTTTTCCCTATATTTATATTCACATCAGCAACATTGGAGCCTCAAAATCAGCTCTCAGTTTGTTCATAAACGTATGACTGCAATCGACACAGCACATCATTCATGCGACACAGCACATAATCCAGCCAAAAAATATTACTATTACTTTAGCCATGCTGTGATAATGTATAAACTATCACCTCAACTCTCACTTAGGATGAATATTTAATGAGCAGTTCAACAGGACACTCCCATGCTTCTGTTGCTGGCCCCCAAGGGTTTCAACCATAGACTGTAAAAAAAAAAGATGGACAAGACGGATTTCTATGTCTCCGCTTCCTTCCACTATAGAAATGTAAAGCGAATACATCTCAGTATGGCCGCTGCCATCTTGAGTAAATGACGTCGTTTGGAGCCCGAGTCTGCGCAGTAGAGATTCGTTGGAGCCAGAGTCTGCGCAGTAGTGTTGTGAGGTGGAGTCGCGGTATCAAACTCCCGCCCAAACTCCCGCAGACCCAATCAACCATAACAACACGCCCCGTATTTATAGCATCAAATTACTAGTTAAAACAAACTTTTCACAAAAACAAACAATTGAACATATATCAGTGTGATAACAACTACCTTAAATGACCAAAACAATATTTCGGAAAATTGTATCGGAAGTGTAATTTATTTTTTTATTTTGACTGAAGTCCCATTCGTTTACATGGAGAGGGCGGGGTTTATGACCTGTACTGCAGCCAGCCACCAGGGGGCGATCAAAGAGCCTGCAGGTTCACTTTTAAGGAGGAGTGAGACACACCTGGTTTCAACTTCCAACAAGAGGGGGGAGGGGCAACAGAAGGAGCAAGACCCTTAAAAAGACTTAGAAGCTAATTTTTCCCTCCTTTTTTCTATACCAATTCAAGTATGTTTCACATATCTATTTTTAACTAATTCTCTCTCTCTCTCTCTCTATATATATATATATATATATACTTTTTTCTTCTTCTTGAATGGAATTATATTATTATATTTTATCCCTAATGACTTTCTTTCTCTATAGATTGGATCCCAGAGTTGTCTAGTGAAAGCTTAAAGAATTACAATGCCTGTTTAGCATAATGCTAATGATAATGTAGCTCCCTGGTGTCTCTCTATGCCACATTTTAAAATTAGCACAACATCTTTGATTTCTTGACACTTTTCTAAGGACTCAACCATCACCTCACAGAGATAATTTTTATCTATAGCCTAGGTTGGTTGGACCACCTTCTTGCATGCTTTTGTAAGTAATGGGGGAATGGAACAAATGTGTAAAATTAAGTACTTTCAAGGCACAACAAACACCATATGTAGAGTAGGCTACTTTTTAAGATAAATTACAGGACGTCGTTAAAGCATAAAAATGAGTTAAACTTCACAGGATTTCACACAAACAAAACATGCAAGAACATGATGAACTGCACCTGTAACATTCCTTTCGCCCACAGGTGAACTTATTTCTCGACTGGGTGGTGTAAAGCGGATTTAATCGAGGTTTGTAATGAAGCGGATCCAGATGGTGATCTGGTCCGTGTTTTTCCGCTTGCCTACAATTGTTGGGTCGGATTTCACCGTCCCCTTGCTTGCTTCTGTCCGCCATTTCGCGTTGTTCCGCAGGGCTCATCGCAAGTCGCGTCATGGAAGAACAATAAAGCGTCTTTGTTTCACTGCAGCTGACGAGTGGAAACGCTGAAGAGGCAGTGCACGATATAATGAACACGTCGAAATACAAGATACACCCTGCATGTCGATAAAATACTAATAACAGCGTTTTCTTAGTTTGTTCTGGTTCATTTGATTCTGCACCCCCATTTGAGATTACAACTAGTACCGGAAATAAGCCATTTTAGTCGTTTTTTATTTACATTTATTATTATTTTAGGTGGTACATTTTTGGATCGATGCTAAAGTAAATACATAAATACCATTTTGACTGGCGTTTTTTGCAACCCTTTCAGCGTGTGAGCCCTAACATTAACGTTTTATGGTTGTTGAAAATGTTGAGCCATTTGAATAAGCAGAATCGTCGTTTTGTGATACCACATATAAGGTCAATAACTAAGGAAATGAAAATGTCTTATAATCGTCCACGGCTATAAGCTGGACGCTAAATCATGTCCCGCTCCCCCCAGTTTGTTCTGTTTATCTGCAGTATTTTATTAAACACTTGAGCACTTGACATTTGGGTGGGGCGAAAATCATTTAGTCAAGGTGTTAAAACCTGTATTGTGTCTTCTAACCCTAATACATTACAAAAGCAAGGAAAGGGTCCTCTTTCTACTTCTACTTTGCATTTCACATGGGTTTATTTAAATGGAAAGACAGCCAGACTGCATTCTAAGGTAATTGCTGTAGAGGTCTTGGTCTTTTGAACAAAGCGAGTAGAATTGAATGAATATTCAAAAGAAAGCTTAACTATTTGCGCAAACGACCCCCTCAAATGTCATACAGTAGGCTATATCAGTTTTCTATAGGATCCTTAATCTTGCACTTTCTTTATAATATTTGTGTCTGTGATCTTAAATAGGTTAAGGAAAACAGCCAGGTATTGATGTTAATTCTTACATAAGTTAGTTGCTATACTTACAACTATCTTCAAAAATGAGTAGACTGGGATTTATCTTGCCAAGTTTCTATTAGGGCTTCTACGACTGTACGTGTAATTTATTTTCATGCAGTGTCACAAAGATAACACTAGATGGTACTAACTGTCTTTCTCGATACACTTTTAGGCAACCGAGGACATACTTTTGAATAAAAGACTGGACAGACAAATTAGTAAATAAGCAAATGCCAGTTCAGTACGGCCAGCTTTCATTTTTAATAATAGGTTGCCTAACATCCCCATCACTATTATAAATTAAATCTAATTTAACCGATGATGTGAATAATCGAGGTTTTGGCCTTCATGACCAAATTTAACATAGCTAAACTGTATTTTTCCTCATGAAAAATAATTGAAACTTTATTTGGGAACTCACAGTATTTATATAAAACTGGATACTGACTTACTACATTCTGAGAAGATGTTGCTTTGCTGGATGTAGAATTCTAAGTACAATTATTAGTAAGCCTGCATATGTGAAACTGAATAATCCATGTAGGCTACTTGATAGAGTGTAAAACTGATATACCTCTGTAATGCATTTATGAAGAGTAGCTTCCATAAATAAATGCATCACAATAGGCCTATATTCCAGCCTTGTTGGCAGTGTGCTTTTTTATGTCTTCTGATGTCTTTTGATTCTTTGATGGCCCCGCTTGATGTCTTCATTGCCAAAGTTCAAATTGAGTCAACAGACGATTCCACCTGGCTCAAAAATTAATTATATTTGTTGTACGTGGTGCTATCATGGTCAGTTTCAGTTCATGGTGCAAGTTATATGTTTGGTTTGTTCCTTCATGTGTTGCTCTATCTGGCCACAAGAGGAAGCTAGAGTACTGAGATCACAGACACGTGGATTTACGAATGTGGGGTCTTTTAGACCGCACTAAAAGTAACAAAACAGGAAATCTTTTGATTTTGAAAAAGTCTTTATAGCTCTTCCTGTGGCAGCTTGTTTTATGGGCACAGACTCTAGTGTGGGAGTTAGTGGGAGGGAAGAGCAGTTTAATTGGCCAGTCACTGTTAATTTGTTCTTGGGTTTAATCATTGCGTGAAAGTCAAAGCATCTAGTCAAATATTGCATACTTTTTTTAAGGAATTAAATTACAGAATCTATCACAAAAAGGCAGAATTCCAGCAAAAAGTGGTGACTGTGCACAATGACAGTAAATAAACTAAAAAGAACAAAGTCCAACTACTGCCCACTTGAATGAGCTCCAAACATGGTCTGATTACTCTAGTTTGATCAAGGAATGTTGCTTTGCTTTAGTAAAAAAATAAGTATTTATCCCCCACTCCATGTTAAATGCATGGTAAGTAACCTAAGTAACCTTTGTTAAATAGTACCTGTGCATTTATTTTAGATAACTAAAATTATCACTAAATATAATATTCACTGATATTTTTACTGTTTAAACAAAACAATTAAAGGAGAAAAAAAAATTATTTCCCCTATGTGAAAGAGCCGTGGAGAGTTTAGAGGGCCAAGCTGAGACAACGTTAATTTTTAATCTGAAAGGAAAGACTGTTGTGATAGGGTCCATGGGAAAGTCCTCTGCTCCTCGTCCTTGTCCTCTAATCCTCAGAAAATGGTGTCAGTGTCCACAACAGAAAAATATTACAGTTGCATTTACACTTATGCGTTTAGCAGACACTTTTATCTGAAGTGAAATACAAAGGAGAAATATAGCAATTTATCAAAGTGCTAACAATATTCCTAATATACAATGCCAGATTTATTAAACAACTATAGGAAGCAAGCTAGAGAACAGGAGAGATACAGAGCATAGTTTTTGCTTTTTGAAAGATGCGATGGTCTCAGCAATTTGGGTGGAGGTTGGCAGCTTATTCTACCAGAGAGCAACAGAGAGGGTTAAAGTTTGAGATTGATTTTTTTTTGGGCCTTGTTTTTAAAAAACAACAAGGTGTACAGTGTTGTGAAAAGGGTTTTGCCCCCTTCCTGGTGTTTTATTGTTGTTGTTGCATATTTATCACACATAAATAAGATAAGATTCAAATCATCACACAGATTTTAATATTACACAGAGATAATGCAAGTAAATACAAAATGCAGTTTTTTAAATGATGATTTCATTTATTAAGGGAAAAAAGCTGTCCAAACCTATACCTGGCCCTACATGAAAAATGAATTGCCCCCTCCTGTTAAATCATGAAAGAACTGTGATTAACCACATTATTTTAGAAAGCTGTGTTAAATTTCACTAGCCAAACACAGGCCTGATTACTGCCAGACCTGTTGAATCAAGAAATCACTTAAACAGAACCTGTCTGACCAAATTAATAATGCTTAAAGAGCAGCACATCATGCCACGATCTAAAGAAATTCAAGAACAGATGAGAAACAAAATAGTTTGTAACAGTCTGGAAAGGGTTATAAAGCCAAGGTTTCTAAGGTTTCTTTGGGATTCGTGAACACATAATAAGCCATTATACAGGGTATAATTAGAAGTGAAATGTAAATCAGTGGTAACCCTCTCAGGTCCGCTCAGTGGACAGTGCAAAAGAATAAAAATTACTCCAGGAGCGCAATTAAATATAAAAGTAACACAACACAAGAGCATATATATATATAGGTAAAAAAAAGAGAAATAAAGATCCATGGGAGAGTTCCAAGGCAAAAGCCACTGTGCAATAGAATAAAAAGGCTGCTCAATTTGCCAACAAATCTTGATTATCCCCAAGAACTTTGTGGGCAAAAACAGTATTCTGGGACTGATAATAAATAGTAATATGAACAAGAGGGATTTTTGAGAGGGATGTGCAAACGGGTTGTACCGGGTATGTACATCTGGCATAGCAGCAATACGGATGATGAGAATATGAATGTTTTACAGTTAATAATGAGTCTTGTAAAAAAGGTGATGGTATGAAACTGAGTTGGGGCTGTTTGCAGCTTAAGGAGCCTGACGACTGGCCTACTTGAGGGAACCATGAAGCTCCTCCTCAGTCTCTCAGTTTTTGCCATCATGCTCCTGAAGCTCCTGGGTTATGCAGCAGGACAATCATCCGAAACTCACCAGAAAGTCCACCTCTGAATGGCTCAAGAAAAACTAAATACAAGGTTTTGGAGTGGCCAAGTCAAAGTCTGGGCTTAAATCCCATTGAGATGCTGTGGCATGACATGAAGCAGTCCATTCATGCTCGAAAACCTTCTAATATGGCTGAATTAAAACAATTCTGCATAGAAGAGTGGGCCAAAATTCATCCACAGCGATGTGAAAGACTCCTTGCCAGTTATCGCAAATGCTTGATTGCAGTTGTTACTGCAAAGCGTGGCACAACCAGGTATTAGATTTAGGGGGCAATTACTTTTTCACATAGTGCCAGGCAGGTTTGGACATCTTAATAAATTAAATAATTATTTCAAAACTGTATTTTGTATTTAATCAGGTTATCTTTGTGTAATATTACAATTTGTTTGATGATCTGAATCTTTTAAGTGTGACAAATATGCAAAAATGGGGCAAAAACCTTTTCACGGCACGGTAGCTCATTCAGTGACCTGAGCTGCGGGGAGGGAGCATACATTTGTAGCAGTGATATTAACTAGGGAATACATTTGCTCCAATACTTTATGCATTCCATAATATCCTTTTCTCCAATATCTGAAGTGGCCCAAACTTTTCTGATATTCTGCCCATTACTCATCATAATTGATACAATAAGCCACCAATTGACTCTTAATGTGCTGAATGGGCAGAATGTGTTGGAGCCCTGCGTTTGGGCCCGGGTCCGGTGGTCTCTGATTTTATACACCTCTAGGGCCGGGCTTCAGGCCAGTTTTCACGTCATATTTCAAACACTGGCTGGGCCTCGGGAATGTTTTACGCTTCTCCTTATTTTTATATTTTAGACATTCATCAATTAGTGATGAAAAACAATTCCTGGTGGAAACAACACGAGTCCGTGCTGCCATGATTAAGAGCGGCTCGACGGTGTTTAGAGTCAGCGCAGCTGAAGGCTTCTGTGTTCAAACGCATGCAGTAGACTAAAGCTTGCCGCAACGCCCCAGCAAAAGTAATTACCATGAATGTGTCCGATGGAAATAGTAAGGAGATATTTAAATTATTTACTAATACACTAGTGTTTTGTGTCAGTGTCGCAAAGATGAAGATAATGATCCTGATTCGCTATCTCCTCATTAGACACACCTAGAGAAGTGCATCATGGATTATGATTATAATGAAAAAATATTTGTTTTCGATTTGATTTATTTTATTAAGTAGTAATTTAAAGCTTTCTATAGATATATTTATAATGTCTGTGATCTATATATCTACAGATTTTATTTTGGGCAAGTCGTGATGATTTGAGAAGGCTACATTGATCAAACATAAGCTATGATCAGTCTGCCGGTCTGCCGCTGGCTGCTTGGTCGTTACTTTAAGAAATAAAAAACGTATTTAACGAACAAAAAATGCTCCAAACATTTTTCTAAATTAACTTAATAAAAAAACTAAACAAAATATAATCACTCTGCCATTACATACAAAACTGAACTATTGTAATGGCTGAAACATGAGCCGTTTTGAAAAAAACAAAGACAGGCTCGGGTCGGACTCGGGCCGGTAATTCTGATAAGCTCTCGGACACGGACCGGGCAGGGGCTAGGGCCTGAGCGTCTCGGGCCAGGGCCGGGCTAGGGTCTAAATTTGAGGCCCGTGCAGGGCTCTAGAACGTGTCTCCGAGTCAGTTTTAGGGACACAGTTCTGTGAAGAAATGTGGTTTTGTGGACAAGCTGAAAAATATAGTCTCACAATTGTTCTCTCTGCTCTAAGGACTTATGTATAATAAGCTCAGTTCTTGTCCCTGATGCCCACAGTCGCTGTTTCTCTCTATTATTTTTGTTTTCTATGTGACTGTGAATGCTTCTTATTAAAACTAATGAATAAATACACAATGCAGCCATTATGCCTGTGACATTCCTATAGTTTCATTACACAATGTGTGTTGCAGCTGAGGAGAGGACTTCTTCAATATCCTGGGAATGAACATAACCTTGTCCAGTGTAGGGAAATGTTTCATATTTTGATACTATTTGTTGCGTCTTAGTTAGACAAATATTTCAGCGACCCTTCTGTGAACAATTTTCAACATTAGAATAACATACCCGACTGCAATGATCTGATTTTACCAGACAACAGACAATGTACAACAGATTAAAAAACGGAGGGCAGTATCTGCAAACAGTTTAGGTAAATCAAGAAAAGAGAATAATAAATTTAGGGGGTAGAATCAGGATTTCTCTGCCAAAGGTTTATTAAAAGAAGAGAGATACTGCTACATTCATAAGTAAAAATTTGTCATACTTGAAAATGTAGAGTTTAGTTTCATTTTAAAGTAAGATCATATGATTTTTACAAAATTCAACCTTTGACTATGTCAATGTCTATTTTTCGGGGGGGTTTTGGGACATTAATAAATGTGATCCTTTTGGTTCCACTTTTTAGGCCACTAATTCAATTTTAATGAAGAATCATGTGGTCACAGCTGTGTTTTTCTCTGTTGCTCTCTGTTTGCTTGTTTGTCCATGATACATTTATATGAGTTGTAGCACTTTAAATATGTAATGTAGGTGAGTGTGCTTCACTGATCAGCTATGTAAAAACTCCTTAGCTTCAGGCACATTCTGCTGCATACTCCAAATCTTTTATTGCACTTTATTTATGTTAGACTATAAATTAATTTGAGCCCAACGTCTTCAAAAAAATTAATAAGGTACATATAAGCAGAAATGTGTGAACAAGCATTTTCCCACAAATTGTAGACATAAGGGCTATATTCAGGCCAATATTTTTTGCGTTCACTTTCACCACACTTTTTTTAAAGGTTTATGAAAATGGATTGAAATAGGCCTATGTTCATTCAAAATGTAAGAGATTAGGAAAAATCCAAAAGTTAACAAGTAGCAAATGTGATTGGAATATCCGAGTTAGATATGGACCTCAAGAGTTCATACAAAACACGTTTTTTAGTCCCAGTAAACTAATGTTTTTTCTGTGTAAACATACAGCAGTCTCCCTTGACTGGTTTACCCATTTTGATGCTCTTTTAGCATCCTGCACATAACCACTGCATTGCATATAAACTTGAAAGAACTTGCAAAAATGCATCTTGAGACACTATGCAATCTTTTTAATTCCTCTGTGCTGAACAGCACAGTGTGTGTGTGCACAGTATGTGTGAACACACAGAGCTTTCTGTGTGAACAAACCCTTTTGATTCAGACATAAAAGAATGGGGAAACAGAGCAGTGTACATTTAGATGATATGTTTTAATAGAGTACTGAGGTGACATGAAAACAGCCCAGGATAAATACACTGAGTCGGCTTTACTGTACAAAAGGATCTGCCTGAAGTCCTAAACTTGAGACATATCAATTGCTACTATTAGATCATTCCCATAACTCACTTTTCAAGTTAACTTCACTGTCAAAATGCACAAGAGCATTTTTTTGTAAAGGATGGGAAAGCTTCTGAAACTTTTATGTATGATTTCATGTTCTCTTAATAAAGCGTTCACCACCCCATATAAATTAAGATATCTCTGAAGCATACAGTAGGCCTTTTTATTAAATTATTAATTATTATATAATTATAAAATATGAGTAAATAATTGTATATGAAAATCTAATCATAACAAAGTTCGAAGGAAGGAAGGAAGCGGACAGGGTTGGCTCGTGAAGACTCAGGTTTTTATTTAACAGATAGACTCAAACAGGTGCGCACTCTGCGCGTCCTATATCCATCAACTCTCTCGGTTGTCTCAGCGATCACTCTCTGTATTCGTTCCGGCTGTCTCCCTCTCACAGCTCGTGCGCCCGAGTCTTCACTCCGTCTCTCTCCTCGAGTTCCCGCTCCACGGTGGCTTTATTGGGTCTCTCCACGCCAATTACTGCAATCAGACACAGGTGTTCCTCATTTTGCACTTGACCCACTTACTTACCGCTGTCTCCTGAGTCTTTCTCCCGCTGCAGGCTCCGCTGAACCACGCCCCCCTCGCCACATACCCCCACCGCCCGACTCAGGCCGGGAAGCCCTCCGGCCTGCAGCCCCCCCCCCCCCATTCCTGGAGAGGAAGTCGGCTACAGTCATCTGCGTCCCCGGCCTGTGGATCACCTTGAATTTGAAGGGCTGTAATGCCAGATACCAACGGGTGATCCGCGCGTTGGTATCTTTCATGCGGTGGAGCCACTGCAGGGGCACGTGGTCCGAACAGAGGGTGAATTCCCTTCCCAGGAGATAATAGCGGAGGGTGAGGACCACCCACCGGATCGCCAAACACTCCTTTTCAATGGTGCTGTACATCGTCTCTCTCTTAGAGAGCTTCCGACTGATGTACAGCACCGGGCGCTCCTCACCCCCTATCTCCTGGGTCAGGACAGCTCCCAGCCCCCGGTCCGACGCGTCCGTCTGCAGCAAGAAGGGGAGAGAAAAGTCAGGAGAGTGCAATAGCGGCCCGCCACACAGAGCAGCCTTCACTTGGGTGAAAGCCTGCTGGCACCGCTCCGTCCACGGGACCGTATCTGGGACCTCCTTTTTAGTGAGGTCAGTCAGCGGGCTGGTGAGCTCCGAATAGTCAGGAATAAACCTCCTGTAATACCCCGCCAGCCCCAGGAACTGCCTCACCTCCTTTTTGGTCTTGGGACTCGGGCAGGCCGCAATAGCTGCCGTCTTATCAATTTGGGGACGCACCTGTCCGTGCCCCAAGTGGAAACCCAGATAACGAACCTCCACCCGCCCAACCGCACACTTCTTCGGGTTGGCCGTTAGCCCCGCTCCCCTCAGCGCTCTCAGCACCTCCCGCAGGTGCACCATATGCCGCTGCCAGTCTTGACTGTAGATGATAATGTCATCCAGATAGGCAGCGGCGTATGCGGTGTGCGGTCGGAGGATTTTGTCCATGAGGCGCTGAAAGGTAGCGGGTGCCCCGAACAACCCAAACGGAAGTGTGACAAATTGGTGCAATCCAAACGGCGTTGTGAAGGCTGACTTTTCTTTGGATAAGGGCGATAAGGGGATCTGCCAATATCCTTTGGTTAAGTCCAGCGTCGAATGAAAACGAGCGGTACCCAGCCGATCAAGCAACTCGTCAACCCGGGGCATTGGATAGGCGTCGAACTTCGACACCGCATTCACCTTGCGATAATCCACACAGAACCGAACCGAGCCGTCTGTTTTAGGTACCAAAACGATCGGGCTCGCCCAGTCACTGTGGGATTCTTCTATCACTCCCATCTCTAGCATCGCCTCTAATTCCGACTGGACCACTTTTTTCTTGTGCTCCGGTAAACGATACGGCCGGCTGCGCACTACAATGCCCGGCTCTGTCTCAATATGGTGCTGGATGAGGTTGGTTCGACCGGGCAGGGGCGAGAACACGTCTGCAAAATCTTGCTGCAACTTGACTACATCGGTGAGCTGGGAGGGTGAAAGGTGATCCCCCCCTGGGGCCAGAGTGAGTGATTGAATTTTGGTGTTCACTTCTGGCCCGAGATCATCCTCGCCACTTACCACCGTCGCCAGCATCACCGGCTCCACCTCAGTCCATTTTTTAAGGAGATTGAGGTGGTAGACTTGACGTGCCCCGCTCCGGTCCGTTCGAATCACCTCATAATTGAGATCCCCTACTCGCCGTGTAACCTCAAACGGTCCTTGCCACTTGGCGAGTAATTTAGAGCTAGAAGTGGGGAGCAATACAAGCACTTTATCTCCCGGTGCGAAATTGCGTAATCTGGTCCCCCGATTGTACAGCCGGCTCTGCTTGTCCTGGGCCTGTAACAAATTCTCCATGGAGAGCTGCCCCAAAGTGTGGAGTTTTGTTCTCAGGTCCAGCACATGCTGAATTTCGTTTTTACTTCCCGAAGGTCCCTCCTCCCAAGTCTCCCTCAGGACGTCTAAAACCCCGCGGGGCTGGCGCCCGTACAGGAGCTCGAAGGGGGAAAACCCCGTGGAGGCTTGCGGGACCTCCCGCACAGCGAACAAAAGGGGTTCCAGCCATTTGTCCCAATTTTTGGCGTCTTCGTGAACGAACTTTCGAATCATTGTTTTCAACGTACGATTAAATCGTTCCACCAGGCCGTCCGTTTGTGGGTGATAGACGCTGGTGCGAACCGACTTAATTCCCAATAATTCATAAAGTTCGCGAATAGTTCGTGACATAAACGCCGTGCCCTGATCGGTGAGAATCTCTTTCGGGATTCCCACCCGGGAGATCATACTAAACAGAGCCCCCGCTACACTTTTTGCGGAAATGTTGCGGAGCGGCACTGCCTCGGGGTATCGGGTTGCATAATCCACCAGAACTAATGCAAATCGATGCCCTCGTGCCGACCGTTCTAATGGCCCGATGAGGTCCATACCAATTCTCTCGAAGGGGACCTGCATTAGCGGAAGGGGGCGCAAAGGCGCTTTTGGGGAGGCCGGGGGATTCACCAACTGGCATTCACGACAAGCCGCACACCACCGGCGGACATTCTCGTGAATGCCCGGCCAAAAGAACCGGGCCATTAAACGGTTCAGTGTTGCTGCTTGACCCAGATGCCCTGCCATAGGATTACAATGAGCCGCCTGGAAAAGCATTTCCCGACGGCTTTTTGGTACCAACAATTGGGTTGTATCTTGCTTTGACTGAGCGTCCTGGGTCACTCGATACAACTTATCTTTTACAATAGCAAAATAGGGATAGGAAGGGGGCCGCGCGGACTGGAGAGGCCGGCCGTCAATGGAACGGACCTGATCGAACGCATTTCTCAGCGACTCATCCTGAGACTGCTCCAGGGGAAAATCATCACGCTCCGTGAGGATTAGCCTCTCGACCGCGTTCCGTTCCCCTGGTGCCGCCCCAGCGGGTTCTGGCTCGGCCTCCCCCGTTCGCACGGCCGCCTCCCTCCCCGGCTTTTCTTCTCCGCAGGAGGCATCCACACACAAAACTCCCAATAAAATTTTAAATGCTGGCCAATTGGTTCCCAAAATCAGTGGATGCCGGAGGTGGGGATTAACGGCCACCTCCACCTTATGCTTTTGTCCCCGAAATTGAATGGCTAAAAGCACTACTGGATATTTCACCACGTCCCCGTGCACACACCTCACCCGAACCATGCAGCTCTTATCCAATGCCTCGGGCTGAATTAGGCTTTGATGGATCGAGGTTTGGTTACATCCTGAATCCACCAAAGCCCAATAAGTACCCCCCTTAATCCTCACAGGTATTTGGTACCCGCCAGCCTGATCGGGGGCAGCCTGTGGGGCGTCCGGAACCCGGACCAGTGTCCCCACCTCCATCACTGGACACCGATCGATAAAGTGGCCCGGGTCCCCGCAACGCCAACAGGCCGGCCCAGGCCTCCCCGCCACCCCAGTGGCGGGAAGTGGGACAAGGAATTGGCGTGGAGGCCCCGGGGGAACGGGAATTGACGCGGAGCTCGGGCTGGCTGACCCCGCCTCCCTGGCGTGGGCTCTCACAGCCGCCGACTCCGGTGCCGGTCCTCCCCTCCATCGGGGCTGGGGCCTGGGTAGCACACCGGCACGGGACCTAGGGAGAAAGGTAGGGGAAGAAAAAGAAGAGGAAGAGGGGAGAGAGAGAGAGACGGACGGTAGGGTTTCGCCAACCCCGTGGCACGCCACCATCTGGTCCTCGGCGAGTTGGATGGCCAGGTCCAGCGACGCCGGGCGGTGGCACTGGACCCACTGCGCGGTCTTCTTGGGGAGCCGCGCAATAAATTGCTCCAGCACCACACGGTCGATGATTTGTTCGACGCCGCCTTCCCCGGTCAACAGCCATCTGCGGCAGGCGTCCCGGAGCTGGTGAGCCATCACGAAGGGCCGGCCGTTCTCCCCCAGCTCCAGCGAACGGAAGCGCTGGCGGTGCTGCTCGGGGCTCCGGCCGACCCGCTGGAGGATGGCTCGCTTTAGGTCGTCGTAGACCAGGAGGTTCTGGACTGGCAGCTGCTGCGCCGCCAACTGCGCCTCCCCGGTCAGCAGGGGGATGAGGCGCACTGGCCAGTCCGGCTGGGGCCACCCACATGCCTCTGCCGTCTTCTCAAACAAATCGAGGAAGGCCTCGGGGTCGTCCTGCGGCCCCATCTTCTGTACCGGCATGTGGGTGGGCGGGGCCGGGGCTGTTGGACTCCCCTCGGCCCGAACCTCCCGGTCCATCCAGCTCCGGAACAGCTCGCGGTCCTCCCGCTGGTTCTGGACGAGGGCACAGAATCTCCTTTCCTGGTCTGCCCTCATGTCCAGCAGCGCTTTGTGATGTTCCTGGTGGAGTCCCGCGAGCGACTGGATGACTTCCGCAAATGGCGATCCCGTCGGTGAGGACATGATGGCAGCGGCGTTCCGGCTTCCTTCCCGGGTTTCGGCACCAGTGTAACAAAGTTCGTAGGAAGGAAGGAAGCGGACAGGGTTGGCTCGTGAAGACTCAGGTTTTTATTTAACAGATAGACTCAAACAGGTACGCACTCTGCGCGTCCTATATCCATCAACTCTCTCGGTTGTCTCAGCGATCACTCTCTGTATTCGTTCCGGCTGTCTCTCTCTCACAGCTCGTGCGCCCGAGTCTTCACTCCGTCTCTCTCCTCGAGTTCCCGCTCCACGGTGGCTTTATTGGGTCTCTCCACGCCAATTACTGCAATCAGACACAGGTGTTCCTCATTTTGCACTTGACCCACTTACTTACCGCTGTCTCCTGAGTCTTTCTCCCGCTGCAGGCTCCGCTGAACCACGCCCCCCTCGCCACACTAATCATAACAAACATCATTATTATTATTTACAGTGGGGGGGAAATTATTTGATCCCTTGCTGGTTTTGTACGTTTGCCCACTAACAAAGAAATGATCAGTCTATAATTTTAATGGTAGGTTTATTTGAACAGTGAAAGACAGAATAAAAAAAAAAAAAAAAAAAAACACATTTCAAAAAAGTTATAAATTGATTTGCATTTTAATGAGTAAAAAAGTATTTGATCTCCTATCAATCAGCAAGATTTCTAGCTCCCAGGTGTCTTTTATACAGGTAATGAGCGGAGTTAGGAGCACTCTCTTAAAGGGAGTGGTTCTAATCTCAGTTTGTTACCTGTATAAAAGACACCTGTCCACAGAAGCAATCAATCAATCAGATTCCAAACTCTCCATCATGGCCAAGACCAAAGAGCTGTCCAAGGATGTCAGGGACAAAATTGTAGACCTACACAATGCTGGAATGGGTTAAAGACCCATCACCAAACAGTTGGTGTGATTATTCACAAATGGAATAAACACAAAATAACTGTCAATCTCCCTCAGACTCCATGCAAGATCTCACCTCGAGGAGTTTCACTGATCATGAGAACGGTGAGGAATCAGCCCAGAACTACACAGGAGGATCTTGTCAATGATCTCAAGGCAGCTGGGACCATAGTCACGAATAAAATAACTGGTATAACACTAGGCTGAGAAGGTCTGAAATCCTGCAGCACTCGCAAGGTCCCCCCTGCTCGAGGAACACATGTACAGGCCCATCTGAAGTTTGCCAATGATTCAGAGGAGAACTGGGTGAAAGTCTTGTGGTCAGATGAGACCAAAATCGAGCTCTTTGGCATTATCTCAACTCGCCGTGTTTGGAGGAGGAGGAATGCTTCATATGACCCCAAGAACACCATCCCCATCATCAAACATGGAGGTGGAAACATTATGCTCTGGGGGTGCTTTTCTGCTAAGGAGACAGGACAACTGCACTGCATCAAAGGGACGATGGGCGGGGCCATGTACCATCAGGGCCAGGGAATGAGGCCAGCCAGGGCATTGAAAATGGGTCGTGGATGGGTATTCCAATGACCCAAAACACTCGGTCAAGGCAACAAAGGAGTAGCTCAAGAAGAAGCACATTAAGGTCCTGGAGTGGCCTAGCCAGTCTCCAGACCTTAATCCCATAGAAAATCTGTGGAGGGAGCAGAAGGTTTGAGTTGCCAAACATCAGCCTCGAAACCTTAAAGACTTCTAAAAGATCTGCAAAGAGGAGTGGGACAAAATCCCTTCTGAGCAAACCTGGTGGCCAACTACATGAAACGTCTGACCTCTGTGATTGCCAACAAGGGCTTTGCCACCAAGTACTAAGTCAAGTTTTGTGAAAGTGTCAAATACTTATTTCACTCATTAAAATGCGAATCAATTTATAACTTTTTTGAAATGCGCTTTTCTGTATTTTTTTGTTGTTATTCTGTCTCCCACCGTTCAAATATACCTACTAGTGCTGTCAAACGAGTAATCGCGAGGTTTTTGTTTACATAATTATATGTGTGTGCTGTGTATATTTATGTATATATAAATACAAACACATGCATGCATATATTTAAGAAAAATATGTTATGTTTATATAAATGTATATGCATGTAAATATTTCCCAAATATATGCTGTATGTGAGTGTGTGTATATATACACAGTACACACACACATATATTATGTAAACAAAAACTTTTATTTTGGATGTGATTAATCGCGATTAATCATTTGACAGCACTAAAACCTCCCATTAAAATTATAGACTGATCATTTCTTTGTCAGTGGACAGACTTTACAAAAACACCAGGGGATCAAATAATTTTTCCAACTGTAATAAATACATTATTTGGTACATATTAGTACTTTGAGGTCTATGGGTATTTTCTACATCTTGAAAACAGAAAAGCAGGCTCTGGTGATGGCTTGAATATTTTGCCTTGGCATTGACCATGACATATTGCAGCTAACAAATTATGTAGTAGAGATTTGAAGAGAATCATACTTGAGGGTGCTGCTCCTCCAAGACCTGTTTAGCCTTACATTGTACATTCCTATGTATTTGCTTGTATACGTATTGCTATGTTTCTGTGACTCAGTGGTAGAGCATTGCGTTAGCAGCACAAAAGGTTGTGGGTTCAATTCCCAGGGAACACATACTGATAAAAAAAATGTATAGCCTGAATGTACTGTAAGTCGCTTTTGGATAAAAGCGTCTGCTAAATGCATAAATATAAATATTATTCCAGAAGTATACAGCAAAAATGCTATAGAGCTTATTTCACTTCCATCTGAATGCACTAGTAGTTTGTAAAGTATGGCAGTCGGAAAAGTTCAATCATGCTTTGTTTGCATTGGATAGATCCAGACAGTAAACACTGACACTCAAGTCTTTGAGATGGGGTAATGTGAGGCCACTGTTTTTGTAAAGCAAATTTATTATTGACAATGTGTGATGGGTTATAAAATCGTTTGACATTCTTTGTTGATAGTTTAGTTCACTTGTTAACCTTCTATATATTTTTATTTTAAAAATAAAAAACTGGCATGCTTTCTTTAAAGGTCTGTCTCACATCCTATCTCATTCCCCCTCTCTTGTTATCGATCATTTCACCAAGGGCACCATGCCTAATTTATGACTTCACACTCTTGTGGGAAGGACAGGAAGAATTGGATTTCACTTCACCCAGTCTGAACCATTCAAGTACAGAATTCTTCTTTCTGTTTGTTGTACTGTGCCATGTTTAATTATATGCATCTGATTTTCATTGGACCACATTAAACTTTCAATGAATGTACAAAATACACGGAGACATTCTTCAAAATATATTCCAACATTTCCTTTACAAGACACTGTGAATATTTGAGAGCAAGTGACTTACAATACATTATTATGCCCAAAATTGTAACAATAATACTATTCTAATACTAATATCACTGTATATACACAAATTATTTGAGAGCTTTAGAGTAATTGTCTGCTAGGGATCAGCACAGTGTGCTTGCTCTCATTATGCTTAAAGTACACCAGGTCGTTGTTATTACTTTCAAATGAGCACTTTCTCCTTGCGTAAATGGCATCTCCAATCCAAAACACTCCTAAAGGGGAAGTTCAATGCCACTCTAGAAACTCATATTCTTCTAGGAAAGCAAATAATATAGCAAAGAGGGAAAGATGAAACAGATATTTACAAGATAATAAATTAGACATAAATTAGACTATTAATATCATCACTGTGAGACAGAGGAGAAAATGCCAGTAGCTGCTATGATATGTTTTTTCCACTAGAGGGAACACATTCTTGTCTCCAGTACACTTTTCATGAGAAGAAAAAAAATGGACGGATGCGAATAAACAGCCTTATTTGATGAGGACAGTGTCTTGTTTTTTTTAGGAGAAGAACCTCATGGTGAGGGAATGCACATTGATAGCTGGATTGTGTTTTCTAAAGCCAGATTACACTGGTCACTGCTCATGACTGATGTCTACCTGGATGTATCGTACAGCCAATTATCTGCCCTTGCTAGAACTCCGAAACCTCAGAGTCAGACGCATTCATCTGAGTTACTTCTTTCACAGCAGTGATTTCCTCCTCCATATCTCCCTGGCAGGTCCACACATGCACAGTCTTCACTGCCTACTCACGAGGAAGTGTTTCTCTGTGTCTCTTATCTTGGACAGCAATATATATATTCCCCTGGGGCAGGGAAGTTTAGCTTGAAAAGCAGGACATTTGGCCTGATGCTGGAATTAAAGTGGAGCATTATAAGTGTGAAGGATGATAAGTGTTCAGATTTTAACATTTAGGCATCTCTTTAAGGTAAAAGCAGGTTATAAAGTTTTCACTGACAGCATTACACTAACATTAGATATTTATGTGGTTTATAACACATGAAGCATATATATATATATATAAACTCAGCATAATAAATCTATAGATGTTAGACAAGAATGGGTAGTTAATTATTTTAGTTAGAGATGAGAATTCACTTGATTGTACAAACAGACTAAATTTATTTGCCTATATTTGTTACCTAAATGTTTAGATTGGTAAGATAACCTATTGGTGGGAACAGGTTTTTGCAAAAGATGTGCCAAGCTGATTTAATTGTATCCAGTGTTCTACCATATTGTTCCTGTTCAAACATTTACTATCAATTTTATTTGCCAGGTCAAACTGAGTTGGGTGTTTTTTTATCATCCTTTTAACAATTTTCTTACACTTCAGTAATTTAGACCGACACCGCCACACAATTTGATCTCATAAATCACCATCCAGGTCAGAAATATTTTGGAATCCATTTTCCAGGCTTTCTCGCACGCTGTGGGTAATTTCTTTGATTGACATCTCTGGCATCCAATAATCTCGCGCAAAGCGTCAACTGTGGGTTCTGATCGCCTGGGTATCCAATGAGATGAGCCCGACAGCAAGAAGTCTCGTCATCAATGTAGAATTTGAATGTAGGTTATGATAAAGTATCCGAAATTCCCCTCCCCTCTGTGTTCGCCGGCGAGGTTATGGCTTCTGCTTTGTTTAAATGTTACTAATCCCGAATAAGAAAGCACAAGACGTGTTTTAATTGAGGAGGACGCATTTCCATTAAAATATTATATAAAACGCTTGTGGTTGCACCATCTTACATCGTGTGGTTAGTTTTTTTTCCTCTCTCGGTTATAAAAATACTAAATATGGCTTTCCTGTTCTGTGAGAGGTTGTGAAACTGCAACGGCGTGTCTGATAAAGTTTTCTCTGTTTTGTGTGCATGTTCTAGTTTTTTTGTGTGTGTGAAAATAGCTGTTTTAGCGTTTACTCGTAGGGCTAAGTTTAGTGCGGAAAGGGGAGGGGCTGCATCTGGCATTAAAACATTTCCCAAATGACACCCCTACATGCTTTAAAAACATTTCCTTAATGTGCCAGAGGCTTTCACACTTCGGCATGGTAACTGCCTGTGATGTAGGCCTATGTGCTGTGTTTGGAGGTGATTTAGGGGTCAATATGTCTAAGCAGTTCGTGGACATACGACATTTGCTTACTTATTGATTTTAATGATGAGAGGCACGACTTTATATTTTAACATGTATCAACGCATTTGTTGAGGAAATGTGGAATTGCGTAGCACAGATAGGCTATGTCTAGCGAGAAAAGCGGAGGTAGGAGCCTAGGAGGTGTGTCTTCTCTGGTGAAATACCGACTGGGGGTGTTTCCTTTTACGTTTAGAAATACTTTCCATTGTTCCACTCTATTGCCTTAAAATACGCCCCCTCGGAGTCTGCTGACCAATCAATCGCAACCGACCACCTCATGCTCCGCCCACAAATCTATAATAAAGCCTCGTTCATCACATGCCGTCGGCTCGGCATAAGAACGCTTCATTACGATATTGATTGTTGGAGGATACTGGCGGATTATTCTTGCTTTTTCCTGCGTTCTGAATTTTGATACAGAATATTAATTATGGCAGACACAAAGGTTGACTCCGCGACAGAAATCTCCGCAAAGGTAAGAAAAGATGCCTCTGGATGCACGAAGTTCTCATTCAAAAACATGTTCTCTCTTTCGTTTGTCTTCTAGTTCAGATTTAACGTGAACGTGCAGGCTATTTTTGGCTGTAACCGGGAAGAATCGTTGATGAATTATTACAAGTAAACGAAAAAGTACGCGAAAACTGCTCGCTACGTGGTTTTAATTGATACACTGTAATGATAATTTTAAATTGATACATTTGTATCGAGCTCTTTAGCGCGTGCGGAATGAGAGCACTTTCAAACGCAATTTCTCATTGTCCGGAATGTAACAGTCTGCGCGCGCGGGTTCTTTGTTTATACAAGCGTGTCGCTTCCCCTTTGAACAGCGGCGATGTGCGCTGTGGACGGCAACTGCTTTACCATGATAAATCCGTAAACCTGTAATTCTTTGTATTTAGTTTTTCAGATCTTGAATCTAAATGTTACACAATTTGCACATGTGTTTGTATGTATGGTTTAATGGCTTCTGTACATTGACGTTCAACAGTGTTTTGAGTAGCCTACTCGTTTACTAAATCCCCTCATTCACTACCGGTTAGTTTGTGTCTAACAGACATTACGGCAGGTTTGGGTACGCGTTTGATCAGTCGATGGCTCCGGGGCTGAAAGTTTGCCTAGGCGGTTTGAAACATCAATCGATAGGAAATCTCAAATATAATAAATCTAATTGGTCACACATTTGATGGGATTAAAGAATGATACTTTTACAAGTAATCTCGAATTACCACTGTTCTGGTTTAACTACATGTCATATAACGACTGATTCTGATGCAGGCAGCCGATACGCGCAGCTTGGATAGACGCTGCAGTGCATCGGATTTCAAACGCAAATTTCTTTTGAGGTTTTCTGGTAAACAAAACGAGTGCAGAAATTGTATACTCGAACCGTTTGACGTTAAGACATCGTGGTGGCTGTGCCGTAAATCTCTCGAAAGCCCTTTTAATCGCACAGATACTTCCAGTTGATATGATAGCTCAAACATTGAATAATCTGTCTAATACTGTCGTTGTATATTTCCGAAGAGTTGATATTTTTCCATGTGACGGCAACGTGGGCTTGTTGGTTTACTAGTTTGAAGCCAGAGACGTCGGTGAATTTAAGGGGGCGGTCCTGGTTGATGTGGTTGACAAACGGCTTAAGGGTTAAAGATTATATAAACGAATTAATGAAAATGTTTGCATGGGTAAGGCTCGTTTAACGCAAATTCAAAGAGCCCATGATAATCATTACGTTTTTCCCCTTTTGCCTACGGTTTCTTGTCAATTCTGCGACTGCGCGAACTAAATCCAGGTTAACGTGACGGTGGCGGCGTGCGTGCCGAACACGGTAGTGTGGAATTAACAGATTGTGAATGCCATGCGTGTGCTTTCTTTGTCCTTTATTAGAGTTCGCATCGACTGACTGAACCACAGTCCAGTGGTTCTAAATTTGCCATCTTGATTGGTGTTTTAAGCTTGTTTTGGGGGGGCCCGCGATGTAAGCGTTTGCTTACTCGCCAAAATATCTTTGCTTATTGGATTTACCTTTCACAATACCCACAGCCGCCGAATCTCATTTAAGTGTCAGATTACAAACTAGCTCTCTCGGTAAGAGGCGGGAGCAGGAGTCGTTGATGGACAGCTAAATTCTCTGCTGCAGCCAATGAGGCGTCAATGTCAGAGGGACGTCATTAGAGATGCAATTTAAATTTGTGCGCATAGGGGGCTTTTTGCGAACGCCAGTCGTAATCTGCATCGACTCTGCATGTTTCAGACAGATGGCTCCAATCTGACGAAGTTTAAATGTTTCAAAATATAATCTTTTTTTTTTATGTAGGACCTGAAGGAGAAGAAGCTCCTTGAGAAGGAAAATGGAAAAGATGCCACTAATGGAAAGGTAGCCTAAATTAATTGGTTAATGTTCTTGACCTCTCTACTGTTGAACTACTTGAGTGTTTCATAGAGGTCATGCACCTTTACAATGACCTTTTCGAAATTGTGTGAACAGGAGAATGAAGAAAATGGAGAGCCTGAAATTGATGATGAAGAGGACGATGAGGTGGATGAGGAAGAGGAGGAAGAAGGAGAGGGTAGGTGCAACAACACTGATATCTACATTTTTCTGACGTAACAAATTAATTTAATGTTTTAATCATGTGGCTACTGGTCAACTATAGGTGACGAAGATGAGGATGAAGATGATGATCTTGGTGGAGGAACAAAACGGACTGCTGAAGATGATGACGACGATGAAGATGACGAGGTACGATCATGAATTGGTATCTAAAGAATACTGGATTCTTGTGTCTTCATAATATAAGTAAATATTTTTAAATAAAATCCTTTTTTTCTTCAGGATGATGTTGACCCCAAGAAGCAGAAGACCGATGATTAAAGAATTGTTTCATATTGCTGAGCAGGTGTAGACGCCACTGCTTTAACCCAAACTGTTGGAGCCAGTGGCATAAAGGACTCAAATACATAAAACATGGCCATTTTCAAGTTTGTCAACCAACTTGACCCCCAATTCAAAATTTTCTAGAGGACTGACCACAGCTCAAGATTTTCAGTGGTCACGATGAAATACGCAAGACAAGGATTTGTTTGCATTTTTATTTACATTTTATATTTTTGTACATATTGTGAAGAGATCTGCCACTTTATCGTGATCTCCTGTGACCAAAACGGTGCTTCTTTATGGAAATTTTACTTGTTTGACCATGTCTCGATATTTCAACAAAGACAACATGTATAAAATTAACAGCCATTGAACTCAGAGCATTCCAGTAAATTTTATGTATGAACTTTAGTTGTACCATAATAGTTTTTGTATGGGAGGGCTAGGCCAAAGAAAATAAGTTTTGGTTTCTTTTGACTTCGTTTTGTCCACATTATTTGTTTTACCTTGGCCTGTTTGTTGTATGTGTGGAGTTTGTTGTTCAACAATAAACTTAACTTTTATTTTGTGAGTTACACCTCTTGTTTGTTTTTCAAAATCACATAAATTTGCTGTTCATTGCGAGACCAAAATAGGTGTAGCCAGAAAAATTAAGATGTATTGATAATGCCTATCCTTCAATACGTGTTGACTCAAAAAACATCTTATGTCTATCCACTTTAATTCAGAATACATTTAAGACTCCTATGTATAATTAAAATAAGCATATTTTGTGGTTCATTAAAAGCAAACCTCCCCAACTACAGAATGATTTGTTACACTCTGAAACATTAGATGTGCAAAATGGCATGGTTCCACAAAATGTGATTCATTTGCAGCATTCTGGAAAAGCTACAAGTAATATTTTTTTTTTTCAGCTGATATAACATTTTCAAAAAGCAGGTTTTCTGTTAGGTGTTCTATTGGCAGATTTTACACACATTTGTTTAGAAAGGGAATGCTCGTATGATACTGGCTTAAGCAGGCTTTTGACACCCATTACACTTTTACATCGGTTTCATCACGGCTTCCACACAGCTGCCTGAGATTTTCCCACTATTACAAGCGCAGGACAGGTAATTTGGCTCTGCAGACATGTACAGAGAGTGTTTGGGTAAAACGCTGGCTGATGTCATGTCAGCCATAGGCATGTCATAGGCATCTATTTCAGTCTTATATGTCAGGGTCAGGTTTGAGAATGAATACTTGTGGTCTAGACTGTAGAGCCAAGTGAATGAGTGTGGATGTGTTTGAAACCAAATAGCCATATTATGCCATTTTTTTTCTTCAGAGACATTTACTTCGAAACCCTCAACCTTCTATGATTCCATTAAATACACCATTCAGCTCAGAAAACAGCAACTTATATGAAAATACTAAATATTCCACATGGTATTTGGATTTTATATTTCACCTCACATTTTGCCGTACCAGTTCATGCCTAGCATATCTCTTACACATTTTCCAGTTTTCAGTGCAAACATGTGCTTTGATCTTGATAAGAGAAGAGCTGCTTAGTCTAGACCGGATGGGAGCTGTCCACTGATGGCGGCCTTCACTGAAGTGCATCTCAATATGCAGGCAGCAGTTTGAGTGTTCGAGGCTCCAGCAGCACCACTTGGCAAATAGCACAGTGGCTACATTTCTCAGGGATACTAAGTTAGTATGCACTTATGTTGGCGATTAATTGGAAACGAGGAAGTGAGCATTTAAAAACACGTACTAGCTGAAACACAGTAGCAAAAGGTGGTTAACAAATTTAAAAGTTAAAAAGATCTGCCTCAGATAGGCCTACTACAGACGTTCAAATAAGTTAACACTTTATTATTTAAGACTTATTAAATAATCTTACCAAATGTGCAGGGATGTAATAAAAAAACTCGATGAATATCCAGTAAAAAACATATCCACGATCAATGTTTTTTTTCACCTTTATGACAGACAAATTACAAAATAAAACGCTTTACAGATAATTAAAACGGACAAATGACAGGTAAAACACGGCCCATGTCATACTGAAGTTTATGTAAAATAATAACTTGTCTATATCCTCATTAACATGTATATCGACGCAGTGCGCAGGCCTACAGACAGCATGAGTTCTCCGTAGATGTGACCAAGTGAAGCGCATCCCGTACAAATAAATCGTCCACCGCTTGTCTCGTTAAAATTCACGGTCCTCTTCTGCCTCCCATTGGCAACCAAAGCTATTGCACATCAGCTACGTCACATTAGTCTTTAAATAGCCTACAATAGGCGAGGAATGGAAAGGTTCTCGAGAGCCGTCTTAAAAGGTTAAACTTATTTTGCAACTTGAAACGCGTTCTGTGTGACCCGGAACAAAGATTACATCTCATAACACACGCAAATAAAATCGATATCTTTAGGAACAGAAAATTATGGAAAATTATCATGTTTGAAAATAAAGAGTTTGTTGCCTAATATATATTTTTTAATAATAATATAAATTAGTTTGAGTCATTTAATAAGACTTTATTATCTAAGTTTGATACTCCAAAATACATCCATGCTTTGTGGAAACTTTTTTGTTTGTTCCTTTTTCTAACCTTTTATTCAGCAATTGTTAGTCAAACTTTACATTCTTGCCACGGTAAGTTCCAAGTCTTTGTCTCCAAACCCTATACAAACGCAGGTGGCCAGTTGCTTTTTCAAAACAGAGACATGTACCCGCTGATCCATTCAATTGGGGGTTGGGGGAGGGGCAAAATCCCCCCACTATCATTACTTTCCTCCCCCACTATCACCGCCTCCTCCATCCCCATCGTACATGCACACACCAGATTGCCTTTTGTTACCCCACCTTTCTTAAACCAAAGCAGCCTTTGCTTAGAAACGTATAGTCAAGGGACATCTTGTGTTGTATACGGCAAGTGGCACTGAAAGCAAATGGCAGGGGACGTTGTTAATTGCCCCTGAAGGCAAAGCTGTGTGTCTACTTGTCTAGCCCAATGAGATTAATTGTAATGAGTGTCCTTGTGAAACTCGATAGCTTTGAGATAAAGGTGAGGTGTGGTCCCCTCTTATTAGAGTTTGGGTGAAATTATTAATGAACACAGCAACCAACTCAATTCATGAGCACTTGAATAACCCTGGATTATTTTTAGGCATGTATTTTAAGAGTTTATGATAAATAGAACGCTGTTTTGAGTTACATATATGTATAGCCTATACATATATAATTTATTACACTGATGTAAAGAAGCCAGAGACGCTCATCTCTTCATGCAAGTTGTGTGCCTTGCGGACATTCGTTATCTGACCACTAGGTGGTGTACTTGTACAGTTCTCACAGTGTCATCATGTGTGAGACTGTACACCTGGCCAGGACGTCACGAGGCCTTCCCAAACCAAACATGTAACTTTTGTGCATTAAAAAAACACAATACCAGTTTTATTAGACAACTAGATTAGAAATCAAGCCAGAGAAAAGGCATGCAGAGAAAAAGCTAAACTAAACCCAATATACAATGACATTGTATAACAATAGTGGATGTAGGCTATGTCCCTTTGCTGGAAGATGGGCAGTGATGAAAGTATAGGGTCCTCTGTTGTGTTTTGTTTTTGGAAGGTACATCTGAATAATTAAGATGAAATGAAACAATAATGGAGGTTCAGGGCACTTGGAGATGTACAGGGCCCTCCAGTGCAGGGGCCATTGCTAATCCTGCTTTGGAATACCCCGGGTCCCTTCACATTTCTGCTGCTAATTTTCTAGCCATAACGATCTGTGTTGATCACATGACGTCATCTCCTCCCACCTCTGAACCACAGGGAATGACTCTTGCTTTCTAATATTAGATTTTGGTAGGATTCCAGGTGCTGCCGTGTGAGCGTGTGAGTATGTGTATGTGAGCTCATGGATGGGATTGTGTCTCTCTGTGCTTGTGACACCCGCACTGATCCTATTCCAAGCTTGGCTTTTAATCGGCTTACTTGATATCCTTGTGTGTCTGTGTCTTCTGCCTTCCATCTCAGTGCTTTTGTCATATCTTGCTGTCAGATCACAAGTGAAAGCTGCATGCACAATATACTACAGGTAGCAGCTAGTCTTTAATCCAGAACCAGACTCTTTTGTATCATTAAAGTTAATATTATAAAAAAGTAAGTTCTGGTTATCAAAATACTTTTGTTGAATAAGCAGTTGAATCAATATACTCAACCTATACCTGATTTGTAAATGATTGTTGTATATCTTGTTAAGATTAATTAATCCGTGCTGCTTCTCATTCTTTAAAAACAAAAATCCTTGTGATGCATAATCAAAATAGCATAACCGGACCTTCTAATAAAAGCGACGGACATCTCTGGCTGGATTCCACTTGGATCTCGTTCTGTATCGCATCTCTTGTCAGTGTCTGCGCTTGCTTGGCCATTTGTTGTGATAAACAGGAAAGTGTATTCAGCTGAATTCAAATAGTGATTTGTTAGACGGGTTTAAAAAAGGTTAATAACATTTTCTTGATTTAATATTTTGACTTGTTTTTATTTTTTGTTTTCATTTAAATGTTTAGTTTTGAAACGTTGTTGTATGCATTTGTAATTTTTATTTAATTTCTTTATCTTCTTAAATGTGTATATATAATATTTATAGTTTTAACTTTTAATTTTAGTTCTTATTTGTAAGTCGCTTTGGATAAAGGCGTCTGCTAAATGATTAAAAGTAAAGTAAAGTAAGTAAAGGATCTGAGGTGATATCACAATTGTGTTGTATTGTGTTATATGGAGAAGCCTGAAGTGTACATATAAAGCAGACTTGCTCTTTCTGTCAAAATCGAGGGGTCGAGGCGAGTACTGGTACTTTCCACAGTACTAGGAGCACCAATCAGAGGCGTGTAAGTCCGAATTGCCAGAATTAATTCAGCTTGAGCTCTGTACTATAGCTGTATCCAACAAAGTATAAACTTGATGTGAATAAGAGATTAATTTTGCAGTATAGATAGATTGTATTTTATTATAACAGGAGTATTCACTCAGTCAGTGAGCTTTTGCTGGGGCTGAACTGAAGTGATATCAGCTTAATTGATTATAAGGGAGCATTTTTACTTTCTGTGTATAACCCATTCATAATTTAAATAAATGTTATATTTTTCATGCTAAGTACACACTGCAAAATTTAAGGAGTGATGACTGCATTAAAACGCAGGACTGAATCTGAAATGGCGATATTTGACATTGTCATAAACCTAGCAATGGACGGGATAATGATGTGTCAGAATGTATCTGTGAATTAGGACTTGCCACTTGTTCTGTTACCTGTTTCTTTGTTATTTTAACACTTTCATTTGTTTTTTTAATACAATGTGTACATAATTGAACAATATTTGAAGGCTACAACATGCTAATGTTTTAACATATTTACTTATAATTATTAATAGCATTACAATAGTTTTTGCTAGAACCGTGGGATTTTACTGGTATTGGTATCGACTACTGTAATATAGGTACCGTGACAACACTAGTCGAGTGACTGTAAAAACTTATATATAAACTTCCTCATTCACTTCATAAAGTGGAACACACTTCAAAATGGTAGTGGGGATTCCCCCAAGGGGATGTGCTTAGGGAAGTTTGTGAGTGTGTGTCTAAAAGCGAAGTGGAATGCAGCCTCTGTGCTGATGTATTCAGGAAGTTGTCACTTGTCTGTTCTGTTTTGGTTTACTTCTGTGTTCCTTGTTTAATCTGACCTCCTTGTTAAATTTCCCTCCACTTGTTAGTTTCCATGGTTTCTGATTAATTCACATCTGTTCTGTTTCAGTTAATCATCATCTGTCTATTTAAGCCCTCAGTTTTAGTCAGTTCCATGTCTGATATTTTTTGTATGTTTCAGCTGTTGTGCTGCGTTCTTCTCCTGCTAGCTCTTGTGTATTCCTGTTGGGGATATTATTAAAGACTGTTTGTTTTGGATTCTCTTGTGTTGTGCATTTTATACAGCACAACATGTTACGAAATACCGGACCTCCAAAAGTGGATTTACCTGTTGTACGTGTCCTCCTGCTTGAGTAGGGGTCGCTCCTTCGAGGACCACACAAGGGATTTGTTTTAGATCTAATATGGCTGACTTACGGCCCAGAGTACAGTGGCCGAGAGAGCTCAACCTGCTGCAAAAGAAAAAAAAAATCCTGCAAATTAAGAAAACATTAATTTGACAACACATGCACTGCAAATGCTCACAGCACAACCAAATAAAGAAACGAGCTGCAAATAGGCACAGACCACCTCAGAAATGTTTGAGGGAACCGCAAAGTGATGAACATGGCTGGGACATATTTATCAATGTTTACTCTGAAAGGTGATATTTTAGTTTATTTTCCTGCTCATACGATTCCTTGTAGTTCTTTTTATATTATTAGCCTAAATAAGCTGCTGAAATACACAATTACTGTAACTGTGAAAGGTTATGTAAGCTGGCTAACTTCCATTACAAAAATAACCATAGCCTATGGTTTTACTATTATAATAATGAATAATACATTTATTATATAAATGTTTTTTTACTATAGTTAAACGATGGTATGCACAAATTAACCATGGATTTACTACACTAACCATAGTTTAACCATGGTATTTGTACAACTGTGGTTATATGAATGGTAATCAATATGCCCAAAAACACCATGGTTAATTTTCATTTTGTTGGGGTAATTTTGTTGTGGTCTATGCTAGTGCTACTGCCTACATACCTGCCTCCACTAGTTCCTTGGCTCTTCCCTGGTTTATTACACTCCACCTCAGGCCTCCGAGCCCTTGGCTCCTCCTTAGCTCCACGCTCCCTCTGCTCCACCAGGGTCCGTCGATCCTCAGACTCTGCCGGGCTCCCTCGTCCCTCAGGCACTGCCTTGGTCAGTCTGCCATGTCTCTGCCATGATCTTCCACTCCCCTGGCTTCACCTTGTCCTTTCATTCCTCTGACTCAGGCTCTTCTTTCCTTCTGGCTCCACCTTGGTCCTTTGTTGCACCAGCTACGCCATGGCCCGCCCAACCGCTGTTTCCACCTTGGCCACGCAAGGCTGTGGCTCCCCGTCTCTCTTTCTCCTTGTCTCCACCTGGGTCTCCACTTCCCAGTGACTTTGTCTCCCCCTGCGTTCCATTTGAAAGGGCTCATCCCTATGCCCTAATCCCTTAAAAGGGTTTACCCTCCGGAGTGAGAGCTTCGAAGGGTTGAAGGGTGTAGGGGACCAAACAACTGTTTCAATATGGTGGCCATGATTGTTTTCACTCCGAAGTCTAGGGTTGCAAACCGTCCCGTATTAGCTGGGATGTCCCGTTCATTGGGCTTAATTTATATGTCCCGTACGTGACCTCCCTTGTCCCGTTTCTGCTAACCACTGACTTGAAAATAATCACAATACCTGTCATCATCCAGTCACAGCCACCCTCACGCAGCATACATTAAGTAAATCAGAAATCGTGAACATAACTGTTCAAGAAAGGCTGCACAATTCTCTGCTGGCAGGTCGCTCCTGCCTCACAGCAAGCGGCGCTCGCGCTAATGCTAATTCCGTCCGTGATAAGACTTCAGTTAATCAGTTTTGGTGAATACAAACAACATGATTATTTTTCATGAGTCCAACATCCAGCCGCGCAAGAGACGTGATCAGTAAGGGAAGTCGTCTTTCAGTTTTGTTAAATAGAAATAAACATTTTAAATTTTTCTTGAAACAAAAGACCAATAAAAAAGTGTCAAGCACCAAAAGCAGCCCATATTGATTATATAAGCTGTCTTTAATTGAAAAATACTAATTTTCATATATAGGCTACTAATTTATCACCATACAGGCTCAGGTCATTGGCCCCAGGGTTTGAATGCGAATGTCCCGCTGAAGTTGGCAACTGCCGAAAAGGAGGCCACCTTTCCCCCCACCCCAAGATTATGCGAGATTTTCTGAAGTTGGCAACTGTACCGAAGTGCCCTTCGGAGGCGGTGATGAATTATCACTGCTTCCGTATATCATTATATATAGTAATAGATTAGGTGAAGGGATAAGAATTCCTCAATTACAATGTCCAACACTAAGGTGGAATGCAGTATGGGATAAAGCATATGTAAGAGATGTGTAATGAGTGATGGTGAGTGTTTTCAAGGACAGTGGACCTGTAGTGTGAGGATGCTTTTGATCCAGCATGCTGTGTGTGTATGATGGAAGAGTTTGGTTCCAGTTGAGTGGGCAGAGTGCTCAGCAGAGTGTGCCATCTGAACCTCCACAGGCACTGCTGACTCTATCTTAAATTACCAAATTGTACAAATTTAAAGGTGAAGTGTGTCATTTCTGCACCACCTGCATTACCAAAGAGAATTGCAAGTTATTGCTTCAAAAACACTCCCTATCTGCTATCGGTTAGGCAAACATAGTTCCACCCAAATTCACTGTTCACATTCACATTGGTCAAGCCACTGTTATGCCACAAGCCATATGTCCAGCCCAGTCTGGGTGCTTAAACAGATTTCAATCTATTTGATGCAGGATAAAAAAATCAAGATAATATAAAAAAAAAACTCAGAACAGCTGTACAACTGAACTGTAAATGGCCTTGCTTTCACTCTGCTGTGAGATTAACTGTTTTTCAAGAGCACAGGTCAGCACGGCCCATGGAAACACAATGGATGTTTCCACACAAGCCTGAAAGTCATTGATTGTATATGTCACATTATTGTAGTAATGTCGCATGTCCCAGCCTGCCACATCACTGCAGATTGGCATCTAGTATGAACATTAGGGGTAAAACGTGACCTTATGGCATGTACTGATTTGCTCAAACTAATCTTGTCATTATATATTAACCTGTTTTTCTTAACGGTCATAAGTACATTTTGATGAATTGATCTTTAGTTGTTGTTGCTGTTGTTTTTTTGCTCCACAGTCCTATCAGAAACCATATATGACCACTGGTGTAGAGTGAGTGGAACTGCACTGGTTTTGCCAATATTTTTTCCACGGAAAATGAGCAACATGCTTTGCAAGGGACTGCATTAGGAGAGTAAAATTTGGATGAAGTGTTATTTTGACATTTAGTGTCGCCCTGTGCAGGCTGTGGACACTCACTGAATATAACTATTGTAATGTCAGTACTGACACCACCCTTTTCTTATTTGTTCATTATTTACATTGTGTATAATGATGAATAAGTGTTTGTTTATACAGAAGAAAATTAATTAAACATCAGTAAATTAATATAAAAAACAGTCCCACATAAGGAAATGTAGTTTGACAAATATATAAGTTAAGTTGAGAGAAAAATTAAGTTAATTTGATATAAACCAACTAAATTGTGTTGACCAAACTGAACAGATTTGTGTGTAAAAATATTTGTAAATTAAATTAATTAAGGGTAATTTTTTTTTTAAACTGCAAATGAAAAAGAAAAATTGCCGAATGGCAGATAATTGCTTTAAAAAGAGTAGGCAGTGACATGTTTTTTTTGTTGTTGTTAAATTTATTTAACGTTTTAAAAAAATTGAAAAAGTTTTTACAAAGTGTTGCTCCTTTTGATAGATTTAGTGCTTAAATCATTACTTATTTGTGTATTTAAAGTAGATTTCAAATGCAGTTTTCAGTTGTGGCTAGATTGGCTTAGCTGTAATTGTACATGTATGTGTCGTTTTTTGGCAGTCAAAACAACATAGACTGTATACTCTTGCTGTACCTTTTACTAATACACTGCCAAAGTGGCAGAACTCCTGCACTGTGAGCATGTACATTAAGGCTTAAGTACTCTCTTCTCAAAAAAGTCACACCAGCAGCTGGGATTAGGACAGATCAGTCAAGTTCTTCCACACTGACTGAATCATCATTTCATCCTTGCCTTATACATAGCACTGTCATGTTAGAATAGAAAAGGGTCCTGTCCAAACTGTATAAAATTTTCCCTAGAATATCATTATATGCTTAAACATTAAGATTTGTACTCATGGAAATGACTAAAGTAGTCAAACCTGTTCATTAAAAGGGCAATATAGTGTATAAGAAATCATTTAACATCATTAAAACACAATAAAAAAAACTAAAGTATTTTTCCTGCCTATTACATGGTTATACCAAATGAATGAATATATAAATATGAATTTTGAAGTTGAAATTATTATCTTTATGTAGTGAGTGTGAACAGAACAGAAGAGAACAGAAACTATATGTAGGGAAGAATTTTACAGAGAGCAAAGGTTATTGATCAGAAATACCTGGGAGGAGTATCATTTAACTTTCTAATATGTGACCCTCGACCACAAAACCAGTCATAAGTCACACTGGTATATTTGTAGCAATAGCCAACAATACATTGTATGGGTCAAAAGTATCGATTTTTCTTTTATGCCACAAATCATATATATATAAATATATTTTTGATTAGTAATATGCATGGCTAAGAATTTCATTTTGGACAGCTTTAAAGGTGATTTTCTCAATATATTGATTTTTTTGCATCCTCAGATTCCAGATTTTGTGTATATCAGCCAAATATTGTCCTATCCTAACAAACCATACACCAATGTTAAGCTTATTTATTCAGCTTTCAGATTTTGTATACGTCTCAATCTTTAAAATAAATACCCTAATGACCCTAATGATGGTTTTGTGTTCCAGGGTCACATATTGCAAGATAATTAATGTGTTTCTCTCCACCATCTCATCCAATTTAAACCAAGCCTCATATTAGACAAGCCCACATTATTTTAATCAACAATTTGCCTAGAATCAATTTACCAAGGTGTATTTGTAAAAGAATATGTGACGCAGTGACACATCTGCCATCCACAATTCTGCAAATCACAAATAAGCACAAATACATCTTCCTTGTCCTATGAGTCTAAAGTCTGGTGAGAACAGCTTATGTCAAGCCTAGTGAGGATTTTGAACTGTCCGTGTTATCATAAGCAGCTTTGCCGCTTTGGTCAGAAATCAGTAGAACTGAAGACCACCCGAACTCTGTGGAACTGAGTAGGTGGTTTAGAACATCATGCTTACATTTTCAAGCCATCATTAGCATGTTAAATATGCTGCTGATTTAATATTTACAATACACCAGGTGTAAACGACAATGATGAGCTTTGTTATGTTTATTATAGTAAGCCAGACTTCTGATGAGGAAAGCATTATTGCAGACCACACATTTGATTAAGTATTGCTGATATATAATTTATATAAGCAAATGCTCCTTGATATCATTATAAAGTATTGCAATGCTAAGAGTATGGCACTCAGTCTGACCATCCAAAAGACAATGGTTTGTGAATAAACTCAAATATAAAATGCCTAGGTTAAAAGGTCTGTAGCTTTTTTTTATTCATTTTTCCAAATTAAGAGAAACTAGGATACATGGGTAACTATACCCCCCTGTGGTTGCTATGGTAAGCTTAAATGTATAGCATGAGCAGATGTATATACACTCACTGGCCAATTTATTAGGTACACCTTGGTAGTACCGGGTTGAACCCCCTTTTGCCGTCAGAACTGCCTTAATTCTTCGTGGCATCAGATTCAACAAGGTGTTGGAAACATTCCTCAGAGATTTTGGTCCATATTCACATGATAGCATCACGCAGTTGCTGCAGATTTGTCGGCTGCACATCCATGATGCGAATCTCCCGTTCCACCACATCCCAAAGGTGCTCTATTGAATTGAGATCTGGTGACTGTGGAGGCCATTTGAGTAAAGTGAACTCATTTTCATGTTCAAGAAACCAGTCTGAGATGATTTGAGCTTTGTATATCTTGCTGGAAGTAGCCACACCATACAGCACCAATACCAGGTAGGCCAAGCCTTTGAGACTGGATCCATGCTTTCATGTTCTTTACACCAAATTCTGACCCTACCATCTGAATGTTGCAGCAGAAATCGAGACTCATCAGACCAGGCAACGTTTTTCCAATCTTCTATTGTCCAATTTTGGTGAGCCTGTGCGAATTGTAGCCTCCGTTTCCTGTTCTTAGCTGACAGGAGCGGCACCCGGTGTGGTCTTCTGCTGCTGTAGCCCATCTGCTTCAGGGTTCGACGTGTTGTGCGTTCAGAGATGGTATTCTGCATACCTTGGTTGTAACGAGTGGTTATTTGAGTTACTGTTGCCTTTCTATCATCTCTAACCAGTCTGCCCATTCTCCTCTGACCTCTGACATCAACAAGGCATTTTCGTCCACACAACTGCCGCTCACTGGATATTTTCTCTTTTTCGGACCATTCTCTGTAAACCATAGAAATGGTTGAGCATTAAAATCCCAGTATATCAGCAGTTTTTGAAATACTCAGACCAGCCTGTCTGGCACCAACAACCATTACAAGTTCAAAGTCACTTAAATCCCCTTTCTTCCCCATTCTGATGCTCGATTTGAACTTCAGCAAGTTGTCTTCACCACATCTAGATGCAGAGTTGCTGCCATGTGATTGGCTGATTAGCAATTTGTGTTACCAAGCAATTTTTTGTGTTCCTAAATCCTAAACAAAATACATTTCTGGTTTGCTGTTCTTTATAAGAAAAAAAATCAGTAAAAGAGGATGAGAATGCTTTCATTCTGCTTTGGATTGTTTCTTTATCAATTGCAGGACTTCAAAGGCACACTTCAATAGGATGGATGAGAAGTGCATGTAAGAGAACAGACACAATGAATGGCTCATTTCCACTGTAGGAGAAAAGGAAGCAGAGGCAATTTGTGATTAGCATAACCAAAGGCTACATCAAACGACCGGTTCTACTCAAACAGGCAGGTCAGATGAGAGCACAATATGAGTAGAGGGGTCTACGATTTATTGTAGTTTAAACATTAGTGTGTTATGACAAGAAGACTAAATTACAGTGCTTTTAAATGTGCTTTTATTAATCTTTTTAAATAAATGTGATATGGTAAAAGTTGAGTAAATGTTACGTTGAGGTTGAGATCTCAAACCAAGTAGCATCTGCAAACAAATACAGCTAAACCTTTTTTCAGAACTGGAAAAACACTATAGTTCAACACTTTAATACTTTTTGTGTCAATGTATTTCATTTACACTTAACACTTTACACTTACTTCAAGAATGTTCTTTATAGGGTTAGTTCAACCGAAAATGAAAGTTCTCATTTATTCACTTCAATTTCGTTGCAAACCTATTAGACTTTCAGTCATTTCCAAAAAACAAAATAATATATTATTAACAAAACATGATACATTTCTCTTCCTTCATTTGAAGTCCATTCCACCAAAAGATTGAGCTTCAAAAAGTTAATAAAGACATCATAAAATGAATCTATATGAATTGAGTGGTTTAATCCAGCCTTCTGCAGAGACACCATCATCATATGATGAATAGATTTGATTTCATTCACATAAAAATACAGATCGACCATATTTGCTTGATGCACAAGAATGAAACTCATTGGTTCTTGCAGAAGCTTGAACATGATTATGTGACACGTGATAACAAACCTTTGGAATTGTTGCATGCTAAGCAATGATGTTTGTTTCTGATGTTCTCTGTACTGTAAATATGCCTAAATAAAAAAAGTAAAAGAGCCTCAATTAAATCTGTTCATAATAAAGTGTCTCTTCAGACTTGGATTAAATATGTATTTCTCTAACAATCTCTTCATTGACTTTTTGAAGTTTCAAAGTTTTGGTGGGAGGGACAGAAATCTTCAAGGAACATTGTCTTGGAGCGACATAGGTTTTTTTTTTTTGGGGGGGGGTAAACTAATCCTTTATGACAAACAAACTGACAGTAATCTTCCTATTATAAGGGTTTACACTTCAGTGGCCATTAGATCACATTACTGAAGTCACTCACTATGGCTCTGTTTGAAAAACAGGCCTGATATTTCTCCTCACCATACTTAGGTACAGCTCGGTGGGAATTCATGGGTCACATTTAGTACAAAACACAGAACGGTGTATGTAAATGATGCATTGGTGTAGTGTGCCATGGATTTTGATTATATAAATTAGTTTAGAAGAAAGCAAGGTTAGTTGAAGAGTTTTATGAGGCTCATGTGAGAGCCGATAAAGGGTGTGTTGGTGCAGATTGTATTCAGGTGTGAGTGCGCATGCTTAAACAAATATGTGTGCAAGGCAACACAAGCTCTCACACATTAACACACACTTGCATTCATGCAATGCGCCCATCCATTAGTGCTCTCTCTCTTGAACAGAGGAAGCTATTGTACAGCCTGGTACATGGTTACCGAGACGAGACTGCCAAGACGGCTCTGTGGTGCTGCTCCCTCTTTCTCCCTTCCATTCACTCTTTCTCAACAGCAACCAGACACCAGGGCTCTCTGTGCCTTCCATTAGTAGAAACAGCCTTCTGACCAGTGCTCATTCACTGGCTTTACTGGCACAAGGTCTCGTTTTCCTTATGTGGGATGTGGGCATAAGCTGCGCAGACTGGGTCAACGCCCAAAGTACACTCTCACACCACACACATATCTCGTGTCACACTAGGATTTGCTCTGCCTTTTTGGTTGGATTAGTGTATTGTAGCTAGACTATATTCGTTGAGCTCAGTGGAAAATACAGTCTAAGACACAGAACAGACTCGCCACTGAAATGTGCCACATTTTTAATACATAACCAAGATATTTAAATAAAATACAGTCTTTTTTATTTTCATTATTACATCATTTTATTTTTTTACATTTTAGAGAAAAAAGTATTTATCTTGTTTTAAATATCATGAATAATTAATTAATGAATATAAGTTGCACCACATGACATTTTATAACCTAAACTAACCTTGTCTTATCATAAAAAGCTCTAATTATCTCATATTTTTAGAGACTTACTAGCTGAGTCCCATTTCAAAGGCTGCATCCTTTGAAAGATGCAGACTTCAAAGGCCACACCTCTGAAGTGCACAATATTTGAACCTACCAATGTTAAATGGGATAGTCTAACCTACGGAGCATTGCTCTTGTCGCCTAAATATGTTCACCATGGTCCATTTATTGTACATAATAAAAAGTATAAATCTATGAAATCACATCATTGTAAGATATAAGAAAATATTTAAACTTAATTTAATAATTGTTGTATTATTATTGTAATGCTAGATATTTGATTAAGTTGAAACTCTATACTTACATTTAAAAGTGTAATCTGAACAAAATTTTTCTTTCTCAAAAAACAAAACAAAAAACAATTGTAACATCTAGTCTGGGCCACGAAGGATTGATCTTTTGAATCCTTCATGGCCAGGAAAAAAAGGGCGCATTTCAAGGTCGCATTTGAAGCAGCCTTTGAATTGGTACAGTTTTCGCCTGAGAATACGTAACATGTAATGTATGAGTATTATATGATAGAACATGTAAGTTCCGTCCGATGAGTTTGTGCATTATAGATGCATGCTATAATGATAGGTCACAGTGATGAATTTCCTGCCAGTAAAATATAACAAATCCCTTCTGTAAAAAAAAAGTAAGAAAAAAAGAAAGAAAAAAGCTGTTAGACAGCACTGACCCATAAACGTGATGGACAATGAAACTGATGTGCGAGAGTGAGTTAACGTACTGTGCCAGAAATGGATCTAATCTCTTACAATAGCTTTTTAATGCAGTCACTCAGTGTAATAGACCCAGTTTACTTTTTAGAGCAGTTTTAAGAGCAAAATGTCTGATAATATGTGACAAACTACTTTTTCCAATAACAAAATACAGTTTTTCTCTTTATTAATGTGTGCTCAGTGCACACTCTCACAAGGTTAGACCTGTATAGGTCTATACATATTTAATCCACAAAAAAAATAGGTTTTATGGCAGTAGTTTGTGGTCATTTTTCTCATGCATTTGACCTATTGTTGTGTTCTCTGTTATTCTGGGATTAATCCCTGAGGTCAAAGAAGCTAATTCAAACCATTATCTGTCCACCGCTGGGATTTGTTCAAATCAAGAGCGGAATCAAGTATGCTCAGATTACACTGCAAAAAAAAAGCAGGACTGTCACTCACAATAATAAATTGCTATATATTAAGACAAATATTTTTGGAAGATTTTATATGACTGACTCATTTCCAAACTTCTAAAGATGCCAACTGGCATATGACCACACGAAACAATGAGCGATATGACATGCATTTACTATTCTTTCATTAAAATGAGTCACAACATTTACAGTATGTAGCATCATGACTTAGCTCCACTCAGAAAAAAAGACTTTGGAGACATTGTGCTACTTCACACGACTGATACAAATCAAGAGCTTTTCTAAAAGAACAAGTTGCTGCTTTATATACAGCTTAGAATGTTGTTCTTATTATAGTTCCTATTTTTCTAAGGCATATGCATATTCCAAAGCTGTATGACTTTCATTTTCACTGCTGAACACAAAAGACAGTGATAGATTAAATTAAATTAGAATGAGAGTCTAGGTAGAGGGTCAAATAAAGATGGTGTGTTTTATCCATTTCTTGAAGATGGGTAACAGTTACTGGTCTATAGTATGGTATGAAGAAAAATAATACTTTTATTACACATTGTTGGATAACTGTGTTTTTTTTGTTTGTTTACTATTTTAACCTATTTTTTATGTTCCTGTAGGCTAGACCCTAAAACTGCTATAATATATTGCATACTTAATTTCCAATTATTAGTCTACAATTAATAAGCCTATTTATTTGACATAGGCTTGTAATATTTAATGCAATCATGTTTTCAATGAAGATACCATTTACTTAAACTTTTGTTGTGTCTGCACTTGACATTTTCAAATTGGATCAAGATACAATCTGCCATGCCTAATTGAAATTAGCTGATAATGCTTTATCAGTGATAAAAAGGCTTATAATGTCACATGTATATAATCCTAATTAAACCCATATTAATTACTGCAGAATTTAGTATGTTTATGCACTTTAAACAATTAAGCTTTATTTATTTATTTTTTTTCCCCAATGCAAAAATATCCCAGTCCCACCAGTATGCAGATGTTTAGCTGTTATATGCTTACAGCTATACATTTCCTTGCGGAAGTATTCACACCCCTTAATTTCTTTAACGTTTTATGTTGCTGCTGATTTTAATTACTTTTTTTCCATCAATCTACCCTCGTTTTAATGCTTTTTTAACATCATTTTTTTAAAAATGATGAAGTCAAGTAGTGTTGAAAGAGATGAGTTTTCAGTTGTTGCTTGAAGATTGACACATAATCTGGGATCCAGCATTCCGGATGGGGTGGGAAGATCATTCCACTTATCAGCCAGGAATAGTGAACGAGAATGTTCTGGAGAGTGATTTTGAGCCTCTCTGTGATGGTACCACGAGGCGTCGCTCATTGCTAGCAAATATACTCCAGCAACTTCTGGAGGGGATGTAGATTTGTACATACATAGCGCTTTTCTGAGTGGACTCAAAGCGCTTTACATAGGAAGGGGGGGGGGATCTCCTCAACCACCACCAATGCTGCAGCATCCACCTGTGGTTGTTCGACGGCAGCCATATGCACCAGAACACTCATCCAGTGACAGAGTGACTGAAGCCAATCAGTGTATGGGGATGATTAGGAGGCTATGATGGTCAGAGGCCAATGAGCGAATTTGGCCAGAATGCGTAGTTACACCCTTACTCTTTTTCGAAGGACATCCTGGGATTTTTAATGACTACAGAGAGTCAGGACCTCGGTTTAACGTCTCATCCAAAGGATGGACTTAAGACTGGTTTTATGGTCCAGGGTATGAAAACTTATGCAATGTACTTATTTCTGTTTTTTATTTTTAATAAATTTACGAAGTTGTGAGAATTCTGTTTTTGCTTTGTCAATATTGTGTATGGATTGTAGACTGATGTGGGGGGGGGAAAGTAATTTAAAGCAGTTTAACATAAGGCAGCAACATAACAAAATGTGAAAAAATAAGGGGTATGAATACTTTCAAAAGGCACTGTATGTGTTATATGTTATATGTGTACTGCTTAGCAATGTATGAGCAATGATCAAAAAACTTTCACTTTTAACTTATTGATAAACAAGACAATCCCTCAATTTTCTTTCCTTTTTTATTTTCTTTCTAAAAAAACTTTATTCATAAATTACACTATGTTATATATTCTCTCAATTTTCAAGCACACCTGTGGCACAACAACCCCTCTGCTTCAGTTAATGTGCTATGCTTTTGCAGACACTCATGCAGAATCGTGCTACTGTCTCCCTAGTGCTCTATTAGGCCTGCTTGGATGTTGATAAGATTTCCTGTCTTGTATATTAATACTACTGTGGGAGATTACATTAACAGACTTATTTTATGATGTAAGGTAGGATTTGTAGGATGCCATCTGGCCATTCACATACACTCTAAACCCCTTCCCCTATCATCTAATCATGACATGATCAAGGGGCTGGAATAGATTACAAGAAAATCTCCCTTCACATGCGAGTCAAACCATATGCAAGCAAAATATAGTATGACTCTTTTCTTAATAGTAAAGTACAGATAACAGATGTTAACAAAACTCTGTCTTCTACCACTACGGCCAATTTTGCTCTTCCCCTATACGTTTTACTTTTCATACTGATGACTGTCGCACAAATCTAAAAAATATATTTTACATTATGTTTTAATATCTTTTATTACCTCTGGCTGTCCTGAGATGCACTAACACTATGTGCAGTAAGTGGCAAGTGAATCATGTGGTAAAATGCTCTTAAGATGAATGAAAATAAAACAGTAGAGAATGCATTTGGTTCAACATTGAATATTGATAAAGATTCAACAGGTTGCTCATGGTATAACTATACAGAGATCTTTGTTATCTTGGTAAAATCATATTGGAAATCCTATTTTATTTGTGTCTTAGATTTTTTGAGCAAGAACAAATTACTTTATTTGTTATATATACAGTGCTCATAAATGAGTACCCCCCTTTGAAAAGTAACATTTTAAACAATATCTCAATGAACACAAAAATATTTTCCAAAATGTTGACAAGACTAAGTTTAATATAACACTGTTTAACTTATAACATGAAAGTAAGGTTAATAATATAACAGTACACATTTTTCAGTTTTACTCAAATTCTATGGCCCCTGAATAGAAAGTTTTAGGCAGGGTTGCTGGTGAGACCTCTTCAGAATTTCCTCAGCTGTCGTTCAGATCAGGTACAGTCTTTCATTTTGCCTGGCTTTCTTGACCTGTGTTTGAATGTGTCATGCAGTCCGATTCAGGTCCTCGGAGATACAGTTTACACAGTTCCAAAAACATTTATCTTGGTCTCATCACTCCAGGTATAGAGTCTAGTCTTCATCTTTGTCAGCAGCCCTGCTCACCCTGGGCTCCTTTCGTGGACAGGGGTGTACCCGTATTGTGTCACGGGAAAATGATCACTGCATATATATATATATATAACTATATATCTGTGATATATATATATATATATATATATGATATATGAGTGTTCTGCAATTTCTCTTCCATGTAAAAGTGTTTTCCACCACCCTAACAATGGTCAAAGTTATTTAATTAAATAACTCATTTTTGAATAATTTGTGTTTTGTTCAAAGATAATTAAGTATGGCAAACAGTATTATTACTAATCTTCTATAACACAGTGAGAATATACTTTGTTACCATCAAATCAGAGATACTGTGATGAAAGAAAAATGTCTGAAAATAAAGTGTTTATCTAAACAACCATAATATCTCAGATTTTATGCAGAAATAAACCAATATATAAATCAATACATTAAAGTGCATTTAGAATATGATTACGTCTACTTAAGCCTGGAATACATTACACGATTTTTGCCCTGATTTCCCCCTGATTTTACAGTATGAACAAGTTGACGCTAGTTGATGAATGTCAGAGCCAGTCTGCAGATTACAGCTGACAGATTCCACAGAAAATTGCGTAGTGTATGATGGTCACAGACTTCAGACTTTGATTCTATCCAGTCGGAGGATATCAAACATGTTTGATATTTTCAGCCGATTTTAGAACATATATGTTTTCATTTGTCATGCGTACAAGGTGCACATTTTTGCGTGATTTCGTTGCGATCGGAACAACTTTAAACTCTGGTAGTGTATGATCTTCAGTCGCGTAGTGCATGATAGCCAGTTTTCCTTTGTCACTATTTACAAAGTGGGTAAGTGTATGATGCCTATATTCTTTTAAAAATCTGTTCAGATTTTAAAAGTCGCATAGTGTATTGCAGGCTTTACATTTGTGTTGTTTTATGTGCTTTTATATGTTTTATATCCATTCTGACGCCATCGGATAAACAAAATTTTAACTGAATTAAGCTAGATGTTGGCACTACTGTTTTCTGTCGGCTGCTACTAATGAGTCACATCTTGCAGCATCAGCGCTTGCATTGAACTGAACTGGATCAACATTGCACTCACTCGAGATAAATAACAACACTGCTGCCTTTTGTAGAATTGCTGATTGATTTACTTGAAACTGTTACTGATCTAAAGAGCTAAATAATGAAACTGTGGTTTCTTAGAGCTGCTTTGACACAATCTGTATTCTAAAACATAATAAAAATAAAGGTGACCTGAACTGATGTGACATCCATTCTCCAAACCACTTAGGATCATGGGAATGTTGGACCGTCTCTGGCTAAAGGCAGGGAAACACCCTGGATGGACGGCAAGCTCATAGCAGATGGTTTTATATATTATACGTTCCAGTTCTGGGTGCATGTTCTCCCCGTGTTGGCATGGGTTTCCTCCAGAAGCTCTTGATTCATCCTACAATCCAAAGACATGCAGGATAGATGAACTGGAGGCATGATTTTTTTCCTTAGAGTGTGAATTTACATCCATCCATGTTTCCTTGGATTATGCGCTGAGAAACAGGAATAGGCTCCAGCATCTCTGCGACAAAATACAAGAAATTTGTAAAAATTACAGATTTTTTTAAGTTTAAGTTTTATTTATCCCTTCATGGCCCCCGGCAGGACGTTTATGGATCTGCAGATGAATGCTCTGGCATTAAATGATGATGTTTCAAAATTAATCCATTTAAATGTGCATGTAGAATCACTACATTTGACTTCTCAGGGAATCACAACATAATCATCATTGGAAACGTCAAGTGCTGGCATTATGACTAACATTTCTCATGGGGAGAGTACCTCTGATGTACTGAGATGCAGCACAAATGAAAGATAAGCTGTTAGTTTGGATCGATCATGTCCTGGCATTCTGACAGCCTGTTGAAATCATGCCAGAGAATTATCTGTTTACAGGCTGGGATTTGTTTAATAGGCCATCATCACATTAAGAGAATACAATCTAATTATATGCCATGCTGCTGTACGATTAACATAATACTGAAAAGATTGATTATAATAAAATGAGCAATACTAGTAATAATGACTTAAATGCAGCAACACAACAGCGTCACATTATCATTATTGGTGACAAAGCAAAAATAACTAAACAAAACAGTCACAAATGATTGCATACAGCTCTAACCGTTACCGCTCAGAGAAAATCCTACACCACTTTAGTTTTATTTCCCTTGTTGTTGACAAAATTTCATGTCATTACGCTTACCAACACTGCTGCCAAAATCCTGATTTATGCCAAGATTAATTGTGAGCAATTTGTCCAGAGATGACAGCAAAAACAGCTGCTATAATCACTGTTCGGTATGAGAGAGCCAGACGGGATGGACATGTGCTGGGAAGCGCCAATGTCATATTGCTTACAGATCCACATTCTGTCACAGAGAATATGCCCAGTCTCAAATGGTAATACATGTTCATTACGTTGACACAGTTCATTAATATTAAACTAAAACAACACAATTTAAACAAATTAAATTATGAAAAGTTCCACAAAAATGCCAGACTCCCAAGAACTTGTACACAAAGCATGCACGTCTGTCACCAAGATTGACGCTGGCCTAAAGGCAAAATCTAAATAAATTCTCATTACAAATCAATAATGTTCATAAGATACAATGCAAACCTGACTGCTCTTCTATACCGTGGCAAGGAGGAGGTAGCCTCTTCCAGATCAGAGAAGATCATTCATAAAACATGACCATCTAAAAATAAAATCCTCTTTTTACCATGACTACTTTCCAATCTGGGCCACTTCTTTGGTTGTTTGTGTCGATATATGTAAGATTTTATTTATTTGAACCACATCAGATGCTGATTCATTGAGTGTTTGTGGTGTCAGACAACCTTAATTGTGTGTGCTGGGATGGAAACACATTAATATGTGAGAAAATTAATACATTAACCTGGTTTAGGTTATTTCACTGTTGATTTTTTTATGCATGCAGCATTTAGCAACAAATGCACAAAAATATAAAATATAGTAAACAGTATATATATATATATATATATATATATAGAGAGAGAGAGAGAGAGAGAGAGAGAGAGAGAGAGAGAGAGATCTATCTATGTATATATAATATACCAACACCAAAATAGTTCTACCCTATAGGGTTGAGCATTAAACCCCTGGATTAACACAGAGAACTTTGTGCAGCCGCATCTCAAGATCAGGTTCTGGGTGGCTTTATATAATGCCCCCTCAGTTGAGCTTCCACATGAACAGCTACTACAACTTCTTGGTAGTGGATTTGTAAGTCAAAGCAGGTGTAGTCATGCTCGTGAATGTTTCATTTGGATTGAAAACAGAGTCTAGGCATAGCAATGTTAAATCACAACAAGTCCAGCATTAACTTGTAAGAGCCTATTTCCTCATATGGACCCTTGTTTATACTACCATTTGCCTGCTTGAGTTAGTGAGTCTCCTTTAAGAAGATAGTGTCAAGTCTCACCTTCCCAACCCTGAGCTGAAAGGTAGCCCAGTCCCATGATTGGGCGGTCACGGGTAGGGTCTATAATCACGTGACATTCTTCCAACCCTGGGACGCCATTTTGGAGGAAAGTTTGGAATTTCTGACACATAGGAAGAAAAAAGAGGAGGAGATAACGAAAGAAGTTTGACGTTTAGGAAAACAATCCTTATTGCACCGATGGCGAAGAAGAATGTAGCAAACTGCGGACGTGAGGATTTGAATCGCTTGTGTTCACACTGAGCCCTTGCTAGCGCACGGCAGGGAGGTCTATATTTGTAGTTTGGGGAGTTTTTGGAAGCCCTCCTGCAACTGGCGGCGACATATGTTCAGTTTTCCCCCCGCAGACGCGGAGCAGATTGGCGGCGGAGGCTGAGTCGTAGCGTCTGTGTGTCTATTGAATGGAAGCGCAGTAGAGGCTGTCAGTAGAGTAAAACTCAATTCTGTGGTGTCTGCGACTGTCAGGTTGAAGAAGTGCAGCTCTCGCTCTAACTGTACTCTAAAAACCCAACGGCTCGTTTTCATATCAGCCTGAACCGTCCCCATGTTTACCGGATATAAATTTGAGTTTCATGCCAGCTGCGTCTGACTTACTCATTTAGACACCCTGGACGGACTCGTGTTGGGAGAGGAGCGTTTTATTATCGCGTGTATTGTTAATGTCTATCGCGTGCTCTGCTGGATTTGTTATTGTGCAAGAGCCCAAGCGAAACATGCCAGTAAGGAAAAAAGGTGAGATAAACGTGAGAAAACTCTCATTAAAACACGGATATAACGTACTTTTACACAGTCAGGCATTGTAGTTGGCGACTCACTACTTTGCGGCTTATCTGAACATTTCACACTGTAAAATTTTAAGATATGTCATTTACCGAGCTTTATCTCAAGGTAACGTTAACTGAATGTAAAATATATTATATCTATCTATCTATCTATCTATCTATCTATCTATCTATCTATCTATCTATCTATCTATCTATCTATCTATCTATCTATCTATCTATCTTTGGAAATGAGGACTGTCATTTTTGTTTTGTCCAGGCAACACCATATGTTTTAAAACCTATTAAAAAGTAATTTATTACAGTAAAGTATTTGTCTTATTTAAGCTTTATTTACTCATAACGTAGAAACGAGCTTTAGATATTTCGCGTTATGCTGTCTGCTGAAGTATCGTGTTGTTATGTAATTCATGAAAACTTTCTGTCTGCCCGGTATAGATGCACAGAAGGCTCTTATACTGCTGGAGGAATACCGGTCAAAACTCAGCAACACTGAAGACAGACAGCTGAGAAACTCCATCCAGAGGGTCATTGACATCTTCCAGAGTAACCTCTTCCAGGCGCTTATAGGTACTACAATGTGTCATTCAGCACTGCCCTAGTAATAATGAAAGTACTGTGTCATGCTGTGAGAGCTACTATTTATCGCCATGAGTTGCATGGAATCTATCTATCTATCTATCTATCTATCTATCTATCTATCTATCTATCTATCTATCTATCTATCTATCTATCTATCTATCTATCTATCTATCTATCTATCTATCTATCTATCTATCTTGTTTAATGTTACTTTCATAGGGTGACACAAGACAAGTGACTTTGTTGTGAGCACTGTAGGAAATAATCAGTATCAGTTTTTTATTCATGGGATGTTTATATTCAGTCTGTGGAGGTTGTGACATTTTCCCTTCAAAAGTTTGGTGGGCGCTTGTCGTTAGACAGAGGTGTTGAGTAGTAAAAGCCAATGAGGGGTATGTGTTACTCAAGCTATACTGACATTTAATTACCATTGCCTCCGTTTTCAGAGAGGCGAGAACTTACTGACTAGGTGGCCATGATACTAAAGCATTTAACTTTATTTATTGACTATAACAACTTTCTTTTCTATTCATATACAGGTGCTTCTCAATAAATTAGAATGTTGTGGAAAAGTTAATTTATTTCAGTAATTCAACTAAAATTGTGAAACTCGTGTATCAATTAAATTCAATGCACACAGACTGAAGTAGTTTCAGTCTTTGGTTCTTTTAATTGTGATGATTTTGGCTCACATTTAACAAAAACACAAGTTTCACAATTTGAGTTGAATTACTGAAATAAATGAACTTTTCCACGACATTCTAATTTATTGAGATGCAGCTGTATTGTCTGAAGAGTACCTGTAGCACTGTGCTGTCAATGGTAAATTTGGAGTGAATACTTTGAAGCAGTGTTCATATTTATTTTAAGTATAAATTCTCCCCATTATCTAAAATATTTCCCGCGATTTAAAGTATAGTTGTTTACATATTCTGGACAGTGCGGAGCGACATCGCGGAAGGCAGACGTGAAACTTGTATATTGACTCGAGCTCCTTTTATCTGTATGGTTTGGTTAGTTGTGCACAAAAAAATTGAATAAATGGACAGTTGATATATAGCGTTTCTTAGTTCTCTTAACAATAACATAGGAGTGTTTGAAATACCATTTTGCCATTTCATATTACAGAATGATAGTATTATATACAAACTAGGCAAGAAAGGCAACCATGAGGAATGCTGAACAGCCTGTTTGAGTTTCTGAGGGGTTTGACTGGCCATGTGCCAGTGACTCTCTGTGTTTGACCCTCAAGGTGTGGAGGCTTCCTGTAATAATTTCATTTTCTGCTTCCTATTCTTAAGAGAAAAAAATGGAAGCTTTTGCTTGAGTGGCTGAACGTGAAGAGTATTAGTTAAGGCATGCTTAGTTACGTATTTTAGATTTGTCTACTGAAATGGTCACATGTTTTAGGACAGAGACTGTAAGCTTCCTCTTTGTGAATGATTTCACTCGTGTCTTGCTTCAGTTTTAAAAGCCAACCCGGTTTGTAAAAAGCAGAAAAACTTTGCATTGTTCTCAGAAAACCATCTTACGCTGAGCTGCCATGATGAATGTTTGTGCTCAGCATTGCTAAGTTCATACACCATACAATGTTAATCACTCTCATGCTTAGCATCATTCACGTTCACACATTTGCGTGCAGAAATCCCTCTTCTCATATTTGTCCCACATGCACGTGTACTTAAGAGCGGCACTAATGAAAAATGTATTGGAGTGACCGTTTCCAATTTGACTTTTCTTCAGATATGTATTCTAAAGGACAAACAAAATGTAATCCGCCTGTTGACATGATTACCCTAGTCCTAATCCGTAGACTGATGATTTATGATGGTTTCTCTGAGAGAGAGAGAGAGCATCACTGCAGTCTCGGTGCATGTATCTCAACGATTAGGGCCTTAAAATCCTTCCCTGCATGCCAGGGAAGAAGAGTTAACAAGAGCAGGGCAGGTCTCCTCCTGCATGCAAAATGTGGGTCACAAGATAGACCAGAGCCGTTTCTCAATATGCGTTCTTTTCTGTACTTGCGTTCTTGTGGAACTTGTGAAACGTCATCAGTCGTCGCCCAAGGACTGTTCCAATTCAAAGTTCACCACTAGCCAAGTACAGTTCAAATCCCCGGATGTGTTCTTGCTCCACCCCTTTTATCAAGGATGCATCCAGAGGTGACTTGTGCGAACTTGAGGCAGCCAGGTATCCCAGAATGCATTTCGCACCAATCAGCGAGCGTTAATGGCGGAGTAACGCTCTAACTGTGCGTTCACACCGGACGCGGCGAGAGCGTCAAAAGTCTCCCTGGCCGCCCTGCCAGCAACGCTGTAGAAAGATTTGTGGAAGCTCTGACGCTGTGACGTAGATCGTATGCTTGTCTTGTATTTAAAGGGGCCGCAAAGCAAACAAGCTTGTTGATCTTGTGCAGACTGACCACAAGTAGGGTATAAGTTAACCTCATGAAATATTTTAAATGTGAAAGTGAGAAATTGATCGATGTAAAGAACTTTATTGTAGTTACATGTTTGCTAACTAAATAAACCAATTAAAAGCCATTTGTGTGGTGTGGATTTGTGTTCATGGTTAAGTGCTAGTCTAATTTCAACATAGGAGACATTTACTAGCCTCGGTATTGTTTTGAGCAAATTAATTGAATTCCCGCTGAAAAACAAACATTCTAGCGGGAAAATGTCCCCTATAAATAGTGTTGCGCGCCTTTTTTATTTATGTCCCTGTACGCAAACAGGGACACGTCATATATGACCGGGAAACCCGCCACAGCAATTATTAACTTCTCCTCCATTTTGCTTGGGAACTAATGTGGTCGGAACCAAAGTTTACGGGCTGCGTTCTCTGGAATCCTTTCAAGCGGAGGACTTCTACATTCTGATTGGTTGCCGCCCAACCACGTCATAGCTTATTACATAAAGTTGACTTGATTTCAACTCTCCTCGACGCTCTCATCGTCCAAAACGTGCCGCGCCGCTCTCGCCGGAGTAAGAGTATTTCAGGTAAGAATGTAGTTGTTTAAACCTCAAATCGGAGATTTATTTATAAAGATAGCGCCTATTGGAAAATTTGTTTAGCCGATTTCGGAGACTGGGCGCTCGGTGCTCATGTATCCGCCGTGAGCAGCCTCACCGCGGCTAGTCCTTTTGACATCTGCCGCTGGCTCTGATGTCTCTGTAGTGGTTAAACATAAGATATAATTTGTTTTGGGTAAATCTAACAGGCAATCTTTGGTCTCATGAATCTATTATTATTTCCAGGTCATATCGTTTTGGCTGAGCACAAAGCTGTGTTTCATAAATTATTTATTTATTAAACGTTACAGCACGTACTTTGTTAACGTGACTGATTTGTTTGCTTTTGTCTTTATTTCCTATTACATAAGTCTCTTATACTTTACTTTTATAATGGCTATTATTGTTCATTAAAACTGACATTTAACAAAAAAGGCAGCGTTTTGCTCGTCATATTTCATTTCATTATACAAACCGTGAATCAGAGTATATGTGCACATATTACCTAAACCACATATTAATGTTTTATATTTTTAAAATGAAAATGAAAAGAGGGTTGTGTTTTATATTTTGAAGAAAATGAAAAGGTAATGGTGTTTGATATAGTTTTGTTTTATTGTAATGTTGTACGCAGTGCATGAACCACATTTTTGTGGCTATTAATATTTTAAATGAAACAGAAAAGAGGCAACGCTGTTTGATATAATATTTAATTTCACTGTAATGTATGTATGTTCCATGAACTACATTTTTGCGGCTATTAATGTTTACATGAAAACAAAAAGAGGCAGTGTGTTTGATATTTTGTCGTATTGTAATACAGTAGATAACTTAGGCGAGCTGACTGTTCCATTTGCCTAATTGTCAGACTTGCGTTCTCCCGTCCTCAGGAGTTCGCACTCCCGAGTCGAACTTGCGAAGTCCGAGTTCCTAGGTAATTTTTTTGAAAATGAGATTCAGAGTAGGAGTAAGATTAAATGACATTATCTAAAGTAGATAATGGCCAGGTTTTATTCACACACAGAAGAACCTTTTTAAAAAAGCTCTTAGGGCTTCGTAAAGAGCTGGAGTGGTGAATTTGATATCACACAGGCAGGCCGATATCTTTTCCTAATCTTTATTCAGAGGTCCTGTCTGAAACAGAATATGTAATGGATTAAAATCACTTCCTCAAGTAGATAGGAAGCATCTTCTAAAGCACATTGTAATCATTTTGGCGAGCATGAAGCCAGCTAAAAAAATAAAAAAAAAAAAAAATCTACCTATATTATATTTATTTCCTTATGTGCTGATTGTGGTGCTGCATTGTAATTTCTGAAGTTGATCATCCCAATCATTTTATTAATTATCTACAGAAAGCATTAGCATTCCAAAGTCTCTAAATGAGCCATCAGATATTGAAGACGTGTCAGAGTTAAAGAGACTCGGCAGGCTTGGTGAACTGCGGAAATTCTATCCTGTGGCTGCAGAGGTCTGTTAATCGGATGTCAATACAGCACTCTGTTTAAGGGCTGCCTTACCACAGATCTCATACCGCAGGGAGAAATGTGAACATGAAACTCTGAGAAACCTGGGAATCGGCTCTGTTTTGACTGGCTCAACAGAGAGGGTTTGTCTCCGATGAACTGTAACAGTCGTCTCCACTGTGGAATATAGCAAATTTAAGGAAATTAACTCAAAGTCTTATTTGAATCCATTTTTTTTATATTCAGTCTTGTTAAACTTTAGTTGTGAAAGATCATGTATAGTTCTAATCTAGTTCTCTAATAGTTGTAAATTCTAATCTCTGTCAGATTTAAATGTGATGGTTCCATTGATCATTGTGGACCTTATAAATTATTTTAAATTACTAAATTGTCTGATACCGCTTGTGTTTTCTAATGGTTCTGAACAGTGCACCTGGAGACATTTGGGCTGATGATATGCAGATTTTGTGTGAAACAAGACCCTTTGTATGATGTTTCAATATAGTACTACTAAAATAGGCGGAGATTAAAAGAGCTCCATTTTTATCATGCACATTGCGTACTCGCAGAGCGAGTGAGCATGGATGGGGCTACTGAACTGAAATGAATAAACAGAACCCCTCATAATGACACTGGTATTATACTAAGGGCAAAATAGAACATTCACGATCAACCTCTTAATAGCTGATTCTCAAACAGTGATCAAAACTCTGTGTACCTCACTCAGAATTGCATGCTTATTAGTAATTTTATTCAGTCATAACTTCATCTGATGCCAGATTAAAGATGCCAGAGACCAGATTAAAGATCAAACTTAAAGCTCCCTTACTTTCTTTCATCATATGCAAGTTTTGTCCTGGCTGACCAAAAGCTTGAGGACGGCCATGTTGTTGTCTGTACTGCTTACATAGGTGGAGCCACGGGGACTTGGGGCAAAAATGTCACTAAATTGGACAAAAATACCCTGTACAAACAAATTAAATATATTAAGTCTAGGGATGTTCATTTTAACCGTTTAATCGTTAACCGACCAATTAGGGTGTGCGATATATATCGTCTGCGATATTATCGTAATTGTTGTTTTAACGATGTGCAATTTGACAATATCGAGTATTTTGAAAAAACAAAACAAAACACCTACCGAGTGCACGCATACATTAGCCTAAGTGGTGATGAAGCGGGTTAAACAGTGCACGAGCGCATTTAGAGTGTGTTCTTTCACTGCATGATTCAGTCGATTAAAATGCTTTAAGATTGATCGCAAAATTCAAGATATGGGGGCAGAAAATGTATATATTCACGTTTCACATAGTTAAAATCACATGAAGAGAGCCGTTTTTTCTTCAAAATATGCATGATTACAAATGTAATATTGATTTTATACAACAGTTCAATAAACAATGAGTTAATATTAAGAAACTTGCGTTTTAGACACCATATTGCCTGTTTTTGCTCCATTTCGCTGACACAAAATAATTATAAACCGCCACAGCGCTGTTTTGCGTCTCTTAGCAACATGATAGTGATCCGTTTCTGAATGATTCAATTGTTTAAATGATTCGGTTCAGTCGCAGTGACTCACTTATTACCAGTGACTTTCTGCCACCTACTGGCGATTTGAAATTCACATTTAAAGTATTTTCGTTTTTAAAATAATTTTAAATATCAGTATTCAATATTTTATGTTTAAAATGTAAAAAAAATATGCATTTGTAACTAGTTAAAGCACTCCATATCCCTATAAGCTGCATTAAACAGTGTGTAAATACATCTAAATGCCACTTCAGATGCAACTTCTGCAAAGATTAATTTTGATAATACTGGTTTCATTTGTTTGGTAACTGCCTAAATGTGTATTATCTTAATTGACTGATTAAATGTAACAATTTGACTCAAAAGATGTACACTTTTAGAAAAAAAAATGCTTTATTAAAGGTAAAAATAATTTTAAACTTAAACTAAAAGATTAATTAATCACCGATGTTAACTGACCAGACAGAATATGACGAATATCAAAAACTGCATCTGTCCACGGTTGTCAGATATCAGCACAATAGCACACTCTGCAAAATATCGTCTAATTATCGTTATCGAAAAAATCCCCAAAAATATAGAGATATCAGTTTTTCTCAATATCGCACACCCCTACGACCAATAAGAATTTTGACCGATTAATACAATCAGTTAAACGGTTTAAAGTCACTTATTCATTCATTTTCAGTAATTTATCAAAATATTTTAAAAGGTTTGCTGCACGGTTAAAATAAGCTATACGCGTATAAAAAACAACACGTTTTTTAGAGAGAGAGAGAGAGAGAAAAAAAACAAGTCGCCTAAAAGTAGCATTTTATTATTTCATTCAGAAATAGGCCGACGCGAATTACAAACATTATAATAAACACTGTAAACATAGCTAGGCTATTTTAATTCCCCTCACTCCACAACAAATCCTTTCAATTAACAGGCTATTTAGAAAAGAACAAGAATTAAAAATAAGAAGCTATAGCTATAAACGACAAACAAAAACAAATTAATTTAGGCTAAAACAAAACTGAAACCAATGTTGTGTCTCTCGTTCGACACACAATGAAATGTTCCCGTATTCGAATGCAATATATTTACAGGGCTCGAATTTACTTTTTTACTTGGTAGCCTGTGCTCCCAACTTCAAGAATAGGAGCACCACAATTTTTTAGGAGCACCCACTTTAAGGAGCCTAACTGCCAATTATGTACGCCTACTTCACTCGCGTTACAATATCCATGTAAAACAAAATGTTTGGCTGCTACAGTATTTTAGTTCTTTGTGTCCGTTTCAGCGTCTCTGGCTTTGTTACGGTTTAGACTTGGTAATTTTCCACACAAATTAAATTTTGGAAAATTAAAAGTGTGGTCAAAAACTGGTCAGCAGATTTTACACGATTCTTGTCATGTTAGTTTTAACATTTGTGTGAGCAGTACGGCCAAATTATTTCCTAAAAAGACAAAGCCTTTCAAGAACAAATCTAAATAATAATGGTGGATATTTAGGCAGTGGGCGAAGATAAAAATATTTTTCATTATTTTATCTTGGTTTTTTTTCCATATGTTTGACTGGTTGTTTTTTATAATGATAAATGAACAGGCTGCATTGTCAAGTTAGAATGCTTAACTGTGTGCGCGCATGCGGCGCTGGAGCAAGCACTTGATTTTTTCCCCCCTTCTAATAGTGGAAGCAGCTACTCCTCTTAATTATGAAGATAATGGGAATTGTAAAAGGTTTGCTTTTATTTGTGTACATTCACAATAAAAACTAATCTTTGCTTCTTTTGTAAAATAAGCAAAAAAAATAATAGGATGCAGCTTTCTGCCGTCTGCTTTAATTTCGCGCAGCACAAAAATGAACAAACTCTGCATACTCTAAAAAAAACACCCCAATTTGGGTTGACCGAACACATTTGGGGTTAATTTTACCCAGTAAATTGGGTTGTTTATTTAACCCATCATAAAGGGTTGATTTAACTCCGTTAATGGGTTAATTTGTTTGTATTATAATATTTTTTTGTTTTTTATGCATGAAATAATGTTTACAGATTAACTTAAATCCTCTAAACTTTTGTCAAATACTCCAGAACCACTGGTTTACGTGATAACTTCCTTTATTTTCCTTTATTTCTCATTTGCTCGTTTTTATGTAAGCTATACACATTTCCTATTTAATCTTGTTTAACAAACATTAGAAGTAAAGATTAAAGATAAACAGACGTAATTCACGAGTAAATCGACCACTCTGTAATTCTATTTCCACCGTAACGGCGCTGGCTCTCGCGCCTGAGCTGGCGTCGTGTTCGACGGGAACAGCCGCCCTGCGTTTCATTCATGGACGAAATGTACTGCGATTGCCTTCACAGTCTGCCCAAAAACAAACAGTAAACAGCTCTGAGGACATATTTTAACATCCAAAGTATTTGTATTCTGTATCTTTATAAATATAATCTTTTATTTTATGCAAAGCTTCAGATTCTTCATCACGCAATAAGACCGACGCGAGTGACGTTCGTATAGTGATCCACACCGCGCGCCTGTATGTTTCTCTGCATAAAATTGAATGATATACTGCACAGAAACAAATTTATCAATAAAATAAAATGTACCCAAACCTGTATTTACCGAAGAAATGCTTCAATTCAATGGCACTTAGAACTGCTCTCTCCAAAAGACAACGTTAAAAAATAACCCAGGATTTTAGGCTGGAAGTAGGCTGCTTGTTGCACAGTTTTTCTTTCGTTTTCTTAAATTATTATTTAAGTGAAAATACATTTCTAGTATAGGCCTATTTATTTATTTATTAACAGTTAATAATCGGTTAACGAGAGTCGGTTGTCGGTTAGGAAAAATAACCGAAATGAACATCCCTAATTATGTCTGTTGCTAACAAAGTAAAAATGAATAGAAAGTGTTAATTGCGGCATTAAATTAAGATCTGAATCTTGAATCTGCTCATGTTGCCCTGTATTTAATTTTAGCCATTTTTACAGTGTTGCGCATAATAACCAATCACACACATTTCTGTTGAGTTTAGGAATGTAAATAGCCAATCAGAGGTGTTCAGATGAGTCAATGCTGAAACTCTTCAGTTTTGTTGAGTGAACATTCATTCGCTGACTAAATTCCATCCCGACTCTTGTGAAATCTCTCATCATAAACAACAAAGCTCAGATGTACAGATGTATATAAGAGATTCAATTTCACAGAGTAGATGGCTTCAGTGATTATAACGATATTTTGTTTGTTTGTTTTGAGAGTGCTTAAACTGGCAATAGATCAAAGTCAGTGATAATGTCACTTTCTGTTTATAATTTATTCATGGTTTCAATAATCGTGGAAAAGAAACGGTATATAATTATCAATTTCTAATGTTTTTATAAAATTTTTTAATCACGATAAATACAAATTCAGTCCCATTAAGCATATTTTATTAACCTACATGACACCGCCAGTAGGTGGCAGAACCTACATTAAAACCGCCAGTAGGTGGCAGAAAGTCACTGGTAGTAAGTGAGTTATTGCGACTGAACCAAACCATTTAAAGTTGATTCATTCAGGAAAGGAGCACCGTCATGTTGCTCAGAGACGCAAAACAGGGCTGTAGCTGTTTGGAATTATTTTTTGTCTGCGAAATGCTGCAAAAACAGGCAATATGGTGTCTAAAACGTAAGTCTCTTAATATTAACGTATTGTTTATTGAACTGTTGTGTAAAATCATTATCACATATGTAATCATGCTTATTTTTGAAGAAAAAACGTCACTCTTCGTGTAATTTTTAACTATATGAAACATAAATATATACATTTTCTGCCCCCATATCTTGAATATTGCGATCATTCTTAATGCAGTTTAATCGACTGAATTATGCAGTGAAAGAAAACACTCTAAATGCGCACATGCACTGTTTAACCCACTTCAAGTAAATTTTTCACCATGTAGTTTTATTTTGTTAATTCACTACATTCCAAAGTATACTTTTACTTCACTACATTTCATAAAACATATCGCACTCCGTAGACGCAGAAGCCGTGTTTGTTTATTTTCAATGGTTCAATCGTTTTTCATTCACGAATTGGAAAGATCAAGCTGTTCTCAATACTCTATATTCACAAGTCAAATTGCGCGCGTGCGCACATCGCGAAAAGTTAAAAATTTTAGAATTATTATTGTAACAACAATTACTCAAAACTGATATTATCGCAGACGATATATATTCTCTATGTTTTAGGTCACACATTAAAATAACCCTATTAAATAAAATAACTCATGTAAGAATAAATTAAAAACGCATAGTTTGTATGCATTAATTTTTTTTATATGTTTAGATCAAATAATTATATTCATAACCATACTAAAAAAAGAAATATTGTTACATGCTAAAACACAGAAATTTGGTAACAAAACATAAGGTTAGATTTCATACGGCCCTAAACATGTAATTTTTGTTACACATTTAATAAATTAATGTTAAATTGTATAAGTTTCATGATTTTAATTAATTTGACATGCTTTTTGATTAATACAATTTTATTTGACCATTAAAAAAGAGTCCAGAATATTCAAACCCAAAAAAAAAACAACGGAATCCAGAAATATTTTAACAGAAAAAAAATTAATTTAGAAAAAAATCAAATGGAATTTGGGAAAAATAAAACGGATTTCATAGGGCCCTGCTTATGATAGATAAAACAGATGTAATGATCTTGGAGTCAAAGTCTTGATTTGAGAGATGCTTTTTAGCACATTTTAATGGGATTAGCTTTCCAGTGATGTTTGGGTCATTATTAATTATTAATGGAGGCCGATTGGGATTTCTGTGTCTGGTTGTGGCCTGTGGGGAATATACAGAAGGAAATGTGCTCTGGAATAGGGCTGCAGTGATTCGTCGACGTCATCGATTACGTCGATTAGCATGGAGTGCGTCGGTGCGTCGCACCTTTAGCCACGCCCATTGCGCGAGCCTGCTATTATCCCTACTTAAGACTGTTTTTATGCCGTGTTTTACCAAAGTCTTTGGTCTTACACAAACAAGACTCAAGAGCAGAAGGTGAAGGCTAGTATGGCAACATCACTTCACTTCATAGAGCGTTCATAGAGCATTCTATTATTATACGACCGTCAGAACCGCATATAGCCGAACTGACGCCTTTACATTGTCAGGATTCACAACGCATTCAAAGCTGCGCTGAATGAACGGAACAGCACTGTACATCGAGCAGCCTATATATTCATGACGGCTTTAATGCACTCACAGAGACAGTGACGGAGAAATGGTTCGCGTTTATCACCGGAGCTGCCGTCAGTGCATTGGGCACGATCGCACAAACTCTCAGATGGATGCACCAAACGCGCTCTCTGCACTCGCTAACAAAGCATTTAAAGTCATTGTTAGTTGTTTAACTGTGTGATGGACAGGACTAGGGCTGTAGCTATTGAATATTCTAGAAATCGAATATTCTACCGAAAATTCCATCGATTAATCGGATAAGAACTACTTTTTCTTTTTAAAAAGCAATCCTAAATATACAAGAGAATATAAGACAGGTCTCTTAAAATTAACAAGTAATTTGTTTCCTTTTTAGAAAAATTCAACTTTATTGCTGAAATAGCATATATTAATTCATATATGAATAACTGAAAACTAAACCCATTTAGTGCATTTAATTGCCATATTACATTAAAAATGAAAATACAAATAAGGTAAGGTACAAATAAGGTAAACATAGTACAACCTAAAACTAAGACATAAATCAAAATAATAGTATTAAAAAAATAAAAATAAAACCTAAACATTGTGCAACTTAACTTTCACCTTTGATCCTAACTAAAGCTCAAGCATGACATAAGCCTTTACTGTCTTCTTAGAAGAATTGTGGCTTTTGTGAGAGGCAAACATTAGTGGACAGGAAGCTAATGTGGAACAAAAACAAGAGTCCACACACAACAATAACGCATTTCTCAGCAACATGAATTTAAAGTTTTTTTTGGAGAATAAACCTTCTTAAATGTCTCTCTGCATACTGGTGTGTGTGTGTGTGTGTGTGTGTGTGTGTGTGTGTGATCTTTTAAAGGAGCATGTGGTTGCAGACAGTGCTCTGTATGTAGTTAAAGTAAATGGTAGGGATGCACCGAAATGAAAATTCTGGGCCGAAACACAGAATTCTGGATGCGCTTGGTCGAAAACCAAAACCGAAAATGCTTTGTAATAATTATTTATTTTATTAAATACTATAAAGTAATTTATTTCTTATAATTTAAGACTTTTAATTTAACTAAATTTTAATGACACTGAATTTAAAAAACACAAGCCAAAAAAGAACCACACTTTTATTGAAAGAGAATTGGTCAGAAAATATATTATATTAAATATCAATGTATTATTTTTATTCAGTTCTATGCTACAGAATCAGACATAACTGTTGTTGTTTTTGACTAATTATCCAAATAATGTTTAGTACTGCAAACAGGGTTTTTTCTTTCTCAAAATGCAGTGGAGGTGGTGCCATCCTGATCATGTGCACACAATGTACCCTTCAACACTTTTTACATGCAATGTATTTTAGGTCTTATAATAATTATATGATTGAAGAAAATGATAATTATAAAGTTCTGTTTTATTTTCTCTCAACTAATGTTTTATTGTTATTTATTTTTAAAATAGATAAATGAAATGTTTTTTTTTTACTCAGAAATTACTCCGTGTTGTGTATCTGGTTATCAAACGAAGGCATAAAACTTAAATTTCATTTATCTTTAAATTTTTTATAATTAATCTTTTTTTTTTTGGCAAACAAATGGAATTTACAATTAAAATTAAAACATGTTGGAAATGTTGTGTGATCATTCCTCAAACAAATTAAGTTTTTATATACATTATGTACATTTTGCTGAACAAATATTTCTTCTGCACTGTTTTAAAAAAAAATGACTTTTATTTTGACGGGTTGCCGTGAATACCTTTACATTTCTGTGTGCATATGAGGTAGTGATGTCAATTTTCAATCATTTCCATAATCGATCGTCGTTTAAATTAACGATCAATTAATCGATTAATCTTTAACCTTAACTACTGCAAAATGCGTTTATTGCAGTGGCAAATGGCACTCAAAACGCCAGCTTCCTCACCCGAATGAAAAGGGTTTTTAGTCTAAATAAAAGGCTAGTGGCAGGATGGTAAAATGAATGGATGTGATTACAATCATTTGATAAAAGGAAGAGAGCGTGCTGTAGTTACGCACGGGATCATTATACTTTGTGTGCTGTTTCATATCCTGCCACGAAGACCGCTGAATGCGCCTTTTTAAATGGTTTCATGGTGCTCGTTGTTTTATTTTTAAAACATCATAGCAATGTTTGCAATTGACATTATCGGGATTTAAAATAAAATGATCCCAAACGCAAGTACGGCGCGTGGGGCTGTGACGTGCGTAGAGGTCTGCTACCCGACCCGAGCCTGCAGGTCCCGAAATACTTTCGGGTTTCGGTTCGGGTTAATGTTTAATGGATAGCTTCGGGCTCGGGTTTGTAGCTAAACCAAAACTATATGCAGAGGCTACGCTGCTTTCATAGAAGCACGCACACACACATTATTGCACAGACATCAGAGATCGCGCAGCGCACAAACAGCACGGAAACTTTTATTAGTAAAATAGCTTCGATAGGCTACTGACTCGCATCGTTATATATTTTTCTGCAATGAGGGGGTAAAATCGCTGTTTTTGAAGTAACTAAGCCTCATTGATTGTAGAGAGAGAGAGACGCGCAGATGCAGGTTCACATGCACGTGCAACTTTCATCTCTCTCTCTCTCTCTCTCTCTCTCTCTCTCTCTCTCTCTCTCTCTCTCTCGCTAATTCAAATAAATTATTAATTAATTCAAATACTGCACTACATCTCTGTGTCTGATTTGCTAACGAATGCTAACAAACCTTAACTGACAAAAATGACCATAATTTGCACGTGGAAGAATTATCGTCTTTATAAACTCGGCAGAATGAATGCGACCGCTGCACCTGATGTTCACAAACTTTCATAACTGGTAAGTGTTTTTTATTTTGGCCGAGCATTGATGAATCTGTTTCTTTGTGTATTTGTTTACTGACCGTTGCATGCAATCGTAAAATACAGCCTTTTTTATTGGCTATTCGTTGTGGGGGGGAGAATATTTCGGGTTCGGGCTCTAAATTGAACTGTGCTGCTCGGGTCGGGTCAGATCGGGTTGGGTCAGACAATCTTGGGTTCGGGATTCAATTTTAAGCCCGTGCAGACTTTTAGACGCGGTCAGCAATCCGCTTCCAGAACCACCGGCGTTGCTACAGCAAAACACACTGTTACTCATTTGAAACATTTTAATGTGAGTATTATGACACAAGTTAGGTACAAAGCTTTGTTAATAAGATAAATAATTGGTTAACAGGCAAATGTTACATTGCGACCATGCTTTTTGATTCATGCCGAGCGCATACATTTAAATCAAGCCATATGCGGCTTTGTGTTCTGTTTTTCCGAATGGTCACAAATTATTTATTGTTTCTTTGTAATAATGTTTCCGTCAAATCCTCACCTCTTTCACAGGTTTTATTTTATTGTTGTTCACTTTTAATCACTGTTTTCGCATCTCTTATAACTGTTGTAAACGTGTGGGGGGAAATTTTGAAAGATTTCATGGCCATGAATTAAGAATTCGTTGCTATGACTTAAATTTCTGTTCCCGCATTTTAAGTTAAATCATGGGTTTTCTAGGGAACAAATTAATGAAACATGGACAGCTGCCACAAGTTATGATCGTAGGAACGAATTAACAAGTTGTAGGAAAGAATAGCCTATATCTGTCCTGCTCGCGTCAGCAGCCCTGTCAAAGCGAAGTGCCCGATATGCAACAATTATCTAGGGAAATTATAATTGAACATGACTTATTACTACATTTCAATACAAAATAACTTTGTACTGTATCTGTTTTAATACACTTTTAAAGTTTGGATCATATTAAAAGCGTAGTTTACATTTATGCATTTAGTAGACGCTTTTATCCAAAGCGACTTACAGTGCATTCAGGCTATACATTTGTATTGTCAGTATGTGTGTTGCCTGGGAATCGAACCCACAACCTTTGCGCTGCTAACGCAATGCTCTAACCACTGAGCCACAGGAACAGTAGTTTGTAGTTTGTACTAGGGATGCACCGGTTGACCGGCCAAAGATCGGAACCGGCCGGTTTTTGCTTATAATGCGCGATCGGCAACCGGCCGTTTTTTTTTTTTTTTTCGGCGATTTTTCCGAAAGTGCGCGAAGTTTACATTACTGGCACACAAATAAGAGCCGCTTTCCTTTGCTGCTCTAGCTGAAGTTGCTAGTGATGGGTCGGTCTTGAACGATTCATTTATTTTGAACGAATCTTTAATGAGACTCGAGAAGAACGAGTCAGTTTCGGGGAGTGATTCGTTCAGTCGCGCATGCGCACCATCCTAAAGGTTCTGTACTGGAGATTAGTTCACCTGTAAGGATCAGTTTCGGGTGTTCATCACGGGCATCAACGCTCCAAACAGCTTGATCCGAACTTCCATCACTAGAGGAACTGCTGCGCGAGCGATAGCTGTCGTGAATAGTGAATTCAGCGCATCTTCTCACTTGTTGGATGAGAAAAGAACAGACCAACTTGTTGAAATGCTTATTTTTGTAAAATTAATATAACAAAGATACATCCCAGTTCTGTACAAGATTATTAATTATTTATTTTACCTTTAATAATTACATTGACTTAATTCGATTTAAAAAGCACGAGCTCTAGCATCTTTGTGAGTTTTGCTCGTTGCACTAAACATTATTTGATTTAACATTTTGGACTCATAAGTTTATTTATATAGCCTACTTTGGTTTTACATTTAGTTTTGGTAAACTACCTTTTCTTGTCTGTCTACACCACTATTCCAGTCATCTCTCTTTACTGATTGAAATCTGCTGTGATGTGGGTTGTTTGTGTAGATTTTAACGCTATATATTCACCGTTTGCCTTCAATTTCACGATGAGTTACTGTTAATGTTTTCACAAAGTTGTAAGGCCAGTTTTATGTAAAGTTTCACCCAATTTAAAAAACATCTTGGTCCATCTTCAACTAAAGTGTCACAGAGAGGCAGAATTATGTAAAAATTGATGCTTGTTTTATTCGTTTTTTCAGGATACAATTATTTTAGGCTAACATTCAGCCTACAAACAATAGGAAGAAAATGTAGTTTAGCCTATAGCTATATTAGTCTTGTCAAAATACTAAAGCTTAAGAACATTTTGAACATCTTGCTGTTAACACTGTGAAAAGTGCAGCAGAGAAAAATAAATAAATTTGACAGTCTATGTCATTTAAAACGATAGAATAAGCATAATACAAAAAAGAAAAAGTAAAGAAGAGTTTAACGTGCTTCAAGGACATCGCATCATCGCATCCACGCTTTGCTCCATCTTTATTCAGTGACTCATCACAATCTGTTTGTTCTGTCTGAGAGCTGTATATTATATCTGCTAGCCTGCTCTGAGCATCGTTGTACATGCTTTGTTCAGACCCCGCAAATAAAACGAAGCACTGGTTCATACATGTCATGCAGCGCGCGCATAACGGTCTGAGTGCAGTGCTCGATAAGAATAAAGCACAGATATACTGTTCTGAATGGGAATGGGATAATGTTAGCCCGCCCGCTCCCGTTCAAATTGCACCAGAGTTACCGACCGTTACCGCGTTGTATTCGGGAAATTAATCCTGCGGCGTAAGAAATCTGGTCGGGACAGCTGCGCAATGCAGACCTAGACTGCTGTGATGCAAGACTGTCGTCTGTTTGGTGCGTTGCATTGAGCAGACGCGTTCAGTTTTTAATTTTAGTGTCCTCCAACTGAACAGAATTATATTTATTACTATAAAAAAACAATCTAAACGACGGTGGGGGACGGTGCCACGGTGAGCAAGTGACGTAACGGTGTTGCGGCTTAACACCGGTATAACCGTCATCACCGTCTATCACGGCAAGCCTAGCACGCACCCCAAAATGAAACTGCTTAATCGACCATCGATAGCTTTTATCGATTATATCTCTTATCGACAATTAATTGATCGTCGATTAATCGTTGACATCCCTAATATGAGGATAGTTTTATTCAAATGAAACGGTGAAACGCTCAGGTTGTTCGCGTGTTTATGTCCTCATTGTCCTCGTCTCGTCAAGCGCGTTTGTGTGTGTGTGTGTGTGTGTGTGTGTGTGTGTGTGCTAAAGGAAAACGCGCCATCCATTAATGCAGAGATATGATCACGTAATAATGCTCATCAGATCGCGTAAATCAGTGGGAAATGATGATTCTTCTGATTAGTGCTGGGCGGTATACCGGTTCATACCGAATACCGGTGTTTATTTTTCTTATGATATTCATTTTTTAAATACCGCAATACCGGTCTCATTTAAATAATGTTCGGAACGTGACATTGTTAGAGAGGGGTCTCTTTTCACTATTGCATTTTGGCGAGGATACAGTTGCATGTGTTACTAAGCGTGAAATTTCCGAAACTGAAGCACTAGTAGAATGTGATGAGAGAGAAGTCATCCACAATATCCACATCGACCGCCACAAATATCCACCGTCCGCTGCCATCAGCTCCCGCGTCTCTCACACACAACAGTTCTCCGTCGAGACGACGGATTCCCGTCAATTGCAGGGTTCCCGCCTTCTTAAATTCACTTTTCATAATTTTAAGACCGTAAATACACACTTCTGAAATAGTGTTATAACTGTCTTGATTTTAGCTTGAATAGGTCTTAAATTAAGGAAAGACGAGGTGCATTCAGTCTGCTGAGGGGGATGTGATCAAAGCCTGGAGTGGATTAAAGCACGTTCCTCTCTCCACTCTAAGCGTTCTGTAATCACTCCGCTCTGGATCCACTCTGGGTTTTACATTCCCGCTCACGGAAAAACTGCTCCGTGTTCACTCCATTTAAATGCTATCAGGGATTACTGGGGTGAAAGAAACATGTAGGAAACATGTAGCGCACTGTTGTTGTTCTGCTGGCACACCAAAAATCATCCCCGCCTCAGCTGCAGTTTCTCACTGACAACATAGTAACGCCATTCGCATCATTCACAGTTGGGTTTTTAGCAGAGAACACAGAGAAGAACTTGAATTTCGGCGCGGGATTGCGGCTATTAATAATAATTATACTCATTCCCGCAGGTTCCGACCGAATGTATCACATTTGCACGTGCTTTTGAGTCTTGAACTCACTCACGCGCTCTTATTTCTGTGCGCCCACAGATCGCGATAAGGAGAGTGACAGCTATAATAATTATAAGGGGAGTTTGCAAATGTGATATATTAATTTAGTACGTACAACAGATCAATAAACAAGTACTGCATGATTTTGCTCTATATCATCAATGAAAATAGTTCCAAATAAAGTATTTATCGCAAATTTATATTTAAAACGTTAATGTCCACATATTTAGTGTGGAATTTTTCTACAATATTCACTCATCATGACACTAAAATATGGCATTGTAAGTCAATCTACTGCAGTTTTTCCTCAGTCAGTAGAAAATGTGGTTAACACCCGGTCATGCATGAAAAAAATAAATACCGTCATATACCGTGAAACCGGTATAATTTAGAAAAATACTGTGATATACATTTTTGGTCATACCGCCCAGCACTACTTCTGATTCTGAACGCACACTCTTATATAATGCATTTTTAATTAGTTTGATGCACTTGAAAAATCTAAATGCTGTCTGTAGGACCTTTGATTTATCTGTCCAAGATTGTTTTCAATATCCCTAAAAGGGGCAACATATCCTGGGGAATACAAACATTTGAGAAGCTGTGGGGAGAAGCAGTGAAAATGTAGATCTTATTTCTTGGTTTCATTTTGAAAGGGTGTTTGTTGTCAGAGGTGGAAAGTAACGAATTACATTTACTCGCGTTACTGTAATTGAGTAGCTTTTTTGTGTACTTGTAATTTTTTTAATCTGTAATTTTACTTTTACTTAAGTATATTTTGTGTGAAGTATTGTACTTCGCTACATTTTAAAACACATTCGTTACTGAGTAAAAAAAAAAATCGCTCCGTGGAAACAACTGCAGTAAATAATGGGCGGAAGAAGAAACTGGCGCTAAAAATCACAAGAAAGATGCAGACGGACAAGACAGGCGTTAATGGTGCAGACCCAGCTGAAAACCAAACCCCGTCGTACTCTGCTGAAGTTGAACTCGAAGGAAATGAAGTGAACCCCTGGCCATATATTCATGCTCTATTATGCAGACTATGTTTGCCTCGGGAGGCAGTGACATCAACCCTCGCAAGCATGTAATAACGTTATACTTGCATCGTTGCATTCTTTAACAGTTTAATTTTGCATGAGCCACAGTGGTGCATTGCAATATACGTTTTAACGATGTGCGATTTGACATTATCAGTATTTTGCCAAAAAACAAACAAACACTCTAAACAGTGTGCCGTGAATCTAGTAGATTAGACTCCGCGTGCATTTGGAGTGCTTTCTTTCACGGCGTGATTCAGTCTGTTAAAATGCGTTTAGAATGATCACAAAATTGAAGATATAGGGGCAGAAAATGTATATATTTATATAATTTCATATAGTAAGTCAACATCACATGAAGAATGCCGTTTTTCAAAAAATCACCATGATTGCATAGGCCTGCAGTTTTTATTTTTACAACAGTTCAAAAAACAAGAAGTTAATTAAGAGACTGTTTTTGCTCTATTTCGACAACAAAAATAATTCCAAACACAGCCACCATAGCACAGTTTTGCGTCTCTGACTCTGAGCAATGACGTTTCATTCCTTGAATTAACCGTTTAAATGATTCTGTTCAATCGCAATGACTCTCTTATCAGTGACTTGCTGACACCTACTGGTGGTTCTAATTTAACATTTAAAATATCTTTTTATTTTTTTTTAATTTCAAATGACTATTTAACATTTGTGACCCTGGCATGGAGCACAAAACCAGTCTTAAGTCGCTGGGGTATATTGTAGCAATAGCCAACAATACATTGTATGGGTTAAAATTATACATTTTTCTTTTATGCCAAAAATCATTAGCATATTAAGTAAAGATCATGTTCCATTAATATATTTTGTAAATTTCCTACTGTAAATATATCAAAACTAAGAGCTTAATTTGAACAACTTTAAAGGAGATTTTCTCAATATTTGGATTTTTTTGCACCCTCAGATTCCAGATTTTCAAATATTGTCCTATCATAACAAACCATACATCAATGGAAATATGATTTATTCAGCTTTCAGATGATGTATAAATCGCAATTTAGGAAAATTGACCCTTATGGTTTTGTGGTTCAGGGTCACATTTTATGTCTTATTTATCAAAACATTATTTCTGCATTTGTAACTGCAGGCTAAATGCATTCATGTCAGTGTGTAAATACATCTATGCCACTTCAGATGAAGCTTCTGCATTTCCTCTGCATTGCAAAGATGAATTTTGTTGATACTGATTTAATTTGCCTGGTAACAGCCCAAATGTCTTATTATTCTAATTAACCGATTCCTTTAATTAAAAACACCTAGTTTGAGATGTATAGGCCCATATCCCAGGTGTGTCAAACTCAGTTCCTGGAGGCCACAGCTCTGCAGAGTTTAGTTCCAACCCTGCTCCAACACACAACCATGTAGTTTTCAAATAAGCCTAAATGATTAGTTTAGCTGGATCAGATGTGTTTAATTAGGGTTATATCTACACTGTGTAGGGCTGTGGCCCTCCAGGTACTGAGTTTGACACCTTTGGCCTATTTCATTTTTTCGTCCCTCCCATTGTTAAAATGTAACTAAGTAATTTTTACTCTGAGTAAATTTTAAATGAGCTACTTTTTACTTTTACTTGAGTATATTTTTAGACTGGTACTTTTACTTGTACTTAAGTAAAATTTCAGTAATGTAATGGTACTTTTACTTGAGTAGAATATTTTTGTACTCTTTCCACCTCTGTTTGTTGTGAATATGAAGATGAGGTGACTTTTGTTTCTATATTCTTTGTTTAGCTCACAGCAAGCATTACTGCATGGCCACCTGTAGTGGGAAATCTACAACCCTCCGATAAAAGTTGGTCTAGTTCACATATTTACACGTTGGATTGGACTTACCCGTTTAAAAAGCTGTTATTCAGCATTAGCTTATTAGGTTTACATTGACATTTTTTTTATTAAATGCTTACATGTTTTGTAATCTATTTTAGGGGTATAAATCAAGATATAAAATATATATATATATATAGACTGTGATTTTGTTGCTTGTTTTAGAAAATCAAATATTTTTATAATCTTGACAAAACACACATCGTTGGAATGGTCTGACAGTCAAAGTTCCATATTTGGTAACTGTTTTGTAATAGAAGTGATATTTTTACAGAAAATTATTGATTTGTGACAGAAAACTGAATCAGAATTTTTTGGTATAGTGTCCAAACAAAATTTCACAGGAACCACAATTGTTGTGATATCAACTTCAAATTTGGAACACAACTTGGTTAGTCATATGGCTTTGATTTCATATAAATTTTAGTGTGCAACATATTTTATAAAATATTTATTTTATATTAAATAAAATAAAAATAGTATACTACATTATCTTTGCTGTCAGTGAATTTATACCCCCAAAGGGGCGACATTAAAATCAAATATAAAAAGTCAAGGTTTGAAAAAAAAATCATGAAATTGTGTTATTTGTGTTCCAATAAGATGGAAAATAACAATAAATACATTTTATGAGGTCTCAATGTGGTTTTGCCCTTTTTGGGATAAGATTCTAATTGTTCCCCCTACTTTTGGACAGGTTGGTTGCAAATTTCAAGCTGCTCTTGACATCTTGTGTACTACCATTCTTATGTTTCATTTTTTTAAACTTTAAAGAGTTGTCACATAACCAGTTACCTGCTATCAGATGTCACTGCATGTTATAAACAAGACATGCTTTAAAATAGTGTCAGCCATTGGCAAATTAATAGAAATGTCAGTTTCTTAATGTAGAAGTTTCCATTTCCAGGTAGTCAGAGTCACAAAAAGACCTGTGATCAGTGATCACTTGTAAGGTTTTTAAAAAACAAACAAATAATTAAATCAAAACAATATTTTCAATAAGGTGAGGTGAAGGCCCTTGTATTTCACCTGAATAACTTTAGTTTTCAGCAAACAGACTTAGTATTTGTTTTCTTTTTTTGTTTGTTGTTGTTTTTATTTTGGGAGTAGTTGCATGAATGAGAGGTCAGTCAGATGTTAAATGGTTGGATTCTGTGACAACCTCTATAGCTTCTCTAAGGCTTACAAGGGAACTTACAAGTGAACAGCGATTAATCTCAAGAAATAAATCCTGGATTAGTTTACCCAACCAGAACTTTCTTGTCTGTGATTTTAAGGTCCTGAGACTTCCACAGAAGCTATTGCTATCCAGACTTTGAACCAGTATAACAACAAAATGTTTATGAAAAGCATTACATATAGGGCTGCATGATAAATCCAATGCATGTGATATCCAATGCGCATCTTGTCAGTAAAGCCGGTTCTGTAATCAGTAGTACATTCCCATCACGTGGGATCTGTCAGATAGAGCAGCGTTTACCACAGAGCGTTGTTCAGCTTGTCAGTGAACAACGCTCTGTCATCAACTGACAAGATGCGTATTTGGATATTGCATGCGATTTATCGTGCAGCCCTAATTAGATACCCTAACATTGCGTAAAATATGCTGGATCTAAATTACTAATGGTCATAGGACAAATGCTCACTAGTGGGAGCCTAGTTACAAGCCTGCAGTGGTTTTTCAGAGTGGCTGTGAAGACTCAGTATTTCAAAGGGAAACCAGAGATGAGGGAATCACCCCCACCAGCATGCATTATAAAAATATTTATTTTCATTGCTGTGTAGCTCCATGTGATCCAGCATGTATTTTCAGACCTGTTACCCAATCTCTGACATGCATAGAAGAGCTATATCCCTCTGCTATTTTCTCTCTCGGCCAAGTGTTGAACAACATAGCCAACCACAGCATGCCATTCTCTTAAACAGCCATTTCCCCTCTACTTGTGGAAGAGACTAGTTCCCTATTTTATTTTAAACTGCAGTGCACATATGCCTTTTGTGTGGATTGCTACTGGTTGTCTGATTTTTTTAAAAAGTGGTTTGAGCTACTGTGTTATCTGCCATCATGCATAAATATGCACTGTGTTTACTCGTTACTGGGTGGCAGCTTTAAAATAAGTGCTATAAATGTTCATAATAAAAAGTTCCTGTGGGGTCCATCTGTTGTTTTTGCTTGCTGGCCCTTGTATCATTATGATTATAACCTGATGAATGTTGTAACAGCTGTGAACGACCTTTAAATCTCCCATGACCTCTATCTTCAGTCAACAACACTCTTGTTTGTAATCTTTAAATTGATGTTCACTCTAAGTTGTATATTTATATATACTTGTCATTGGCTACTAAATCATATCAGTAAAGATACCCTGATCATTAATGCCCTTGCATGACCTTCAAAACACTTCTATCTAGCAAATACAGTGCCCCACTAAAAGACATTTGGACACTTAAGACACAATTAAAAATGTAAGAGATTTTTGGGCACTTTCTGGTTGTCAAACGTTAGTGAAACGCATTCATAGTTAACGTGATGAACTACACCTGTGGCTTCAATGCCCTGTGTGAACTTGAATGGAAATGACTCCATGGATCCACTATAAAAATCACAGTGGTGCTGGTTGTTTAGAATTGATAGCAAAAATGATTTTTTGAAATGAAATTGTGTATGCAGTGAAATTCATACATTTAAATGTGGCCTACATATTTTGTGGGGCCAATGTATCTTGCTTATTCTTTTCTTTTTAGTAAGCTCATTCAGAAATAGGTATTACAAATAAAAGTAAACAAATCTTTTCTTTTATTAGATATCCAGGAATTTTATGAAGTGACCTTATTGGAAAATCAGCGATGTGGGGAATCAGTGAAAGTGCCCGTTGCAATACCCCCAGTGAACCTGTGGGATTTCTCCAGCATTCAAAGCACAACGGTGACTTCAGACACCCTGCCCAGCCTTAGCACCAGCATAGAGGTAAGTGTGCTTCAATTTCTAATCATCTGAATTTGATTACCGAATAGAGTTCTGATTTAATTTTTTAGGTCAGATTGATGCTTTGTTTAAAATTTGTATGTCATTTGTTGTCTGCAAACACATTTCTAGCACCTCACAAACATCTCATAAAAACATTTGAATGTTTTTTAAGAAATTCAGAAAATGGCATGCTGCTTGTTTTTCACAAGTCATGAAGCAATTATACCACAACATGGTCATTTAATTATATAGGTTAGTATTCAGATTACAAGGTAACAACCAAACATGGCTTACTGTTGTTTGACATGTTTATTGGGAATTAATGGCAGTCTTAAACTTCATTTGTAGCTGTTCTGAATGGGGAATGGGCACATGCTTTTACAGTCACACCCTCTATGTAATCATCAGTCAGGCTTTCTGAGAATTTAACGTCCTGCTTTGCATGCTATCACATTTATTATTGATACAAAAATGTAATCTAATCCATCTTAAAGGGGTCTGCTGGAAATCGTGTACAGAATGACACTTTCACAGAAACGGTCAGAAAAGACACTCTGTCTTCCTGGATTCAGTGAGAGGAAATTGGTTTCAGTAGCTGGTGTGTGACGTGGTTGAAAACAAATATGACGAATCAGTCTTCACGCTCTGTGGCTCTAACTGCAGTCTCTGTGCATGCTGTTTGTGCACTTGAATACTTTAGTAGCAGATGTTCTCTTTCCCTGATGCAGAGGAACAGAATACTGTACTTATGCAGAATATCCTGAAAGAAAGCAAATTTCAGTCATTAAATGACCTCTTAAAAGCATAACAAGATGGATAAGTTGGCACAGAATTGTGACTAAACTGAACAAGCAGTAAAAATCTATTTTTTTAAATGTAGGAGTGGATCTACGGAGACCTTCAGACTTTTGCTGCTTGATGTTTGTTTAAAGTGTCATGAAAACTATTTCAGCACCGGTCATTTCTCACGACAGTTATGAAAAATGTGGAAAACAGTGGACGTGGTAAGCTGCGAATGGGAGAGAAGACAACACAACCGTTTTCTCTTCCAGTCATTTTTATTTTGCTTTCAGTTAAAAGTATAAAAGGTTCTCACGAATGCGTAATGCACGCAACAAAATTAACAAACTTATTATACATAGTTTTGTAAGCTCACAATTCATTATGCACGCAAAAAAATGAACAAACTTATTATACATAGTTTTGTAAGCTCACAATTCATTATGCTCCAATAATTTTATATCTGTAATTTAATGATATATAGCAAATATCACTAGTAAACAGTATTTTTGTGCATTTCTAATAAACTGCAGTTTTATGCAATTATGCACAAAATGTGAAAATATGAAGTGGATAAAATATAAATTTGTTATTAGGGCTGGGTAAAAATATTGATTTCTTGATTTTTAATCTATTCTCATTTTTACAAAATTATATATATTCTTAAATCCCAAGAATCTATTGCCTCACTGTCACTGAGAGAACAATGAATAATCCTTTCATCATTTTATTTGAGAGAACCATTTTCAAATACACTGACACTGAAAGCTCTTCACTACTACCCGTCAAAATAAAAGTCCGCTTTTTAACTCGAAGAAATTTACTGAAATTACGATTGTACTAAAATGTAGCCTACTTCTAAAATAATAATAAATAGAAACATTTAAGGAATATAATTTCCCCCTCATTTTTATTTAGTAAATCTCTGTTGTGCAGCCCTTTACGAAAGCATAAAAGGATAAAAGTTATTTTCATTTGATTACATTTTAAAGCATTAATTAAATTGTTAAAGCTTTATACATTAATTTAATTACCACCATTTTTGATAGTATATTTGTATTATGTCATAAAAATACAGAATCCAGTAAAATTAAGTCAAACCAGAATTTATGAATTGTTATGAATTATTAATGATAAATATAAGTTGTTAAACTAATATATAAATCAATGATGAAATCTACTTGATTGTTTTTGATGAATGAAATTTGAATAAACATGCTTTGTCAACCAAAAAAACCCTGTTTTGATTGTTTAATACCGTATACCATGATACAGTGAAACCGTGATATTTTCTGAGACGATTATCATACCGTCAAAATCTCATACCGTTACAACCCTGTCTAGAAGTCACTTTGGAATTCTTTTTCTCCAATTCTGCAGATTTAAAGTTAGCATTGTTTTATTTCAGCTCACACAGGTTACACAAATCTTATACTAGTGAGTCACACATCTTCATGTGATACGAATTTGCAGGTCACCAAAGAGTTCACCAAACTTGAACATTGGAACACACAAAATTCGTGTGAGCTTGCGTTTTCTGTCTCCTATGTTTGTATGCGTATGAATGGACATCAGTGGAATGAAAAGTGTAGCGTGACCGACCCTTAAAGATATAGTTCACCCAAAATATTAAATTTGCTGGTAATTTACTCACCCTCAGTAAATAAGTTTTTAGCTGAAACCATGTTCCTTGGTGATTCATAAAATGCAAGCAGTTGTTTGCCTGATGCTATGAATTACAGGTAATAATGTTGTGAATTATGTTCCGTTTCTTGAACAGACCAATTGCTTCATAAGACCTTAATATATCATTGTGAGCCACAGGTTTTAATGTTGTGTTCCTTGATGTGCTTTTTTATTCTCAAATACGGTCAGCTGCTGACTTGCATTTTATGAATCACCAAGGAACATGGTTTCAGCTAAAAATCTTCGTTATTGTTCTACTGAAGAAAAAAGTCATCTAGATCTTGGATGGCCTGACGGTGAGTAAATTAACAACTAATTTTCATTATTGGGACAACTATCACTTTAACACACGACATACAATAATGCAGTAAACATGAATTTTACAACATAAGATGAAACATGGAACCCTAATGTACATAACTGATAAGAAGCTAAGCTAGGAATAAATATTTATTTCATTGAAAAATATAAAGTGTCACACAGGGAATTCTGTTAAATTTATTTTCATTGTAGGATTGTAGGACATTCATTTGTAGGATGCACTGCTCTTTTTACTTCCAAAAACTTTACACACAGCAGTATTTTACTTTAAAATATCATTAAATTTCCTTTTAGATCTATTACAATTTTTCACCATATATGAAAACATTCAAACGGCAATTAGACTTAGATGTGTGAACCATGTTGATGTAATATGTATGTTTGTAGCTGGACCAGTCTGTTTAAAAAAATAAATAAAATAAGGCAGTTGTCACAATACCACCACCTGCCTGCAGTGTGTAGACGTACCACTTTTGAATATATTTATAAAAGAACAGAATATTCTTTTTTTTAACAAAGCACATTAGCTTAGTTTGAAAAAGGACCTTTACCGACCGACTAATGTTCCACTAACAACAATATAACATTTTCAGAATGATCCGTGTCACAAGACAAAATGTTGTTTATTTTTTCTGTGGGTGAGTTAGTCACTAAACTGGTCTGATTCTATAAACTGGTACGTCTTTATATCACTACAACTTGGAGTGATCTGTCATACCATTAATGCAATAATCACTTCTTTAGGTTTATTCTCATTTGTATTACACTGTAATTTACAGTACTCTGTAATATTTTGTTTTATGCAAACAAAATATTAGTTGCTGCTTTTTTCAGGCTTTTGAACTTCATACTAGTGGAATATAGGTAAGAAAAAAAACTTGCCTAACTTGCCCTTCTGCTATGTATTTAAATGTCCTTTTTCTTTTCCCTCTTGTTTCTTTCTGTGTTAATAAAATGGCCACTCTCAGGACTCTCCCCTCCTAAATGAAATCCTTCTTGTGCTCGCTAAAGCGAAATCCTCCCCCAGTGAGCTGGACCAAGTAAGTATCATACCGGCACGGGTCTGGTGGGTTGGGCATCCCCCATGGCCGCATGTCTGGTCCACTCATTTCCTCCTGTTCCCCAAGCCTCATCGATGGGGTTTACTCCAAGAATAGAGGGACTCATGTGTCATTGCGCTCCATTCATTTAAACTTGCCTTATGGGTCTGCTGTGGATGAATGTCACAGAATTATCGATGGGAAAAGTTTTGGTGGCCAAAAGCTGTGGGTGGCATTTTCACAATTTTGAAATGCAAAATGTGATTCAAAATGTGTTCGCTGCATTGAATTCTTAATCTCTGAAATGTAGGGCTGCAGCTAACGATTATTTTTATTGTCGACTAATCTATCGATTATTTTTCAATTCATTAATTTAATATTTTCTCATCAGTTGATGAATTCTTTAGTTAAACTATCAATAAATAAAAACAGTAAATTATGCTATCAATCTTTTATTTCATTCCAACCTTTTCTCATAATTAATACTTTACAAAAATAAATAATAACAACAACAAAGAAAGAAATAAGGAAAGAAATAAAGAAAATAACAAGTAAAGAGAGAAAGAAAAATAACAATAAATACAAAATAAGAAAAGAGAAAAAGAATAACAAGAAATAAAAAATAAGAAAAGAGAGAAAAAGAAAAAATAACAATAATTAATTAATAAAAAAGAAAGAAAGAATTACAGGGCATGATGCAGTCAATAGAAATGCACATTATGGCTGCATTCACAGTTATGTTTGGGACTGACAGCAGTTACTTACAGGTGGGAGACTTGAAAGGTTTTATTTATTCAGCAGATTAAAACTCAGATATAGGCCAAAGTGGGCGACGATACAAATCTTTGTCATTTTATCTAAAAATAAGAACAAAGATACACATTACAAATACACATTATTTACAAATAAAACAAAGTGTTTAATTTTCAGGTACAATAGGCATATTTAGCTGGAACATTCAAGAAATTGAATGAACAAATATAAAAATAAAACACTATATTCCTATTAAAGTAGCTGTATTATTATAATTTTTCTTCTGTCAAGAGTAGTGAGTTATTTTTTTCTCTTTGCATTTTGTTGTTTTAGTATTAAAGAATGAAAAGTCTGTCATCTGTCTGTCAATTCTGTCATAGTATTTTATATTTATACCATCATTTACTCACTCAAGTTTAGTTTTAAGCCTGAATGAGTTTCTTTCTTCAGCTGAACATAAATGCTATTTTGAAGAATGTGGGTAACCAAACAGTTGCTGGTCCTCAGTGACCATAGTATTTTTTTTCCTTCTATCAAAGTCAATGTGGACCAGCAACTGTTTGGTTACCCACGTTTTTCAAAATATATTTTGTGTTCAGCACAATAAATAAATTAATAAAGGTTTAGGACAACATGTGAGTGAGTAAATAATGACAGAAATAAAATTTTAGGGTGATCTATCCCTTTAATTACAGTCGGCGGCATGTTTAGTACTGTCCCTATAAGACCTGCACACATCTAATATCCAAGCACGCATCCGTTTGTCTCGGCTGTTTACTTTCATTTTAGACAAAACCAACTTAGTTTATACATAAACCTTGTGTGTTTTGACCGTACTGGCGCAAAAGATAACTTAGTTCATTTTTCAGACGCTGTTAGACAGGCTTTTTTGTGCGCGCTCTTCAGGTCTACGGGCTCAGAAAAAGCGCACGTCAGAACAGCTCGTGAATTAAACGTTTAACCGGCAAGGCTTTAAAACACGCAAATAATGTACTTTTGTGATTGCGAATAAGTGCAGTGTCCCATGAGAATAACTCTACCGCTGTGTTAACACTGATATGAATGTAAGGCGGGGTTTACAGTTTTTTGATACTGAGGCGCCAGAATTGCAACTGAAAGAATGTGCGCTGTAGCACGATACTACGATATTTCTCCAAAAGCAGATCGTGGTGACATTTTTATCGTCCACGATCAAAAATCATCATATCGCACACCCCTAATGTGTATTTAAATTTCTTATCAAAGGGCTGTGTTTTTTATATACCGAAATCGGTGTATTTGGCATTGTTGACATTTTGCCTTTTGTGTAGAATACCTTGATGTCCTTGTCAAACTAAATTTTACTATCGACCCAAACTGTGATGACCCATTTCTATTGCAATAATTAACATTTATCGTGAAGTTATCATTTATTTCAACTCCTGAAGCTCTGCTCATTTCTCCTGTCTCAACACAAAAACTGTTTTTATGGACTTTATGTAACTCGACCGATTACTAGGCATTGTAATTGAATTTTTATGATGACAATAATTGTTTATTAGTGAGCTAGACAACTGATCTTTTATAATAGATCAGTAAGCTAGACTAAAGATGGCTAAACTACTTGCAAATAACAGCCAGTCATTTAATTAGGGTAACTTTTTTCATTTATATAAAAAAAGGCTATTTATGCATGATAAACATGATATTTTCTAAATGTATCATCGCTCATCTTCCCACAGTTTTGTGAATCGTTTGTTCTCGTAACTATCACGCCAGGGGCTGGGTGCGTGGCTTTTGACAGTGTTCTACCAGTGAAAGGAGTATTAGGTCTCTGCAGAACAAAAAGGCGTTTCCCAATTTGAAGGCATTTTCAAACGGCATAGGCGTTTTTCAACCCTGTTAGCTGATTTGCTGAAATTGACCCTTTGCAAAAACCCACCCTCCTTAGTACAGGGCTTCGGACATAGCAACAGTAACTAAGCCATGCTGCTCTTACACTACACATCATATTCTCACACAGTAAAAAATGCATTGCGTAGCAAAGAGGAAACTGACAACACGCAGACAGACAATGCAAGTTACTTCTGGTATGAAACAAGGTCTTTATTTTTAGTTTTTGTCTTAAAAAAAAATTTGAAATTCAAACAATAAATACTGATTGGTGGCTCTTTAATGTTTTCTAACAAATCACTGTATTGTATGGTGGCCGAGAGAGCTCAACACGCAGCAAATAGAAAAAACACCTGCAAATTAAGAAAACGACTTCATCAATTTGACAACACATGTGCTGCAAATGCTAAAGTGTGTGAGAGACGCGGGAGCTGATGGCAGCGGACGGTGGATATTTGTGGCGGTCGATGTGGATATTGTGGATGACTTCTTCTCTCTCATCACATTCTACTAGTGCTTCAGTTTCTGAACTTTCACGCTTAATAACACATACAGCTGTATCCTCGCCAAAATGCAATAGTGAAAAGAGACCCCTCTCTAACAGTGTCGCGTTCCGAACGTTATTTAAATGACACTGGTATTGCGGTAGTTTAAAAATTCATATCATAAGAAAAATAAACACTGGTATTCAAGACAAGATGCAAACAATCAGAATATTTTACCTGGTGGGGAGTGCATATGCAACATATGCGATTACCTATATTGTACTGTGGTACACTTATGGAGGCCCTTCATAATGCAGAGGTCAACTGCCTGCTCTGCCTATAGCTAGCAATGGCCCTATAGCATGCAGTGTTTAATAAACAGCTGTTTTACTAAATTATTCTGAGGTGAAATTCAGTGCAGTCCTGTATCGTGATACGTATCTTATCTTGGCCTCTGTATCGTGATTTGTATCGTATCGTGATTTTGCTGGCGATAAACAGCACTGCTGGCTTGTGTGACTGAGTGGAGGTGGGGCTAATTTGCATATTCATAGGTCTGCATATAGTAAATGAGGCAAGGGTGTAGAGTTATATTCAAGCTATTTTAAGGCATGAGAAAATTATTTTCACAAGAAAAAACATTTAAATGTCATTTTGGACTTTAAAGCACAAAATAAACATGAATGAACATCAGAATGTATTTTTTCAACCATGGAAAGACATCAATACATATCTTTTTTTAAGTTTAAGTCCTCTGAATTTAATCTACTCTCCTGTCTGATTTGTTTGTTGGGCAAGATGGCAGATTCGGCGTTATTATTGGTCAGATTGCAATCAGTCAAGCTCTTTGCGAATGGTCAATTGTCTGGGCGATTCCTGGAGAAGCATTAAGAGAGATTGCATGTATATGAATGTAAATTAATTGTTGTATCAGATGTAGGGCTGTGACGGTGGCAGATTTTTACCATCACGGTGGTAAGGGACCAACTACCGCCGGTGGCGCGGTGTTGCGAGATATATATATATATATTATATATTATTATTTTTTTTTTATAATTTTATTTGAAACGCAAAAATATAAATAAATGAGGCTCGATCATCTATTAACAAATGTGCGTGTTTATTTTAGCACTTCCGTCAGTGAACACGCAGCCAGCAAAACCCTAAAATAAATATAAAATAAATAATACAGTTTAACAAAGTAACCTTAAATAAGAAAGTTAAATACTGTCTACCTGACAGACGATGGCGAGAACCCATTATAGAGAATGATGAGTTACGTCACATTCTCATTCTCTATAATCAGTGATGCAGTCTACATTGGATGCAGCACGATATGACACAAAAAATCCGTCACAGTAAGCTGCCTCATCCTATTTATGACGTACTGACAAAGTTCAAATGTCCAAGCAAGCGGGCGGCGCGTTCGTCTGCATGCGCTCTCTGTGGAATAGGAATCGCGGCGAAGGCTATGTTGTCACATTTCTTGTTAACATCTTCCATTTACTGCAATCTCGTTCATATTTAGCCAGTTTGGAGAAAGCCTCACCAATACAAACCTGACCAGCCGGGCGTTTGCGATCATTTGAACTTGAAGACACTTGTACAAACGTGGATGGGTGAGATGAATGGAAATGATTCCAGATCGGCGATGTAGTATTTGGTTTCCCAACGAGGTCCATCGCTCATCACGAAATAAATTTGCTGAATGCAGAATAAACTGTATTTTCCTGTGCTCGAACCTGTCAATTTAAAGGAAACGCTGTGTATGGCGTTTGAGGTTATTTTGTGAATTAACATAGATTTATAGTCTAAATAAAACAATTTGCAACTGTTACTATTACACTTGTATACAAAACGTTGTATTATGCTTGTTATAGATAGGGTGACCATTTTTATGGGACGCATCCTTGCCAGGATTTCTGTATTGCATAAAATAAGTTTTGGCTGTTTGCACTGTGCAGGTAGATCGTTGTGTGATATTCATGAGAGCTTTAGACAGCAGAGCAGACGGCTTCGATTATGCTTTTAAATCGCTCTCGCGCCTACTTTGGTGTGTTTTTTTAATCGGTGTGCAATGGCGCTTCAAGTCAAACGAACTAACAAACAAGTGCGCATATTTGCATTGCTTTGATCGTTCTCTGTAGATCTCACCTTCTCACACGCAGCGCCACGATTGGTCGATTATGTACAATACCTGCATGTCAAACTACTTTGTATGTTTTAGGCAATATTAAAATCCTGGCCATGACGTGTCCTGTATAAACGGCACATATGGCCACACCCTAATTATAGAGTGTGTGACATCACGTGCACTTCCGCCGGTGGCGATAGACAACGCCACCACGGTGATGCGGTTGTCACGGCGACCGCCACAGCCCTAATCAGATGTTTAACGTTTTCGCTAAATTTGTGCTATAAAAAGCTCCAAGCAATCTACTTCCACTCACAATCAAGCTTGAACTAAAATTCGCTAACATTTGCTGTTATATTTGGTGTCATTCAGTTTTAGTTTTGTCATCAGTCATCATTGTGTCTATATGGTCAATAAAGTAATCCTATTGTTTAAAGTTTTCTGAGTCATCATTTCAGGTCACATTTTCTTTATAATAATGCATGTTACAAGGTCAGTTAAATATCAGTAATAAATAGAAAGCTTATGCAGCAAAATAAAGTAAGATACGCCAATGCAATTAAGTGCTTTTGTATGTGTTGTTGATATAAAAACAACAACTAATACACCTACAATACTAACATAAATAACTTCCATTTTAAACCAGATTTAAAGCTGAGATTCAGATTTAAATCAGCTGTGAGAGATTTAATATAAATAAAATATGTATTCTTCTCACTTGCTGTTTCTCACGTGCCATAGGTTGTGTTCTGCACTATTCATTTATTTTGAAGCTCATCAAATATTATAAAACACCTGTAGCAGCATAAGGCGAAATGTATAATGGTCACAATATAGCTACTGTTTTTAGCCATATTTCACTTACACATTTAGTTTGTCTGACCTTGTCCTTAATTGCAATTGCTGAAAAAGTGTCAAATGTTTCTATGTCTTTATGAACAGATTTTCAGAATGCGTTTTCCCCAGTTTTATGTAAATAAGGCAAGCAGCATAATGGCCTCTTTGGGCTTCTGTTTTTTGATTGGTTTGTTAAAAAAACAAACAAACAAAAAAAACGCTTGGCCTGGATTGAAAAAGACAAATAGAGCTCCGGCGATTGACGTCACGCAATTTACACTCCGACATTTTGGCAGGCAACCAGGAAAGCGCTAGAGCGTAGCCGTAGCATTGGTATCGACAGTTGTGGAACAATAATTTAAAACCAAACTATTTAGATCTTACAAAACTTACACCATTTTATCATGGTGGACAGCTGCTGTGCGCCAGGATGCCAGAACATGCAGGGGAAAGCCGTATTAGCCAGTTTCTCGCCCCCTCACGCAGTATTCGTTAAGTAAATCAGAAAGTCCTGAACATAACTGTTCAAGGAAGGCTCATCTGCCGGCTGGCCGCTCCCGCTTCACAATAAGCAGCGCTCGCGCTAATAATGCCAATCCAGTCCGTGTTTTGACTACAGTACATTTCTATTTTGGCAAATACAAACAACGTGATTATTTTTCATGAGTCCAACATCCAGCCACGCAAGAAAACATGCAATCTAGCAGAGACGTGATCAATATGGGAAACCATCTTTCACTACAAAATAGAGAAAAAATTCCATTTAAGTAAGCTTCTTAACCTTGTAGCCTACCTTATTCGTAAAACACACAAAATTACAAATAAAAAAAGTCCAGCACCAAAAGCAGACCATATTAAATCTATAAGTTATCTTTAATTGAAAATATGCATTTTCCTATATACACACTTGTCCCATAAAGGGGAAATAATTTTACCGTATTCGATAGACGACTATCAAGCAGTGGTTTACTGCAATAAAACGTGTTAACACAACATTTGGGATTAAACAGGTAAGATTTCATGGCATTAACACAACATTTGGGATGTCTAACAGGTAAGATTTCATGGCATTTATGACTACCAAGTCTACTCACAGTGATATAATTCTGCTGACTACCAAGGACAGCTAGGGTTGATTACTTTAGCTAACAACACAGTTGACTTACCCTTCCAGTGATGACATTTTTACAGTCTGTGGTTTTAGCAGACTCCTGAATATTCATCAAAAAATTAGATTTCATCCATTTGTACCCTGCAGGCTTTTGTAGAGTCTCCGGAGTAACGTTAGGAGGGAAAGTTGATGAGGTAGTTGTACATATCAGGATACTGCAGGTCAGGAAATCTATCCGTTCATATACACGTTAAAAGCACCCGAGGGCATTATAGGGATCTGGTATGTTTAATCTATTTAGTTTTGCTATGTACAGGTCCATGTCTTTTGAGTTAAAGTGCGCAGTGAACTCTGCCATTCATTTCATATTCGCCTTGAAACTTATGCTGGCGCCATGGTGGTGTAAACAGAATTTCACGAGACTGCCAGAGCTCTATACTTGCTCCCGGCTGTACTTGCCTGCCAGCATGGTGGTGTAAACAGAATGGGTCACGAGACTGCCAGAGCTCTATACTTGGGAAGTGCTCCTTTACCTATAGTTGGGTACAGAGGCCAAGTTTGAATGTTGTGTTTGCAAAAACCAATTGAAAATGTCTACATAGTGTACCTTTTAAATGCACAATGATAAATCACTCCCATTTTGAGCAACAAAGCTAAGTGCCCTGTGTGTTGATGCAACACTCGCTTAGTTGTCAGACATCTCATTCTTATAAACCGTATGATTAAATTCTAATATACTGTTAGCAAATACAACATGTATTTTTCACTTTTGTGAATCTCAATATTGTATATTCAACCCAGAGACACTGAAGTTACTTTGGATATTAAAATGTTTAAAAATGTTAAGACTAAGATTCCGATGCATGTGTTTTTTGGACTTGGTAACATCAGCATTCATCTAGCAAGTCAGGAAAAGTGGACTATTTTTTATTAATTTGTCCCCCTCCCCCCCATGGCTCAACATGAACACCAACACTAGCACTAGTTAGAAATTGGGTAAGAGATCTTTATTACCCAGTGTTCTTTTTGTTTCCTTTGATCCAAAACCCTTTATGCAGCATGCACGTGTACAGAGGCTGCTTCTGAAGGGAAGGCTAATCACTGTGTGCATCAAATATTTATTCTTACACTGCATTTCAGGACAATCTACAGTATGGGCTATATAAAGGTTGCTTTTACACCGTCGGCTCAGTGTTAAAACGTGTGTGAGGTGACTGAATGTGGGGCTGCATCTGCTGGGAACATGCTTGAGATCTGCCAAAACTCTTTCTCTGTGGGGTGTCTGGATTTCTCTCCTGTACGAGTTGTCACTTTCAAATCTGCTCTTGTCAGTCTTTACAGGATGCTAGACACTCCGTTGTGAATGAAATATTGCAGTGCAATTTTATGTTCATGAATTTGTAATTAACACTAGCATGATAAAGTTCAGTTAAATTCCTTAAGTTATCCCGAAAAGTATTCTCCTTTCCAGCAATGCCATTAATCAGACAATAGTGAAAAATGTTTGCACTAAGGGTTTATAACCTTTCCGAGATCCATGCAGATCCATGCAAAGTCATACCGGTTTTTTGCTTGCTAATGTGGTCTTTCTCAAAGTAGCCTATTAAAAAGTCAGATCTGGATCGCAACGCATGTAACATGCCGCACTAGATATCTTTTTCGAAGTTATCTGGTGCTGATTGAGCTATAATTTAAGATGTCACGTCACGGACCACTGAATATTGTTATCTTTATTAGACGTCGCGAAAACCCACCATTTGTTTCTATATAATGAGCTTTTCCTGACGTGGTTTAGTCTTTGCGCATAATCCATAAATGCGACCACGGACTTCCAGAAAGTGTGAGGTTGTCTCCAGCGCTTTAATTTAAACAGATTTGATGGTCGCGAAGAAGTAAAGGCATTTACTCTAAGTTTAATCAGTGAGATGCTTGGTGCAGCAGCGAGAGTAAAACGGCGTGGTGTGATGCAGCGCGCTCTCTCGTATGCGTTTGCGGGATCATTTGGAGACATGTGGAGACTCTCTCCCTCTTTGTGAACTTCACTGACATGGCCAACATGGAGAACAAATACAACCAAACGTGGATCGCTCTTGTTTTACTCTCGGTTCTTAAGGAGTAGCTGTGAGCTCCGCGTTTATGAACGGATTCAGCGTGATTCTCGTTAAAGACGAGAGTTGCGAAATGACATGCTGAGAGGCGCGAGGTCTCCGTCCGATATGAGAGAATGGACTGCATTTGTATTGTTACGACCAAGGTAAGCGCACAGATTAACGGTGATTTACTGCGACCAACTGAATGAAGGCGTTTACCGCATTGTATTGTTTTTATAATTCGAGTTATTGCTGTGTACACACTATACTAGCCGTACTTTGCTAATATGTAGTTATGGAAGTTTTATGATCTTAACTTGTCCTGTTTGAGCACCCTCAAATGCATTAAATTTGAGATATTGGTACCCACTTTCTGTGTAGTTGAAAGTCGATATTTCTCTGCTCACAAGACAATAGAATGTGATAATGGAAGTTTAGTATTTTTTCATTTGGTTTTGTTTGACGATATTGTTGTTTTACCAATACTGTAATACAAAATTCAAGATTGTGGAGACAAAATCAAATTCAAAGTTTTAGAATCTGCCACTGAAAACCTATTGATTAACTGTTTAGTGTCCCTGTCATTGCTCTGTTTAATCAGTTCTCTGCATCACCTGTCTGGTTATCTGGTTTTTCTCACCTTATGATTTCTTGGAAACTTATGGGTTGAGGCTATGTAATATTTAAACTCATTTATTTGTTTCATAGCATCCCTATATTGTTTTATTTTTCATTTATTATTATTATTATTTATTATGGATACTACCTATACCAACAGTTTTAGGGATGTGCTGTCATTATATTACCCCTGGTGTGTTTCATGACACTTTCATGGTTTCTCACTGTACTGTAGTCAAGTTCTTTTATTTCAGTACTTAATGTCATGTATATCTGTTAATATATGACTGAACATGCAATGCTGAATTGCTTATTTTTTGCTGTTTTGTTTGAGAGAAAGAAAGATGGCCGCAGGACATCTGAACAACATTTGGCATTTTGTATGCAAGTCTTTTCAGCCCTGCTTTAATGCTGTTTATCTCAAGGGATTTGCTGTCATTTATCTTGACCTTCAGGAGGCTGACATTCTGTCTTTGATCTCTGGTACTGTCTCTCATAACGATTCAAGATTTTTACTCGTCACATACATAATTATACAGAATATAACCAGCAGTGAAATGTAAGTCAGGTCAGGTCTGCTCCATGGATAGGGCAATTATATGTAACACAAACACAAGAGAATATACATAAGTATTGGTATGGAATTTTTTTTTTTTTACAATGAAGTAAAAATTAAAAAGTAAAAAAAATAAAAAATCTATAAGATAAAATGTGCAATAAAATAGAATGTGCAGGACAATATACTGTAGACTTAATAAATAATAATATAAGTAGGAATGTGCAAGAAGAATGTGCAAATAGGTTGTACGGGGTATATACACTCTAAAAACTGCTGGGTTGAAAACAACCCAATTTGGGTTATTTTGGCAACCCAGTGCTGGGTGAAAAAGGGACGAACCCAGAGCTGGGTTATTTTAACCCTACAATTTGGGTTATTATGTTTAACCCAGCAGGCTGAGTTGTTTTTTTATGGTTTAAAATTACTATATTGCTAGGCTAAAATGAACCCAAATCGAGCTAGATATTAAACCTACAAATCTTGTTCATTTTAAAATAATTTTACACACAAAGAATGACTATCAAAAGGTAAATATAAGAGAAAACAGTAAAAAAGTAACATGCATGTTAAGAAGAAATGCAGAAAAGTATGGCATTAACAACAGAGTTTATAAATGAAGCATTGAACATTTGTTGAATAACTTTTAAGATCAAAAATCTAATTTATTTTTGGGTATATTGTATAAAAATATACAAAAACACTATTATACAAAAATTGTACAATTAGTTAATAGTCAAGTTCTTTACAAACTATTCTGGCATGAGAATGTGGCAAATAAACCACAACGTTAACACTGATATTCTAACATTTAACAGAAGCATATGTGTGTGAAAGATTGTGAGCATGTGTATGAATGACAGTGTAAACTCCATCTCTACTAAACAACACAGAACAAGCATTTTACGTTTGGTTTTTACAAATTATAACTTACACAATTATTTACAGTTTGTTTCATAGAATACAAGAATCATGCATGCACTGCCAATTTTCATCTCTTTAATAAATGATGTAGTCATGAAGAAGCTCCATCAGCACATCATGTGACATAACAGCATCCAGGGCAGCGTCCTCCTTTAAAACCACTGTTGCAGTCAGTTTGGGGAAATTCTCCTCTTTGACCAGCATTCATCCCAGTCACCGCCTGTTCTTCATCAGTGGCCTAAAAAGAGAAAAACATTTAATTATACTATCCATCAGATAGAGGTATCCACATCAGTAAGGAGTAAGGATAAACATTGTCTCTTAGAAAAAAAAATTCATAAAACATGAAATTATGCCGTTTACTTGTGCCTTAAATGGGGGTCTCTTCTCCTCTTCTCCCCATCTCTTTCGAAACTGCATTTTCCACACATTTTTTCTTTGCCCTTTAACAAATGTGTCCATTCTGATGCTCAGTTTTAAGAACATAATGGCTTGCTGATGAATATTTAATTTAATTCTGCCAAAGTTTGTTCTTGTAAAGTTAAGATTGTGTTAATTACGTTCTAAAATAGTCTGCTCCTGTGCAAAATAATATGCTGAATAATTATTTTCACAAAATTGATTATATTTGTTTAAATTTTTTGTTTAATTATATACGTGTTACTCTAAAATTGTTAATAAATAAACTAAATAAACATGATTATGTTAATTGAGTTTTTGATTCATGTCAAAATGTGACGGGCATTGTTTTACTCTTAGCAAAAAAAAATTGATAACATGAAATTATGAAGTTTACTTGCCTTAAACGGTCTTTCCCTCTCTTCCTCTTTCCCTCTCTTTTCTTCGCTGGCATTTTCCACATTTCGTTTTCTCCCTTAACAAATGTGTCCATTCTGATGCTCAGTTTTACAGAACTAATGGCTGCTGATGACTGCCAAAGTTTGTGTTTGTAAGTGTTCGTAAAATGCGTAACATTAATTACGTGAGTACATAGGTCTGCTCCTGTCTGAAAATAATATATGAAAAACTAAATTATTTTACATAAAAACATTATAGCTTATATTTGTTTAGAACATTTTTAAATTAATTAAAAAAACTAAAATGAATTATAAAACTGAGTTATTTTTTAATTATGTTCAGGTTGGTGGGCCGCATTTGAATTCGTGACGGGCCGCGGGTTGAGAACCACTGATTTAAATGAATGTGGTGGCTCATACCATTTTAATTGTATTAACAAAAATTAGTTTTGAACTGCTATTTAATAGCCTTACATTATAGGCTGTTTATTCAGTCATTCTTAACAGTCTTAACTTAATTTTTGTGACCTAAACTTGCTTTGTTTTATTATATATATATATATATATATATATATATATATATAGTCATAATCTTTGACACAAACACTATTATAAACTAGTTTAGTGGATAATTCAGCAGCAAAAGGTACTCTAGAAAAATTATGGTTGCACATTAATTTTATAAAACCTAGTGAAACATTTTTATTTACAAATAAAAGTGAATAAGTGTACGACTAAATCCGGTAAAATGTCACACGTTGCTCTTTGTATTGTAAAATACATAAAAAAATAAGCAAATACATTTATATATAAATATTTACTATACAATTAAAATAAATGTATTTTAAATATATTGCACAGTAATAAGGCAGCAACATATGATAGATAGGATAGGACAGAACAAGAAAGACTATTATTATATTTCATTGCGCTAAGTATTATAAAACGAAATACTCCAATACAGCGCGGTGCAATGCACATCCCGTGCGCAGAATGATGCTCTTGAAACAACACTGAGTCACAGCACACAGGCTGTACAGCCCTCTGAGTCCGCATAGAAAAAAAAGTACAGGGGGAAGATATATTGATAAGCATTGTATTAAATCTGTGCGTTAGTTTATTGAGCCTTTTCTTTTAACAGTTTTAAACCTCAGTGACTGTGCGCTCTTGAAGAGAGTTTGACTGTAGTAACCGAACGCAACGCGCAGTTTGAAAGCTGAATGGAGGATGACAGACAGACAGATGCAGCAGAGAGAAGAGTTTATGTGAACTTGAATTTAACGACTTAAATATTCATCTGTACCTCGGATTAAACATGGAACAGCTTCAGAACACTTGAAATATAATGCAAGAACACTTTATGGTGCTTTATGATGTTTATGTGGTTTTTGTGGGGCTTAACAACAGCACAGAATAGTATACGCACAACATCGGATTTGGATTGGTCTCGTCTGACCGATACCTGATCCGCAGAAAATGACCGGATCGGAGCCGATACCGATCCAGAGTATCGGATCGATGCATCCTACTTATCTGCGTGACCAACTTAAAACTGCTGTGAAGACTTCATAGGGAAATCATTTGCCCTCATTCGAAATTTCCAGTTGCATGGATTGCGATTGAAATGACTAAATTTCGCCCATGAAAATTCACCAAACAATGGTAAATCTGACTGTACCTTTGCTATTTGTGATCATGGCTGACTGACTGCCCCCAGTTGCTGCTTTTCTTCTGTTTTGCAGAAATGTAACAATATTTTTTAGAAAACTGGTCTCACAAGAAATCCAAACTGTAATCTGGACCTTTGATGACTATGTAAAATAAGCTGGATTGCACTGCAGAGTGCAAGCTATAGCAGTTTATGCTTCGTTTATGAGCAGTTTGGCTCAGCCTGGAGTAATGTTTTGCACTGAACTGAACTCACAAACTGCTGTTTATTTAATTTCTGAAGAGTTTATGGTTATCATTTTTTTAGCATCAGCGTGTGCTTACATTTCTGATCCCTAAATATAGACTACTCAGATGACATTTCCAAGTAAACCGATGAATAACCTATGATCTTCTGTTGTCAGAAATGTTGCAGATGAGGCTATTTCTGCTCAAGAGAGCAGGGTTTGTGTCCCTGCTTGGGAATTATCAGAGAGTTCTCACTGTCTATCTCTTCCCATCTCTTCCTAACCTCTGACACACCCGCCCCTTGTTCAGAGTGCCTGGTTTCGAGGCGTCACAGAGGATGGGCTCCAGTTGTGTGCAGTGACTGCATGTTTTTTGCATGCATGACTGCCCATGCTCATGTCTCCTCTGGTCTCTGCCAGCCTCAGGGAATGTCAGACTTGCAGTTAAAAGCACATAGATTTCCATGTGGACTTTGCATCGACTTCACCGAGGACCAGGAGACAAATTCAGGAAAGCTCTTTTTGTATACACTCTTGGTTTTCTCACAAAAGTTTATCATATTATCAGAGTTGAGTATCATTGTCCTCCCTAAATTACCCTCTTAAACATTTTCATTGCTGCCCATCACATTACTGACCCTACCATCCATGTGATATTTGCTTTTCAACATTATGCACTCTGAAACATTTAAATCAGGGTTTACAGTTTATATGCTTTTAATAGTCTCCAGGCCTGTTAAACTCAGCAGTGCCAAAGAGCTCTGTAACGAAGACTGGCCTAAGGGATTAAACAGGCACAAGTAATTCAACTCATTTGTGCTTGTATATGCACTGTTTAAATCTGGTTTAGAGGGGCTGTGTGGGAGTCACTGTAGCGTAGCCTGCATCAAATGTCACATTATCTCAATCCATGCAAATAAATGACTCATTGGCTTTGATATGGACTGTCCTCTGGGCATTACAGTCTGCGCTAATCACTTCCTCCAAATATACAACATCTTTGTCAGTCTACCATGACTAGTTCTTGATAATGTCTTGAGAGGTCTCACAGCATTAATATATTGAAATAAACGATGGAAGCTCCATTGTTATCTAAATGTGAAGTGCAGTACCGTATCACGTGTGCTGTCTCTCAGGTCCCTGTTACTCTTGTCATTTTTATGCATGGTGGTGATGTCAAGCTTTTTCTTTCTCCTTGTGCTTTTATGCTGAATTATGCATTTAGTGGCTCTGCGATATCAGGCTGGAACACAGTATCTCCTCTTCTAAAAAATACGTTGGTTGTTTTTTTTGGTGCCAAGAACCTACTGGTCAGATCTGATGGAGTAATGCCTCTGTGTATTAACAGGCTAAACCTAGGTTTAAGGCTTGTTGAAGTAATTGTAAAAATGTAGTTCACAAAACCATATTCTGATGTGTGTTTTCTTCACATCAGCTGTTAGTCCATATGGACCCACAGCTCTCAGTGGAGATGTGGTGTAGCATGACGAAAGGAGTGGCCACAGCTGAAAGAGGGAAGAGTCTTCATGTGGTTATCTTATCTACCTAGTCCAGGGGTCTGCAACCTTCAACGCCAAAAGAGCCATTTTCGCCCCTTTCCTACCGAATAAAATTCATGTGGAGCCACAAAATATTTGATGCCCAAATAAAGATAACACTCATATAGCAGGGCAGAGGAGTAGCAATCATTTCAGAAGTCAAATGTAGTAATAATAATAAATAAGTATTATAATATTTATGTATGTATAATTGACAAAAAAAAAATGTAGTTGGCTCAAAAATTAAATATACTGCTGGACAATAACCAATAATTTGTCTTCTTTTTGATAAATATTTTACTAATGACAATTTGATGGTTATGAGTGTACAATCTATATACTGCAAACACTTTTTCCACTTTTATAACAGAATAAGGAAGAAAATATATGTGACCCTTTTAAGTGTAGCAATAGCCAAAAATATTGTATGGGTCAAAATGATCGATTTATCTTTTATGCCAAAAATCATTAGGATATTAAGCAAAGATTATGTTCCATGAAGATATTTTGTACCGTAAATTTATCAAAACTTCATTTTTGATTAGTAATATGCATTGTTAAGAACTTTATTTGGACAACTTAAAAGCAATTTAGATTTTTTTGCACCCTCAGATTCCAGATTTTTTAATAGTTGTATCTCCTAACAAACCACACATCAATGGAAAGCTTATTTATTCAGCTTTCAGATGAAGTAAGTTATAAATCTAAATTTTCGAAAAATTGACATTACGACTGGTTTTGTGGTCCAGGGTCACATATTTTATAGCTTCTGTACTGTAATTAATGGTTACACTTATCATTTATTTATTACCTGGAGAAGACTTAAAAACACATAAAGTATCGTCTTCACTTTATCAGTTAAGTTTTATGCTTGTTGTTCATTAGCTACAGCGATAGCGGGATGCCTGTATAATTTACTATTACTTCTCTATGAGTCCGTTTTGGACTTTCTGCGCGAGAGCGCCCTTGGCTGAGAATGAACAACTATGTTAACTTTTGGATACGAATAAACCCATCCAAAACGACGTTAATTTTTCTCTTTTAATTTAAAACTATATTTACTCACATTGGCCCTTGAAAACCTCTACTTTAACACACTTAACCGAGAAAAAGTGCAGGGGAAGAGTTTAGGTTGTATTAAAAGTCGGGGGACACCTACGCTACAGAGAGCCATCGCAGAGGGATGAAAGAGCCGCATGTGGCTCGCGAGCCGCGGGTTGCCGATCCCTGACCTAGTCTATTGATAAAGCCATACATTCACTCATAGCGAGTTTTTTGGATTTTGAGTCAGTTTTCTTTAGCATGCAACAATTACTCTTAATACCTTTCATTAGTAAATGTATTTTTGTTTAATGTCTCAAAGTAGAGGTTGACCGATAGTGGTTTTTAGTGATAGTGATAACTAGATTAGACTGCAATGGCCAAACATTACTGAATCTGGGGTTACACTTTATTTTGTTAGTCCACTTTAAACATTCTACTAACTATAAGTAACTTTGCAACTATGTTAACTAATTCTAATTAATTTGCAACTACATGTCTAACTAAATCTCAGAGTAGACTGTTAGGTCAGGTTTAGGGTTAGTGAAATAAGTTGACGTATACTTGCAAAGTTTCTCATTGTCTGTATGTTGTGGGTCCATCAAAGTCAAGTGTTAGAACTTAGATATTAAGCAGACAGTCTACTAATACTCTAACGCAGTGGTTCTCAACCTTTTTTTCCACTGGGCCGCACTATGGTCCAAGTGCATGTCTCACGGGCCGCACGCATGTCATTTACATATTACGTCATCAACACAAACCATCCAGATTTATTATATTATTTATAGCCTAAATATTTTTATATCTAAACAATTACATTTATTGAAATAAATAAATAATTCTACTCACCATTAATAAAACACCTGATGCTGTCGGGAGCTGACCAATTTAGTGAAATTCTGCGGAAAGGAGTAAAAGCACAATGAATGCGATTGTAAGTTGCACTCTGTAAGATGCGCACGGAAGTGTTACTTGATACGCGACATTGCAGAAAGTGTGCGTTCACAAATGTAGCCTATGTAGGGATGCAACGATTATAGATTTCCTTGGTACGATTATAGTCTGAGGAATAATCACGGTTTCACGATTATTATGCATTTTTTTCATTTAACAGCATTACATAAACATTTTTTAGATATTAAAGTGTTATTTATTGCTGCCTTTTGAAACAGAAATAACACAGTAACCAATAATACAGCACAAAATAATAATACTAAAGAAAAAAAGTCCATCTCTCCTATTGAAATTAAAACGGTGACCTCTGCTCTGTAAACATCCATGTCAGTATTTCCCTTTTGAAAATAACAAATCTCTTATTTCATCTCTGACTGAAGCGGACAGAACGCTAGAGCTAACGAACTTCGCGTCAGGTGGTCCTTGCCTTCACGTCATGCATTAAAATCCTTTATTTCATAACAAGAACAGGTTGGCCAGCCGTACATTATCCCTTATGTATACTCTTTAACAGCAATTTTTACAGCAATATTTAAATGACGCCCTGGTCATTCTTTGTGCACCCAAAATGGTCCTACACTATCGACTTCAGACATTCTCAGGTGGAAATAAAGGATCGCTGTTTGGTTCCTCTGTCATAGTGTGTAGTAGCCTCCGTGTCTCTGATAGGCATGACATTTTAAGCTGGTGCACCACTCGTGTAACTTTGTTTTCATTTTGCGCAAGCTGCAACAGTTCCGTTCCGTGCAACAGAAACACTCGGTTTAGAGGAACCTTTACGATTAATTAACCGTGACGTTTTAAAGCGCAGTTAATAGTAAAACCGGTTAATCGCTGCATCACTAAGCCTATGTTGATCCAAATTTTATAATCCTAAATTTAATAATATGAGGTTCTCTACAGAGATTTTTTGCCACATTTCTGTAATTAAGGATGATTGCTGCATAGTAGCCTATGGGTGTTTCTTTTGCCTGAACGTCTTCAAGTGAGTGGCGGGGCAAAACGAAAGTAAGTCCAGCACTCTCTTCACTGCTGATGCTGCGACTATTCTTGTTTGAATGAGTTCCTCCGCTGGCAAATGTGTCCATTCTGATGCTCAATTTTACAGAACTAATGGCTGCTGATGACTATTTGAATTGAATTCTGCCAAAGTGCACGCATGTGAGTGTTCGTTAAATGCGTAACATTAATTACATGAGCATATAGGTCTGCTCATGTCTGAAAATAATATATGAAAAACTAAATTATTTTACATTACAAAAACATTATAGCTTATATTTGCTTAGTACATTTTTAAATGAATGTAAAAACTAAAATGAATTGTAAAAACTGAAAGTTATTTTTAATGATGTTCAGCATTGTGGGCCGCATTTGGATTCATGACGGGCCGCATGCGGCCTGCGGGCCGCGGGTTGAGAACCACTGCTCTAATGACAGCTAGTTAACATGCAGTTGCAAAGTTACTTACTGTTAGTAGAATGTCTAAAGTTGACTATCAAAATAAAGTGTTACCGAATCTTGTACTGTACTTTTTAAATGCAAATAAAATTTAATATAGTAGGCCTATACCATGATCATTCATGTTAATTCATAGTGCGTTAACTAATGATAAGTTACAACTTTAAAATGTGAAAACACTTGATTTTTATCTAATCAAAATAACAAAATATGTATTACAGTTAGGGCCGCACGATAAATCGCAAATGATGTTCATGCTCATCTTGTCAGTAAAGCCGATTCTGTAATCAGTAGTAAATATTTATTACGCACGTGCTTTCAGATCGAGCAGCATTCATTTACTACACAGAGCCATTGTTCACTGACAAGCTGCGCAAAACCACATTCATAATTGCAGACAAAATCATCGATATTATGCATCGATATTATGAAATCATGCTGCGATAATAAAGTTGTTTGCTCAGCTTGTTCTCAGTAGGGATGTAACGATTAACGGCGAGCCGATTGAAAATCGATTCAAATGTGACGATTCAAATCGGTTGAGATGCTAAACAAATCGCGATTCAGTTAGGAGGGGTAGGAGTTTATATGAATGTATGTCTGAGGGGAACTTACTGTCTTTTAGAAAAGTTTAGATGGTATTTTTTTGTTTTTGTCTTGCCTCTGTATAATGCATTTTAGAATTCATAAGTACAACGCTGCTTTGTTTTCAGGTTAAACCAAGGGAAGGCTTAAAGCACCACTTGCTGGCAGAGAGTGAACCTGAAGTCAGACCATTCTGTTTTTGCTTCAAATTTCGAAATTATACAATCTAATTTAGATTAAAAACTGTTCATGTTGCATGTATGCCGCATCTTTGTTTGGATCATGATTAAAATGCAGTGGTTGCCTCTAATTTGAAATGGAAAGAGCGCAGACAAAGCCTTTTGTTTATATGAAGAGGTTTATTTTATTTGTGATATTTATTTTATTTGGAGCTTGTTTTAAAAATTCTATTTAGTTTTGTTGTATTCATTTACATTATATTTACATTTTGTTATTTAGCAGAGGCTTTTATCCAAAGCGATAGAAGGAATCAAAACCAGAAGAGCAATACTATGCAAGTGCTATATTAGTATATTATTATAGTGTTATATTTCAATTTCACAAAGAAACGTGCTGCATTTTGTCCAAACAATAATAAAAGGATACATTTAATTTATAGTTTGTCTTCAATGTCATTTTGTAAAAAAATAATCAATTTGTGAACTTAAAATCGTGAATCGAATCGTGATTTGAGTGAATCGTTAAATCACTACTTCTGTGAACTATGGCTCTGTGTAGAAAATGCTGCTCCATCTCAAGGCATGTGAAAATACCACATTTAATAACATGTTTTTACTTAAATACTTATTTATTTATTTTTCAGGTTTATTTGACAGAGACAATGCACATCAATAATACATAAAATAAATGTACAATGTGCCAGAATTAGCCAGAAGGCTACTTTGCATCTGCAGTCCCTGGACTGATGGTAAAATTGTCACCCCAAAAATGTAAAATATAAAACAATTAATCAAAACATAACAAATACATGCTTCAAAATACATCTAAGAATTACACAAATCCTACAAAATGTACATCCATTTAAAAATTATACTATACCTAATACCAACAGATCAATACCAGCTCACTCAAACACATACATAGTCAACAGTCATACAAAATAACCAATATATCACTAATCCATAATAGCAATATGCAGGCAAAGACAATTTAAGAATGTAGACTAAGTAACAGTAGGAGTAATCATTCAATCATTACTCAAACAACAACCTTGTGTATATAACCCAAAATGCTCAACTAGTGAAACAGACAAAACAGGAAGGCAATAGAATTTGTTTTGTAAAATTAATGTTGACAATACTGACTCTCAATTAACCATTTCTTTAAGTGAAACTTAAAAGAGGCATAAGTATTAAGATTTGTAATGTTAGATGGGATGGAATTCCACTCACGAGCAGCCCTAACTGAAAACACTCTTTGACTAAATACACTTTTTCTTAAAGGGACTATACAATCACCTCTTACTGCACTTCTCGTTAATCTATAGCCATTTGGTGCTACGTTTACAAACTGGTTCAATGCAGGAGGAGCCAGTCCATGTTTAATTTTATACATAAGACAAATATCTGAATATACAATCACATTTTCCCAACTTAATGTTGTATTTTTTTTTTAAATATCACAATGATGATAGTGTATGGTTTTCTTATCTAAAACTTTCAAAGTTTGTTTATATAGAGAGATAATTGGTTTGAGAGAAGTATTACTTGCTTGTGACCAGGTTGTCAAACAATAGGTAATATGTGAAAAGATCATTGAATGCATAAACATCTTCGCAGCCTTTGTTGACATACAGCTACGGGCATATTTAAAATTTGCCAAGTTGAACTTAATGTTATTGCTCACTTCATAAACGTCAGTTAAGTGTTGGAAATAAATCCTTCTGTGTGAGATGATTGTGCTTCTTACACAGAATAAGGCATGCAACATCATTTTATAGTATTCTAAGCCGTGATAAAGGCATTGCATTATTATATCCTTTATTATAAGGAAAATTGTAAGAAGAATTCATATAAACCATATATTGTCGTAGTCGTGTGTTTATTAGTCACGTTGAATCAATGAAAGCAGTTAAATCTTCTATTTTATTCAGCAACCGCTATAGGCATTTCCTGGGTTTCTTCTGTGGGGCATATTTGGTGTTTCCACGCGAGAGCGCCCTCTGGCCTTCGGATGGAGATTTACTACTGATCACAGAACCATGCTACACACTGACAAGATGCGTATGACTTATCACATCTTTTTCCTAATATCGATTGTGATTTATTGTGCAGCCCTAATTACAGTGACGATAAAAAAGAAGTGAAATCAGATGTGTTTGATTCATTTGTTTCTGTCAGCTTTGTGAACATACAGTGCACAGCAAAAAAGAGCAATTCAGCAATTACTCTTTACTTAGATGACATGTTAGGGTTCTTTGGAGATATAATGTTCCAACAAGCCTGCTTGATCAATTACCAAAGAAAGTCTAAATTATTCAGCAAAATAAGATTTTCTTATCAAAGTGATAAAATGTTGTGTTGCAAAAATGAGTACACCCTCCTGAAAGTTACTAAATAAAACAACAACAAAAAACTTTTAAAAAAAGTGTATAGGTTTAAGGCTATTTTTGATCAACAGGTAAGTATATTGAACCAAAACTTTTAAAGACAAGTCATTTCCTGACATTTAAAAGTGTTTTATAGCGCACTGAATCATACTCAGACTTAATGCTGGCAGCAGTGGAACCACTTGGGAGAGAACTGCCAGTTGACCTATTTCTTAGCATAAAAGAGGACAGCGTTACAAGAGGAATGACAAATTATTGTTTTAAGTGTGAAAATATAGCAGAAGTAGCACAGACATTCAAAAACAATAGACTTGTGACTAGGCTCCTGAAATAGTCAAGTCAAGTTGAGCTTTATTGTCATTCCGCTACATGTGTGGAAATACAGTGGAACGAAATGTCGTGCCTCACAGGACCACGGTGCTACATGAAAACAGACATACAACAATGAAGTAAAACAGTATAAACCTATACACAACTGACCTACTGTCAGATTTGACTATACATATGCTATATATAAAAGTGGTTACCTATACATAAACTAAAAAAATGCAAACTGCAAATGCCTCGCAAATACTGTTCATGTGCAAAAAGAGAAACATTCAAGCAGCTGGCTGGGGAACATTGTACGGTGATTTGTAGTGCATGAGCATATGAACACATATATTACTGCGTCTTTTGTGGGATTATGTACACACAGTAGTGTGTGAAAGTGTCTAGTAGGGTTGCACGATATACCGGTACTACGGTAGTATCGCGATACTAAAGCTTAAAAATACCCGCGGTGCCATTGCATTTTTTAAACGGTAGTATCGTCCATACATTAGTACCGTAAGATATGTTGTATGCACGGCAGGAACACTGTTTAAAATGCTGGCATGCATGTTCAAATGAACAGAAACATTACAAGTTAATTGCCAAATGTCTTTTTTGCTGTGCTCTAGTAGAATGGTCGGTGTATACGCTTTATATTGTAATGTCTGAACGACCTGCCGCTGCTAGGATTAGCTCAAGCATCACTTATTCAACATCATAATATCTTACAAGAAGTATTCTCACAGTTTTATTCATTTGACTACTTCTAGAACATGTAAAATAGTTTGTTTCTGAGCAAGAGTGCTGTTTTTGTTTTGTTTCTTTGTTCGAATCTGAATCCACGTTGGCTTGGGTGAATCACTGATTCACTAAACCATTCATAAAACAGTCATTTGATTCGCTCTGGAAGGATTCAGCCGTTTTGAAATAAGTGTTTGAATGACTTGATTCAATAACGAACTGCTGCCATGCTGACCGTTTTTCCCAGTTTCTTATCTAAAAGTAGGCATATACATTATTTTCCAACATATTTCTACATTCAGAATTTGTATTTAAAACTTTAATCTCATAAAAAAATGTATGCAATTATAAAAACAGTCTAAATGTAAAAATGCCACATCTAAATGTCACTTCATGCAGCTTCTGTGTAGTGCTAAGATGAGTTTTGTTTACATAATTTCAGGCAAAACAATAGCCAGTCATTCATTCACATTAATTAAGTATTCAGAGAAATACTATTTTCTGTTTTAATTTATTTATGCATTTTTGATTAATTTGGTAGAATTAAATTTTTAAAATTAAGAATACTGCATGGTATCGTGATACTACTTGGTATCGTGATACTTCAGCTGGTATAGTATCGTAAGACATTTTTATGATATCGTGACAACCCTAGTGTCTAGTGAAAATAGAGTAGAGTGTGTTTTTTTTCTGTGATGTGGTAAGGTTGGGGGTGGGTGGGGGTGAGATGGTCCATGTTTCAGGAGGTAGGGGGTTTGTATGGGCGTCTTCACTTTCACTTTAATCAAGTCTTCACTTTAAGTTTTAATTTAGTGATGAGTGAATTTTTGCTAGAAAAAGAGCAGGAGAAATAACATGGAAGTGTCCCAGAGCCGACAAAAGCTATTCAAAAAAGTGACACTTTATCTCACGGAGTATGACTTAGCCTGCAAAGGTGACATGCATGGTTGTTGTCACCACTAGAATCACCTACTTTAGCCAAAGCAAAATCAACTAATTTAACTTCGTCCAAGGCACATATTTACAAAATAGAGACTTCTGGGAATCCATACTCTGGTCTCAAGAGACCAAGTCAATCATTGCGGATCCAAAAGCATCCAAAATGTTCTGGTGTTGCTAGGGTAGGAGTACAGCGAGAAGGGCTTGGTACCCACAGTGACGTTCAGTGGTAGTAAATCTTTTATATAGGGATGAATGAGTGCTGAAGGTGTGAGGGATTTTATCAATGCTGTCATGAATTCACACACTACTGTGTGATGGAATACAAAAACTTGAAACAGAAGATGCTACCCTCCCCTTATTCCCTGCAGTATTGGGCTTTTTTTTCAGCTTGACAGTGAAGATATTTATTCTCCCAAGGTGAAAATCCTTCAGTGGACATGTATTTCACTCAATCTTTACGCTCTTGAGCAGCTGTGGGGGATTCTGTAGAGACGAGCTGAGCAAAACTCCCCATTAAAGACCAAAGCATTCAAGGAGGTCTTCCTCCAGGAGTTAAACAGGACAGATGTGAAAATTTGTCATGAACTTGTACACTCATTGCCCAGAAGGGTCAAAGCAGTATACTTAAAGTTCTGGAGGACATACTAAGCACTAGAATATTATACATTTGCTGAATTAAATCTAGGGTGTACTCATTTCTGCAATCCTTCATTTAAACAAAATTGGCTAATTTACTTATCTTACAGAAAATATTGGCATATATTTTGTTGTTTTTATTAAGTATATGTTTATACATTTCAATTTTACTATCTTACCATGAATAATATTAGTGATCATTAAGAAAATTACATCTTTTATATTTATTCAGAGGAGGTGTACTCATCTATTCTGTGCACTGTATCTGTTTGCTTTGTCGCATCACTAGCTTTAAAAGGCACCTATTATGCCCCTTTTTACAAGATGTAATACAAGTCTCAGGTATCCCCAGGATATGTCTGTGAAGTAGGGCTGTTAAAAAAATAGAATTTTGAATATTAATCGAATTTAAAATAAAAATCCACATTCGAATGCAAAATCCTGCATTCGAATTTTAGGTGTCCGTCAGGCAGCCTTGCACACGAGATGCGATGACGAGGTGTCGTGCATTTTAATGCTTTTTTTTAGCCTGTCCAGTTGAACCCACTCGATGCAGTGCTGCACATGTTTACTTCACAACTGAAACCAAGCCGTTCACACAGAACGCATATTTATTGCATTTTCTAAAGGGACATCTATCAGCGTTGCACTCGCGTCTCACACAAGAGAGCCCAAAGCCATGTGCAATTAATGTAAATTCAACTTTTAAAAAACATGTAATTACTAGATTAAGAAACTAGCTTGCTAGCGAACATGCATATTAACAGCGTAAACATGAACCTTTGCGATCATATGATTAAATGTTAATAAATTACGTGTATCAGCAATGATAAATCTTTGAGTTTAAAGACAGAAAGACTGCGTGTGCCTTGACAGAGACGCGCACTGTTTGAGCCAAGTGCTCTTTTCCTAAATGCATAACTTACATTTCACAGGTATATTCTATCTGTAAATGTTAGAAAGCCATGTAAATATTTCCATTTTGCGGTCAGAAGTGCACAAGCTTCTGCTTTGAGATTCTCTGCTAAACTCCACAGACTTGGTTCTGAACGTGCGCCGCCGCACGCATGCACGCCAAACACAGAGCGCAATAACTCTGACTAAAATATACATTTTGCTGAAATGTTTGTAGTTGGACATTTTAAACCTACAAGTAAGTGTATTTGTATGATAGCACTAACTGTAAAGTGACTGTAATGGGGTAATAAAAGTAGCCTTTTTACTCAATTAGCCTAGTCTGTGCTTTTTTTAAGTTTAGTAAATTTAACTTTGCTTTAAAAGCATAATTTTGGTTTTTAGATCGCAATGTTACAATGTTAGAATGTAATGTGATGTTAACCCTTTTTTGCGCATTATATATGCCTGCATGGTTACATTCACTTCATTTATTTGTTTAATCCAAATACAAAATACAGAGATATGTACCGTATACCGCGAATCAGGACAAAAATACAGAGATATGAATATTTTCTTATATTGTCCAGCCCTACTTTGAAGAAACGTGCATTTGGTAATATTTTGCTCGATTCGCTCTCTTGTGGCCTCCGGAGAGAAACCAAAAGCTTTTTTTTTTCCTAACTGAATTTATGCCTTTTAAATTCGAATAGAATTAGAATTTTTATAATATTTTGGTAAAAAATTCTAATGAAGTTTTTCAGCCAATTTGACAGCCCTACTGTGAAGCTTCAGCTCAAAATACACCACAGATCATTTATATAATTTTAAAATGCCTATTTTGAGTGAAAGCAGAAACCGTTTTTTTTTTTGCATGTATCTTTAAATGCAAATGAGCTGCTGCTCCCCACCCAGAACAGGGCTGTGCCTTTACAGCTCGTACCCCAGATACTCTGCCAAAAAATATCTGTTTGGTTTTGATTGTCTGTCGCACTAAAATCGTGCGTTTTAAAGCCATATCAGTTTAAACTTCCGATTTAGGGTTTTCTGAGCGTACAAATCTGAAGCATGCGTACAGAAAGTGTCTGTCACACACTAAACTAAGATCTCTTTCATGTCTTATTGTGCTTAAACTATCAAATTAGGGCTGGGCGATTTATCACATATCGATATATCTTAGTTCACTGACAAGCTACACAATATCGCGTTCATTATCAAAGGCGATTCATCTGCTATAATGAACGCGATATTGCGTAGCTTGTCAGTGAACCACGGCTCTGCGTAATAAATGCCGCTCCATTTGAAAGCAGGTGATGAAGATTTACCGTTAATCACGGAACCGTATTTACTGATGAGATGCGCATGACAATCGCGTTCGATATATCGCCCAGCCCTATATCAAATACACAGAAGTTTATGTTAAAAACACACATAAGTTACAAAAACAGTCTGTGAAGGTAGACAGCTGGAAAAGAAATTGCATGTTTATATTACGTCTGTGTATTAAGTGACAACAGCGTAATATACAGTACCTATACTGCTGTCTATGCTGTTAATATGATCCAAACAATAAAATAAAAGCAGAAAATCACTCATTGCTGTGCGAATGACTTGTTCCAAGACACTGCTTATGATTTATGGGGATTAAAATAAAAGAGCGGGTGGATTTTTTTATCATTGCAGGGTGGTTGTGTTCACACATTGCCAACACATATTTATGTTCAAACAACATGTAAAAGTGTCATTTAAATAATAAGTGCCCTTTAAATATATGGATAATGTATGAATAAAAGTGTCCAGTTGGGGATAAACTAATGAAAATAGATGGTATCAAACCACAATATCTCGTGATATTAAACACTAAATGGATTTATGCAGATAACCGATTGTTCCAGCAAAACTAATGAATCGGTTGACCTATATTGCATCCCTATCTATTGTCCGTGTCCTACTAAATAAAAAGTGGATCACAGTCACAGAGTCATATGTTCAGAGTGTCTATAAGACCCCATGAAATCAATTTAGACCATGGCTGCAGTTCTCAAAATTATCGTATGTCTATCGATCAATATCGTATGGTCCTTACGATCAACTTACCTCTCAATGCTTTTGAGAAACACAGCCCATGTCTGATAGCACAAAGACCATTTAAACGAGTACACTCCTCAAAGTTGACAAACCTTTTAGCAAACTAAAATATAATTATTCAAAAAAGTTCAGTAATGGAAGTGGTTAGATTTCATGAACCTTTAGTGCAGAACATTTGTGGAATTTGAAATGGACATGACTGAAAGCAGGGATAGTATTTTTCATCTTTTAAACTGTTTGACACAAGTACACATAACTACAATTTTCAGCCACCTTTTTCCTACGTCCCATGATGCGTTTTTGCAAATTACGGGAGTAACTTCCATTCAAATGTAAGCAGTCAGTCTATGATTTGCTCTATGAATGCAATATTAAGCTTTTTTTTTTTTAAACTAGGTACGATGAGATGACATTATTCTACTCACCCTTCAACCATTGAACATTAAAAGGAAATTTACTCTACTATACTACTACAAAAAATTACTATAAATTATCCCAAAATCCTGATTTTCTATAGCAATATTACAGGCGCCTTAAATATCACTATATAATATATGTCTATATTGTCTTACATACAGTTCATTGTCTTAAAATACTTTCTTATAGGGATTAGAAGTGGAAAGGGGAGACATTTTAAAGCATATGCTGGAAACAAACCTGGAAAGAGATATGAGGTTTTTTGGGGAGGAAATTGAGAAATTATTAGTGCATCTGTAAAGACACATCGGTAAATTAAATCGGGAGGTCTGACCGCAACTGCACAGTATTGTCTTTTTTTCATATTTTTATAGAAGAATACAAAGGAAGATAGAAAATAATGAGGAAACCAATGTAAAAACAAATATCAAGCATTACGTTATTTTCCTTATGCCTGAAAATAAAATATGAAGGAAAATGTATAGCTCATTCAGTTACTGACAGATGAGGGTTATTAATAGTGCAAATGTATGATTTCAAATGATTAGATTCAGTCTTTTTGAGTGGAGCTTCCTCAGACTGGAAGTGCCTTCCATAATTTAAAACACAGTAGGCTACTAGGCTCATTGGGAAAATTATTTATTTGTGTTCGTAAGCATAGCATGCTCAACATAAAAGAAGACACATTTTGTAGCCTAGTCTAGTGGGTTAGCAGTGTGCATGGTCTGCTTGATTAAATTCTTAAATGACATCCTAGTTTGGTCACTGGACACTGTAGATAAGTTTTTTTGTGTTCATTTGCATCACTCTCCTTTATACATACTGAAAATCTTTAGTTGTCGAATAAAATTAATTGAAGGAAGGCACGTCCAACTTCTTGTAAAGGTGTGTGTGTGGTGTGTGTGTGTGTGTTTGTACTGTACTGCACAAGCTTGTTTCTAATAGTAAACTAACAAAAGAGTAGATCATCTACTTTTATTGCTTAAAGTTAGATGGAATCCCTCATTTTCATCTGATAAATGCTCACCTTCTGTGCAGCAGGTGCAAAAGAACATATGAAAACTCACTCATAGCATTAGATTCTTGAGCTATGGATACAGTCCACAAGGTGGAGCTGTGTGCATTTATTTCATGCTCCCCAATGGCAGCATACTTTTCTGCCAATCACTGCATCGCTTTCAGGTAGTGATTTGCAATTAAGACAATTACTTGGTTAGATTGGTGATGTGTTTTACTTACCTTTTAAAACATAGGGACCTGATTAATAGAATAGAATATTAAGCTTGCTGTGTCACAGTGTTGGGCTAGTAGTGAGAATTGTGCTAAATTAGGTTTCACTGTAAGTGCTTACTGCTTACATAAATATGCTTAAAATAGAAGTCAAGAGACCGTAGACTTGGAGTCACTGAAGAGATGATGAAATTTTCTCAGATCAGGTCTTTCGAAAGCGTCTCTGCTATCTGCTTATTAATAGTTGAGTTCTAGTAATTTTCTCTCCTTGCAGAAACCTCTGACCACACCGAACCACCCTTCTGAAGTGCTTTCATTCATCTAAATCAACTAAACCTGCTCTCAGAGACCGAAATCTTCCAGAGCAGCCAGTATATCAATCTGCAATTTGAAATAAGCCATTAATAATGGAGGAAAGCGTCAAAGTCCCTCTTTTCCCTGAGACCCATGACTCTATGCCCAGTGCCTTGAGTAATGTAAATTACCCAGAAATTCTTTGTAGCCACAGAAATAGCATTCTAAAATAAGACTAATTACATCCATAACTTTGTGCTGTTCAGAGAGCAGTGTGTCATATGCATGTTCATAACGCAGCGTATGAGCATTTGGGTGATCGGTAACCCTGAATGGAGTTTGCCAGCATTAGTAGTGTTGTACGTTGAGTGACGCATACATATAATGAGAACAGCAGCATCTGAGTCACACTTGGACAGTGAGGCACGCTGACAGCCGAAGAAACATAAAATGGGGGTAATTGACACTTGTAATTCTACTGCCTTGGAGCTCTTTGACATTTGCACAATTTGTAGATATGCATGAGAAGAATCTTAAAGATCTTAGGGAAATCAAAAGAATTGTACAACAAAATGTCCTGCTGCTTATCACAATATTATTTTGCCTTGATTTTATACTAGGATTGCTGCACTGACATGATATAGCACATGTATGCGCACGTTGTGTACAAACAGGATCTCATTAGCATTAAGGATTAGATTAGTGTGTATGGCAGTATTTTGCTACATCCCTTTTAGCTTGACTGCTGATTTAAAATTTTCCTGAAGCAAAGTCATGGGAGAGATCTTTGTCATTGCAGACCATCCCCCATGTTGCTGCCTTATTGCCCAGTTACCCGAATGGTTCGTCCAGTGTGAATGTTCCACAGACATCTTAATCAAATGGGAAAAAATAGACTATAGTAAAGCTCAAGTAGCTCTCTGTGTGGCCCTGTCGCGGTCCACTTTCTCCATCGTATAGATTCTGTCCAGAAATGGCACCGTTCTCAGAAGGTCACAGCCAGCCTGTCCGGTCAGCTGCCAATGACATTCTGTTGTCTTATTGGCCAGACTCTGAGCTCCCCCTCCCCCTGCACTTTTTCTCCTCCTCCATGTAAACGTGCAGGAAGCCACTCCATTAATGCTCCTCCTCCTCCATGCAAGACTGTACTCCCTGAGGATGTTAATTTGCTGTTCCTCTCACTAGCAACTGCTTTATATTTTTTCTTTTCCCCTCAATCTATCGGGTGACGTAGAGCACCCACGCTGAGGATGAGACAGAGAGAGACTCAACCCAACTCCTGTCTGACGAAGCCCATGTGACAAACACCACGCGCTGCAACAGCTTTACTGTCCCCTCCCTTCCTCCCCTCACATCTCTCCTCCTCTTCCCTCGTTTTCCTCACAACTCACTATCTTGTGCTCACTGTGCCGTTCTTCACCTCTCTTTTGGGAACAAGTCGGTTGTCTGGTGTCTAGTGTGATGGAGAAGATTTAACTAAAAGAGCCGAAAGCTTGCACTTTCTTTCACGCAGCATGGCTCCTGCGAGGCCTCTGTGTAAACATCTCCACCGTGACTGACAGCTGAGAGGTCGCTGGTCAAGAAGGAGAACGACGGAGCGTGGAAGAGTGGTAGGAAGGTGGCGAGATAGATTCTTCCTTCAAGCAAGTGAAGCAGAACAAGAACGGCACTGAGAGACAGGTGAATACCAAAGCTGTGGTGACGGAGAGGGGGGCGTGTGGAAAACTCGCTGGATGAAGGAAGCAGACTGGCTGTCCCTTCCCTGGCATGATGGAGTGAGACGAGGAATGAGGGTGGATGGTGAGAGCGGGCAGCAGCAGCAGCAGTGGAGGGGCAGGAGGAGGAGGATGTGCTGGGAGAGGTGGTGGAGCAGGAGGTGGCTGGAGAGGCAGGAGCAAGAATCGCTCCCGGAGGCGAGTCTCCGGCTCTTCGCTGGCTGAGCAGCTCAGCTGCCATAGTGGCGAGAAAATGTCACCCAGCATTAAGAAGTTGGACTGTTTCTCGCCCATGCTGTGCCACTGCAAAGTGGCCTGTACGAACAGCACCATCTCGCTCATGTTTGGATGCAAGGTGGGTCGTGGAGCTCTCTGCTCAGTTTCTCTAGTTTTCTTTGTTTCAGAGCTAGTGGACAGACTGTGAGAATTTGTCCAGCATGTGCATCCAGGTGTTGCTGCCAAAATTGTCTTCTGTACAGCTGCCAGAAAAAATTTGAGGAGTGCAGAGTCTCGGAGGCACATACAGTCAACTTGATGAGATAAGAGAAGTTGAGTCCAAAGTAGGGATATTCTCACAGAGTGCTGATTTAAAACACGTCCATGTTTCCAACATGAAGATGGGTAGAATGTATAGGGGAAGGTGCAATCATTGGGTCCTTACTTTTATGTTACTTTTAGGTTATTTTATAAGCTCTTCCTTCATTTATATGAAAAGTCAAGTGTAGAAATCAAAGTGGGATCAGGGCATAACCCAGGTTGCACCCGGGTCCCGGTGATCAAACAGCTCTTATGTGTGTGCATACACCATATACATAGATAGACCTTGTTGTGTTAATTAATTTATATTGACACACAAGCTCATAAAAGTTGCATGCATAATAATTATTAAAAATGATCAAATTTTGTTCAAACTAGTTTTAGATCAAATGTTCCGTGTCACATCTCAGGATGTATAAACTTTCTGAAGGTATTCTATGATAACTACCAGCATGTTTAGAATTGCTTGACTGCTGGTATTGGGGCTGTCGATACACATGTCAGGGGTGTCTTTCCTCTATTCACAGCTCTTTCTCTTTTAATCAGTCTATGGCTTATCTCTGCTCTTACTGTAGTTAACACTCTCTGCTCACCAGTAATCACCCTCTATACACTGATGGAGATTGCACACATTTCATTGTATTAGCTCAGGGTAATGCCTGCGTGTGCTTAATGAGAGTGTGTCACAGTAATGCGTTAGCTCTGACATTATCCGAGCACAAGAACCTCCTTATCAAACACTTACATTCTCATGTATGGAACTTCATCATTTTTATACTGAATTGCTTGTTACAGCATGATTGTGAAATTGATGGTTGAACTATTATTTTTGTAAATGTTTCAGAACAGCTGATTGTGATGAATTGATTTAGTCTCAATGCTTTTTTTATTACACTAAAGCCCATGGAGGGATAATTAATTTAAATGATCATGTAGTCACTCAATGAACAAAATTCTTTGGAGTAGTTTAACCAGCGACCTTTGGCCTATGGCATGATTACTGCCTGGATGGGTGCCGTATGGCATCAATGCCACCATGGCATTAACTTCTCAAATCCTTGATGCAAAGCCCATAGGATTACATGTCATCTGTTCTGCTAAGGATTTACGTTTAATTGGAATTCATTGTCAATTGGTAAAAATGTTAAAAAACCTGAAGTACTGCAAGATCATTGTGAACTTTAGCCATTCTTGAAAGCTCTGTATTTTAATATAAAACATTTTATATAATGGTTTTGAAACTGATGTGTGAGATAAGTGTAAAATATTAGCTTCTATAGATGATTAGAAGATAATTTGGAGGATTTAAGTGCTTGTAAATATTATATTGGTTTAAACATATACAAGTTTTTTTGAAGTTATCTTTAAGCAATGACTGTTTTAAATGTGCTAAGATATTTCTCTGATTAAACTGGAGGGAAAACAGCAGTGTGACAGTGATGTACAAGGGAGCCTATGCTGGCTGTTGGACTGCTGCTCCTGTAAATACTAATTTCTTAGTCAATCGTCCTGTGTTCCAGAACACGCTGGCTGAATGCGCAGCTTCTATTTTTAGTATCTTAAGAAAACATGGACGGTTATGATGGCTTCTTGTCTCTATTGCTCTCTATTTCTACCATGATCCATTGATGTAATAATGGCAAGTCAAGCTATCTATCCAAATTTGTCAGGGGCACAACACCTCACACTCGCAGTTAAACCAAAGAAACCCATGCACTTGCCACTATCTCTGTGTTCTGTGGAGACCAATTTCTCTGATCTACTGCTCACAAATTCTCCTTGCGATCTAAGGCCTTTGATAGATACAGGCTGGCACATTCGGCAGATCTCAAATTGGACTAGAATAATCGAAACTTGTAATTTCTCTGTGCTCCGTGTCGTTTTCTTGATGACAGGAAGTGCAGCCAATGAAAGAATAGTGACTGAGCAGAGGAGCTTATGCTGCTCTCTAGACTGTCAGATTGACAGCACAGTTTTAGCATCTGATCACACAGATGGGATGATTGCCCAAATTTTGTTGTTAGAACCATTTCCAGTGATTCTCCTAAAGCACTGGAGCCGACAATGATTTAGTTACAGGCAATGTAAAGCATTGCTTTTTACAATATTGCCATATGGTCACCATATAATAACAGCAGGACAGCATTTATCCCGCCGGTTAATGCATTTAGACAAATGTAGAGCTAAAGTGCATTATGTAATGTAATTGTTACAAGAAATTAGACAACCAGCTCCTGGTTATGTGATTCATAGTGTTTTTTTTTTATCAGTATATGGCATCATACATTTTACATCATGCAGATTCAAATGGATCAAATATGCCCCCTTATTGTTCTGGCATTGGCACTGGGTACTTTCCTATATTATTGAGGAGGAAAGAAGAGTCTGTCTACTGGATTTTAAAAATCCTAAACCTTTAAGGATGAGCTTATGTTCTAGTGAGTGGGATGTTGCCAGTAAAATTTTGACTATCTCTGAAGCACATGTAAACTTGTTCTGACACTAACTGCCAACTCTCTTCAGAGATTGCAAACTGATAAGTGATGTAAGCCACTTGATCTGAAAAGAAACTGAAGATCCTTAAGCTATTTGTCTATATGTCTTTGTGAATTCAGATTTTTACAAGCTTAAAAACATTTCTTACATTTTTATTTTTTTCAAATCAGACACTGAAATAGTTTTCTGTTTTTGTTGCATGCTAAAAAAAGCTTGCAATCTAAATGAAAATATTGAAATATAAACATTTTGAAATGAGCAATATTAATGTATATGCAATATTTTTATATTTTACATTATATTGATTATTTTTGTATTTTTCACATTATGCATATAATTACAATTGTCATACCCCTGTGAGTAGTCTATGATCAGACTATGTAATTAATAACAAATGGAAGGCCTAAATCACTAGGTGGCAAAGAGTGTTTTTGGCACATAAATTCACGTGACGTTCTCAAAGAAATCATCCAAATAGAATATATTTTCCATTTTATTTTGTTTTAAAACCTGCTTTCCTGTTGTTGTTTTTTCTAAAACAGAATTATATGGTTGTTTTTTAATTCAGTTCTACTTAGAAGTATATGCTTGCATCACTATTACTATTGCTCATACTTGGGGTTAAGGATTTGCGCAACTCCCTAATCTAAAGCATTAAACATTGGCACATAACTTGTCTCGCAGTGTTTGTGCCACGTTAATGGAGACAATAACTTTTTTGATGTTTCATCACATGAAATTTAAACCTGTGGGTGAAGCATTTCATCTTACTGACAAATTGCCACGTAAAGCAGGTTATTGCAGTGTGTGTTCTTATTTAAAGCTGTGAATATTGGCAAAATGTGCAGAGGTGGAAACTGGAGTCAGATTGGATCCCAGTTTGCAGAGGTGAAGTATCCGGTGTATCCCAGGAAAGCTCCAGATTGAATAGTGAGCTGCTTACTTCAGCCACAGAGGATCATGACTTCAATAGTGAGTGGTCGTGGTTGCCAGGAGATCCTCCTCCTCATGCTGTCATCAGGGAAGACTGTGAGCTCTCCTCTTCTATCATGTGCTTCCGCCCACATGCTCTACACATTGAACACCTACACATCAGTCTTAATTATAGCAATTCTTTAAGCTGGTCTTGCTGATTTTTCCATTTATAGATGTTGGATAATTCCGTAACATGGCGGTATTGTTAGGGAAAGACTTGTGGCCAGATGCACAAAGAAAAAGCAAAGTCTTTGGACACCCCTGTGACTTTTGAATGATGACAAGGCTTAGTCACAGTGTCTTGTGTTATTGGATTGCTTACTGTCAGTTCAACGAAACGCTGCAGTTTAGGGGTGGGCGATATGGAAAAAAATATAATATCACAATTTTATTTTTTTGAAATTTCACGATTTTATCACGATTCTTTGTCATGTTGATTTTACCATTTTGCAAGTTGTCAGAGCAGTACAACCAAACTAATTTCCCTATTATAAAGCCTTTCAAGGTAACAAAAAAGGGAAAAAAGAACGGCAGATATTTATAATAATAATAATTTGTTACATTTATATAGTGCTTTTCTGGGTACTCAAATGCTTTACATAGAAGGGGGAATCTCCTCAACCACCACCAATGTGCAGCATCCACCTGGATGATGCGACGGCAGCCATATTGCGCCAGAACGCCCACCACACACCAGCTTACTGGTGGAGAGGAGACAGAGTGATGAAGCCAATCAGTGTATGGGGATGATTAGGAGGCTATGATGGTCAAAGGCCAATTTAGGCCAAACTGGGCAAAGATAAAAAATGTTGTATCTTTCTCATTAAAAAAGAAGAACAAAGATACAGATTACAAAGACACATAATATGCAAATAAAACAAACAGTACTTTATTTCCAGGTACAATAGATGTATTTAGCAGAAGCATTCAAGAAACTGAATGAACAAATGTAAAAATTGTATATAGACTGATTCCTAAAGCAACTGTATTAAAGTTTTTCAGTCAAGAATAGTGAGTGATTTTTCTCTGTTTTGTTGTTTTAGTAGTGTTCCTGTGGCTCAGTGGTAAAGCATTGCATTAGCAGCGTAAAAGGTTGTGGGTTCAATTCCCAGGGAACACACATACTAACAAAAAATGTATAACCTAAATGCTCTGTAAGTCGCTTTGGATAAAAGAGTCTGATAAATGCATAAATGTAAATGTATTAACGTTAAAGGAATAGTTCACCCAAAAATAAAATTATGCCATCTGTCTGTCGATTCTGTCATGGTGTTTTATTTTTATACCATCATTTACTCAAAAGATGTTTTAAACCTAAGTGAGTTTCTTTCTTCTGCTGAACGTAAATGCTATTTTGAGGAACAAGGAAAACCAAACAGTTTGCTGGTCCTCAGTGACTTCCATATTTTTCCTACTATCAAAGTCAATGTGGACCAGCAACTGTTTGGTTACCCAGATTCACCAAAAATATCTTATTTTGTGTTCAGCACAAGAAATAAATGAATACAGGTTTGGGACATTATGAGAGTGAGTAAATAATGACAGAAATTAAATTGTAGGGTGAACCATCCCTTTAATGACAGTCAGCTGCATGTTTAATACTGTCCCTTTAAGACCTGCACGCATCTAATATACAGGCGCGCATCCGTTTGTCTCAGCTGTTGTGTTTACTTTCATTTTAGACATAACCAACTGAGTCTATATGTAAACCTTGTGTGTTTTGACCATATTAGCTTAAATCAGGGGTTCTCAAAGTTTACATTCAATGGTCCGAATCTGAATTATCATCAACGTCAAAAGGTCCGAAATTGTTATTACAGAACTTGTTTTTTATAAGCATGCTTATAACTTTATATAACAATTCAACTTGATAGATGCTTAATTATCATATTTATGACGTCACTTGCGTTTACGAAAATTAACCATGGTTTTATACAAATAAAAATAATAAAACTTGGTTACTATACTTAAACTATGATAAACACAAATTAACCATGGTCTTGCTACACTAACCATAGTTTAACCATGGTATTTGTAGATAAACTGGTTATATAAATTGTAATCAATATGCAAAAAAACAACATGGTTACTACACTTTTATTATAATAAAACCATGGTTATTTTTCACAATGGTTACTCAACAGTACTGCATTTTTATACAACTAATGCCCAATAAAGCAGTTCTCATTTAGGCCTACATATTTTATGTTTCTGAAATAGTACTTCAATGTAACCTGCAGTCACTTCGACTGAATTGCTAAAACCTTTCATTATAATTTTATGTATATATAAATATATATATATATATATATATAGAAGCGCGCTGGCTTAATTATCACTTAGTTCAGTAATCAGATGCAGATGCTGTTTTTACCGGTTTTAGTGCCCGCGCTTCTGGTGTATATGCGCTCAGAAAAAGCGGAAGAAACGTCAGCGCAGCAAATGGCGCAAATGAATTACGTTTACCGGGCAAGGCTTGGATGCAAATAATGCACTTTTGCGATCGCGAATAAGTGCAGTGTCCTGTCAGATTAACTATACTATTACCACTGTATGTTGTGTTGTACACTGTTGTAGGACACGCTCCCAGAACTTCAACTGATAGAATGTGCTGCCAGTAACTTGCACGATACTACAACATATAGAATGTGTGCTGTAGCAAAAGTACTACGTGGAAACATTTCTTATCAAAAGTCCAGATGTGGAGATCATTTTTATCGTCCACGATCAAAAATCGTCATATCGCACACCCCTACTGCATTTATAGGTGGTTGAGCAGTGTGTTTAGAATAACTGTTTAGAAATTCCATCCTAAATAGCTTAATATGTTGCTGCCAAATACATACTGAAAAACTAACATGTTAAATATAAAAATATTTAAAACAGCTAGTTCATACTCAGATATAGCAGTCATACATCGCTATTAGGACCGCACGTTCTACTGTGACAAGTTTGCCGCATCAGCGCAGAAGTTACCGGTCTAAACATCAGCCAAGATGAAAATCAAATGTATATTTATTTTAAAGAGCAACAGTTTAACACTAAATATTGGACACAAATAAACACGTTAAAGATAAAAGTATTTTCAGGTAAGTTCATATTTTTGGAGTAAAGTTCAATTAAACAGATATACATCAGTCATACAGCGCTTCGGACCGCGCCCCCCCATGACGAACCTTGTTTTAGACTGAAAACTTATTAACTGCATATTTTTTATAATAACAATGATGAGAATAAGCATCAATATTTTTTGTTGATGTGCTGTCAGGGCCGTTTCTAGCCAATTTGACGCCCTAGGCGAAATCCCTATTGCCCCCCCCCCCCCCAAAAAAAAATACAATAAAAAAAATAAATACATACAAATTAAATAATATTATTAGTATTATTATAATATTTTTTTTTATTCTTTTCAGACACCAGTTTAGTCACATTTAACTTGTTTTTCATAGTAAGGACACTAATTTGTGGAAATAGAGTTCCACAAATCTGAATGCATTATATGTAAATTGACTTAAGATAAACATTTTGCACAATTTATTATGTGTAATATCATTGTGTTGCCACTAGATGCCTGTATAGCCCTATGTACCAATCCCTAGTTGCTAAGACATTGCACATAAATCAATACATTAATTAAATTGTATTATATTTGGATACATGTTTAGATACTATAAATGGCAACTTTTTGTCTTTATCTGTTTTTTGTTCAATTATTTTGTTGTTGTTGCTTGAAACATTGATTTAAACTGTCAGTTAATGCATTAATATTTCAGTCAAACCTATAAAACCCCTTGTTACCCCAAACTACATATACAATCCTGATTAGTGGCATAAAAGTAATCAATGCAGCTATTAATCCTTTGCTACTCATTAACGCGTGAACTTCCCCTTTCAATAACGTGATGCTCTGCCCTCATGTGTATGATGCTGCTCGCAGTAAGTGCTGTGTTAGAAGTGAATGAATTGATTCAGCATTTCGACACCTCCGTAAGGATGCATTAAACTCGACAAAGCAGTTTAATAAAGGATGTATTGATCTCGTGAATTATCGAATTTTACTATACCAATATTTTTTTAATTGGCTGTTAAAGTTTATATGAGAATATTACACGACACGTTGATTCTTTAACAATGTATTGGCGCAAAATCGCACACCTTTTGGACAAATCTCGCAACATGATTTACACAAATACTGCCTAAACAAAATACTGATTTTGTGTACTTTATTTACTGTACCAATATTTTAAATTGGCCTTTGAACTTCGCTTAACTGGATGGCAAAAAAAGCGTTAGCTTGCCAAAGCACTGACAGAGCCATTGATCTAATGCGTTGATGAGCGCTCCAAATGCAAGCATGCAACAATCAAGCAGCAATGACAGCGCTCTGATCCAATGGCATACAGGCATCGTCAGATTGACAGCGCTCTGATCCAATGGCATATAGGCATCGTCAGATTGACAGCGCTCTGATCCAATGGCATACAGGCATCGTCAATTGACAGTAAGTAAGGCATCCAGCAGAATGACAGATCCAGGGGGATCCAGGCAGGCATACAGGATCCAGTCAGATCAGGTACTCTTGTTTGTCAACCCTGTTGTAGAAACGGTACTGTGTGCCGTAAAGAAAACGAAATGCTGCCGGTGCGGTTTCGTCATGTTCATTCATAGCTCGAAGCTGTTCAAGAAGATGTCTAAAAGATGTCTCTTTTTGCACTCTTATCCTACTTTGTAAATAAAGATTATCACCCGGCAGTTCAATTTTGACGTGGGCTTAGTTTTAGAGTCCGTTTTTAAAACATTTCCAATGAGGAGGAGAAGCCTAATGGCCCGGGTATACTTCACTTTCCGAGTTCTGTTCCGTCTCGCAGCTTTCAAAGTATTCTGCCCTGGCAGTGGTGTTCCGAACTAAAGCGTTGACAGATAGTTAACGGAAATAAAGCACCATCACTCGTTCTTCTTGCGCATGTGATGCACACTTTACTTGATTTTCTTGTAAAACTAAAAAATAAATCACAAAGGTAGAAATTACAAAATATCGTAAATAACATAAACTTACACATTTATAAACATTCACTGACATATTTAAACAGCTAAATAAACAATCAAAGTGCATTAGTGACGTGCACATATTCGAAAATGATTGCACAGCTCAGTTAGCATGTTGGCTATCAGATTGCGATGGATTACAGGACAGAACATCAATCTTTAAACATGTCGCTATTGACCACTTTTTATCAAACTAACACAGAGGAAGTATTACAGATGTTTTACAGATGAACTTCTTAAATCAAGGCACAGCTTACAAAATGAAACAAACATTATACAGAAAACAAAGTATACTCAACCGCAGAAGAGTGTGGACGGACTGTCCGCGAGCTGTCTTGACAAAAATGACGTAATGCGGACGGTGCGTGGATGCGGACGGCCGAAGTATACTTTAGCCTTAATCCTCATTTGCACGTGTGTGTGAAGTGCGGCGCTGAGGTGAAATAGCGGGGCAATTTGATAGTCCAATAATAATAGGCCGCCTAATAATAATAATAGTTTTATACATTAATAGGAGAATGAGCATAATATTGTCTTGACTATCGTCAAAGACATTTGCTATCGTCGATACACGATACTATCGGCTATCGGCACAACCCTACTTGAAAGTACTTTTAACAAAACAAGCGCAATTGCGTCCTTTGAAATGTTTTGATACCAGGAACCCCTTTCCTAAAATATAAAGGCAGCTAGATTTTTTATGCATAGAAAATAATATATACTCAAAACATGATAACATAAAAATAAGAAATAATGTTCCATAAATATGTGAAATATATTGAGTCAAAACAATGCCGCATATATTTGCAAGAGAATTTAAGTATTGCAAAATAAAATAATGTTTTGCAAACAAAATTAAAGTATTGCGAAAAATAATGTGCTTTGTAAACATATAAACACAAATAAAAATAAAGAATTTCAAAATATAAATGAAATGGAGCAAAAGTAATGATTTTGCAATACATATTTTCCATGGCCATATCTACTAATTTATTTGCAACGCTGTTTTTAGTTTGCGTTTCAGTCAAGTTTAAGCTTGTGTTACCGTTTTCACCTTTGCACTTCACGTTTCTGCGCATCTCACTTCGTGGCACTGTTTTGACATGGGGGTGGAGTCAAGGGACTGGCCGTGTACAACAGGCCTGGGCATGCCTCCCTGGAAGTGATATCATCGGCCCAAGACGCAGATCACAGCTGATCCAGACACCGTCATTGAGCAGAGGCATGCATGCGGTGGATCGTTTCCTTTTATTCACTAGCTTTACAACATGCATGCTTTCATTTTATTAACTTTATTAACAAATGTATATGTGTATTAGCAGCAGCATTTGCTCAAGTTAAAGAAGTTGTTAATATGAACATCTGGTGTTTATTTCTCTAAATGTGCACACTTTTATAGCATTAAAATGTGTATTGTTTCATTTGGTTAACTAAATGCTTGTTTTGCAATCTTGTCACCTTTCAGCGAAATTCACAGTTTTCACCTTGAAATAGGTAATTCATGTCAATCGGTGTCAAGTCACCTGTAGTAGCGTCCCATGTTGGCAAAGGAATGGACCTGCCCTACTCTGCCTCTGATTGGCTTACCTTAATGTTCTTTCCCTCATCCGAACAATCTCACTCCTGAAGGCAAACTTTTAGACGCTGCAGGCAACTGTCCATATAGATTAGTCCAGCGGTTCTCAATTCCAGTCCTCGCATTTCGTATGTTACTCTTATCGCTTCAGACGTTTGTTCTATTCGAACGTAAGTATAACATAACCGAATGATGGCATTTATTAACAGAACAGTCCGTCAATTATCAACTGCTCATAAGGTTAGGACATTTCTATTTAAAAATGAGCATGAACATTCATATTTTTTTTATAAAAAAACTTAACAGTTTGATTAATTAATCAATGAATATTAGGCTTAAAACATATTGCGCGTTAAATAGAATATCATTCTTAAAACATATTACGCGTTAAAACATATTGTGAACAGCATGAATGATGGCACTTATTATGTGAACATTAATTTTAACGTCTGTATTCATAACAATAACCTATTTCATATATATATATATATATATATTTATTTTATTATTTTTTTTATTAACATGTTCACATGTTCGGGAAGAAGACGAAGTGCAATCTGTTCACAATTAGTCCGGGGAACATTTAATTGACACTTGGGAGATATAGAGCCCTGCAGCTTCTCAGAATTCTCCGCCTGAGTCCGAACGGAGCCCGTGTCTTTCTCTCTCTCTATCTCTCCTCCCCATTACAAAGCTGCTGTTGCAGCCATTAATAATAGTTCCGTTTTGATTTTTTGGCTCTAATAGAAAGGATTACACTTAGAGTTTCTTTATTAATTTCTCATCCAGATTCACTGTCAAATATGATTGGAACATTTTATGTTTTTTAAATTCAAGTTTTTGTTTTTTAAAATACCAAGCGGCCAGCGCAAGTTTGATCAGTTTATCCTTCTCAAATAAATAACTAAATAAATAAGATGAACGTCATAATATTTTAAGAATAAAGTCAAAATTACGATAATGAAATCATGTTGCATTGGGTGAAGTTAAAGTGAAAATTACACCATACTCCCAGAAAAAAAAATCCATTTCATTTCTTGACATAATGTCTTTATTTGGGATTGAGCCTTTGACCATGAGGGAGGAAGTAATGTATGTGCAGATTTTGCACAAGTAAGTGATAGCAGAGGAAATTATGTAAGAATATGACGATAGGCCTAACTGTCTGTTGGACAGATGCTTTTTAATAAGCAAATGCAATGATTATGTAGAGTGAGTGTTAAGATGGTTATCTAGGTCGACCTCAAAGTCCATTATTACATTTTCAAAAACATTGTGGATGATATATAAAATGTATTTTATATTTGCGTAATGGGAAGAAAACCAAACACATTTCAGTGATAATTCCTAATTGCTTTTTTATGCAAATGTTTTAATCTAAGTGGGTAAACAACCAGTACAATTGAGCCATGTGTTCGCTTTAAATAAGGCTGCTTGAATAGGCTTACCTATAGTGAGAAGTCATCTGTATCCGATAAACCTGTTGGCATAGCAACTGTGGCCATCCTCCGCCTGTGTGGAAACCGCTCATCAGTTACCTTTCTGTGTCCCTGGGAACACACATACAGTTGTTCAACAGTTCATACAGTTGTTCAATATTTTGGAATAATTTTTTGTCATAATGCATTTTGAGGATTGCCTTATCTGAAAAGGCCAAAATGATCTTTGGAGGCAGCATAATTAAGGAACCTACTTGACACGTGGCTTAAAATTCTGCCTCTGTAGCAAGGTCATTTGGTTTTGGAATATAGGGTTTTTGTGACAAACCAAGCAGTTGTCAAAGGGAAACTAAGACCCCAAAAGGTCTCAAATCTCCTTACAACATGGCATTCATCTCATCTTATCTGATTGGTCTTTGTTGTTTTCTGCAGAAGTACAGACACCATGATGAAGACACAGGATCTCCACAGGAGCAGAGCTCGCCCCAGTTCACGGATGAGGCTTCTGGGCCAGAGCTGGTCCAAGTGGCTGAGAAGAACCTCTCCCAGATTGAGAACGTCCATGGTTATGTGGCACATGCACATATCTCCCCAATGAAGGTAGGTCCTGGTCTTGGAATCTAGACTTCCTGATCAGTTCACATATTTTAACATTTGCGGTGTTGTCAATCACCTCGTTGTCCAAATTCTACCAATACTGATTGTTATAACTCTGTGTGCCTCAGTCATTACACACACAACACACAAACACCCTTTAGTTTTTAGAATGATTTCCCCTCCTTGGATTATTTCAAGAAAACAGTCAGACAGCCATAAGAATTGCTTTTGTATGGTCAACTTGTTGATTTTCTTTACCACATGCGATCAAAACGAATGCTTTTGTCTTGAGCATACTAGGGCTGTGCGATATGACGATATATATCGGATGGACGAAATAAAAAGTCTATCGTTTCATATTATGTTCTATCGTTTATATCGTGGTGTCGCAAAATACATTGTTTCCGGTAATACCTTTTCATCATTTGAGTGACTGCGATCTTTATACGCCGCCCACCACGCGGTATGAAGGGGAGACAGAAGCAGGTGGAGATGAGAACGACCAGCTAGGACACAACCAGGAGCTCGTTCCTAAACGAGAGACTACATCTGTAGCATGGTCATGCGTTTTTAAGCACTGCAGTTTTAAAACAACCGATTTTAAGCCGTTGAAAATCAAACAACAAACCTTTATGCGTGTGCCGTCTCTTTCTGTGTGAAAGGAGCGCGCCTTTTCTTTTTTGCCGACTTTGAACAATTACATAAACACACTTATATGCGTCAGAATCCCCGTCTTTGCAAGTATCCTCAAACACAGCGATTTGGGTCTTAAGAGCGAGTAAACGGCAGAAAGAGAGAACGCAATGTAACAGTGTATTAGATCCGGACTTCGGTCATAAAGGGGAAGCTGTCCAATATTCGTTCTGTCTTCCATTTATGTTAATCATAGCACACCGCTAGAAAATCTCTCACTGCTCTTGACTAAATCACTTTTGTAACTTTAATGAGAATAAATAAAAAATAACAATAATAATGATATATTTATAATTTTTATAGAATCTATACATAATACACGTGTTAATTATATCTATCATAGATAGATAGATATAATTAACACAGTGAAGACTAATTAATTTACACAATGTATGTAGTGTTTCTTATTTATTGTAGTTTTTGTCCTATTGCAATTAGTTTCTTATCCTTATTTCATCACTGACTGTTTATTTATCTTCAGTGAGGTTGAGTTATTTTTTCTCTCTCTCTTTAGGCTTGTATTAGTTTGATATTGACATTGGTGACAAGGATTATGAAAATTATATGGTATTAAAGATTTTAATATAATAAAAACCTTTTTAAAAGAAAAAATTGCTACATCGTGATATATATTGTTATCGTGATATAACATTTGTCATATCATGATATAAGATTTTGGTCATATCGCCCACCCCTAAAGCATACTATTCGGTCAGGATGAAAAAATGTTGGGCCAATAGAATGATAGGCTCTTAATTCACCAATGCACTTGGTTCAATGGAAATCTCATTATTAGTGTGGAGAGTCCTTAAAACGCAGAGGGGTTTGCAAGGCCCACAGGCTGATTTATAATCTGTTGTATTGCTCAATGGATATCGATCAAATGAAAGACTGGCATAGTGGAAAAAAAAACATGTATTGCTACCCTCACTTCTTTCAAAGGCTTAATGTTTATTAGAGTTATACATAAAACATGGGACATGTATTTAATGCTTTTAGATGAGCGGCTTTGAAATGTATATTGATAGTTACTAGCAATATCATTTACTGTTGTTCCAAACCTGTTTGAATGACTTGGAACTTAATTATCAAGTTCTCAAGCTATAAAATTAAGAAAGCAAGCAAGCACACAAAAAAAGTGGTCCATATTACCTGAGCATTAAATTCCAACTCTTCTGATATCAGAAAATGACTGAAATGTAGTTTGTTGTTTATTGAAAGGTTTTGCACAGTATATGGGTGAGTAAATGAAATGGGGGGGGGGGATTGACCGTTCGCAGGGAGCTTGATTGACAGGCGATCTGACCAATCAGAACACGGATATTATGTGTCGCCGCTGCTATCCACAATCTTATCCACCATGCTCAAACAGCAACATTACACACTAACTAACATTTAAAAAAGTGAAATCGCAATCAACCACCCCTTTAAAACATTTTCATATGTTTCCCATTATAGTGTTTTCTCAGAAAATATTTAAATGCGCATAACTTCGGTGGACTTAAACTTGAAAAATTGTGTGTTCCGTGATTGAAATGTGATTATTTCTGATGTTTATTCATGGTCATTTTGTGCTTTACGTAAATATGAAAAAAAGATCGGTTCACGTGTGAACTGAGACAATACAGTGATCTGTCACGAGTCACACACTAAAGAGCCACAAATCTGTTTGAATTTCTTTAAAAATGACTACATTTGAAAGCTGAGAGTCCTGAGACCTTTTTTCATACCAGAAGTAACCTGCTCTGTCTTGCCTGTCGGCATGTTGTCAGATTTCTCTTTGCTCTGTGATGTATTTTTCACTGCGTGAGAACATGAGGTGTAGTGTGAGAGTGGAATTGTTTGTCAGGGATGGCAACAGAAGGAGGGTGGGTCTTTGTGAACAGTCAATTTACCATATACACGGAGTGCTAGTTAGAATTTCTGGATAAAGATAAGCCAGTTTGTAATCATCTGGTGAAGCTCATTTTATATTTGCTATATATAGGTAGAGACACTCACAGAAACCTCTCCTGCGTCATTCTTATCAGAAACTGAGAAACAAAATAATTACAACACCGTAAATAATGAAACCAAGATTAACATACAGTTTCATGTTATTAAAAACATAATTTTATATGCTGAGTCTGGTAATCCCAGGAAAGTACCCAGACAATGCTGACAAATAAACATTATCGTGACTGTTTAGGCAGTTAGGCTAATCTCTTAAAGTGCCCCTATTATGCTTTTTTGAATATTACCTTTCATGCAGTGTGTCATGTAGCAGTATGTGAACATAAACTTTCTGCAAAGTTGTGAAGCCGACAGTGCACGATAAATAGTTATTGTCTATCAAAAAAAAAGAGTCTGTTCACAATCGCCTTAACGAGTTGTTAGGAATTCAGTTAGATTAGAATAGGATTATTCTGTTACGGCTGTACACGAAGTAACACATTTGCATAATGTCCGCCCATGGCTGTCATTCATGCTATACGTGGTAGACCAATCACAGCAGTGAAAGGTTTAGAGAGAGTGATTCTTTTAACCGCTTCGCACGAGTCGTTTAGGAATCATTTAGAAATGAGGTCAAATTAAAGCTAATTTAAAAAACAAAAAGTGTTTTTTGACCTTGCATGCATGTTAAACCTGTTTTAGGACACTCATAAAACAATATTAGCAACCTTGGCAAAAATGGCATAATAGGGGCACTTTAAACAACATCGTAATGATATGCTCATGATCAATATCTTACCTTCAAAGCCATTAAGACATTTGTACAATTTTAAAGCCTTTATTATTTCTCAATTCTACAGATGTGCAGTAAAATTCACTCTGTTAAAGGTTCACTTTTCATTCATAAAGACGACATGAAGAAATGTGCCAAAAACGTATCTCTTGGCGAAAAATAAAGACTTTTTAAGATGAAAATTAAATTACCGTTATAACCAGGAGATGGCAGCAGAGGATCAATAATTGGTTGCAGCTGCCATTTCAACTCCCTATTTTCACGTCTTGCTTTTTGATTCATTATAAAATAAATGTAATACTTTATCGCACTGAAGTGTAAAGAGCAAGTGCAGGAAGTCACAAAGTCACTTAAATGCATATAGTTAAATACAAATTACATAAGTTGGTATAACAATTAAATAATGCATTCAATATTTTGACATGTTTAGATTTAATTTAAAAACTACATTGTTTAAGTTTCAACAGACTTGTTGCTGCCGTAGTTTTGTTAGTCTGAATTTAGTCTGAATCACTTAATGAACAGCTCTATTTTTGACATCAGCTCGTCAGATGATCCATTCCGTTGCCACTGTCATTCATAGCAATGACAAAGCAATGATTGGGGTTGAATGCTTAGGGATATTTTGCTCAGTTTTTTGGGGGGTTTAGGAAATAAAATACCTGGAATCAGTGTAACAAGTACCCCAGGCACATCGTTTCTCCATTTTTGAAGCACAAACCCTATAAAATTGATGCAATATTCACGTCTAATGTTTCTCTATGGCGCTGAAACCTAAAGATGTCCGAGTTCCACTCCCCGTGCAACTGATACTCGACTGCCATTGGTTAGTCTGCCTTCGAGGGGAGGGGCTTACCGATATGTCCATTTTATCTTTTACCGATTCGCATTGATTCACAGTTTTCAAAAATCGATTTTCTATTTTTTATCTAATATTAAAAATTTATTTAACTTTGCGATAGTTCTTAAAGTTATTAACATGTTACAGTGATTAAGAAACATGCCAGGTGATACACTGTTTCTGTGTGCTGAGTGGAAGGCAGCATGGTAACTGTGTCCAGAGACTACGAATATGCTGTGAGGTGGAAAGTAGTTATGCATGTGTGAACATTTACAAGCACTCGTCCTGCTCCTGTTGTGCTCCAGTGCTCTCTTTTGCCTTTAGATTTATGATCCCACCGCTCCCCTTCAGTCCTGATCAGAGCCTAAGCCAGAAGCATGCACACAACAAACCATAGATGAGAAATAACACCTGACACTTCTCATAACCTTTACTGCTCACACTTAAACGGGCACCTTTTCATTCCCTCAGCCCCTTCACAACCTGCCATCCATCTCAGACACACCCTTACAATACAGTTTTGCCCCAGGCTTATCTGTAAGTCACCTCCACATCTCCTCAGATAACCTCTAAACAGCACCCAACCCATTGTGCCATATGAGGCCCCACTGTATATGCAGATATTTCTGGTATTTCTGCTGTAATCATGACAAAGTTGCTTGTATTCAAACTTTTTATTCATATATTCAAATTAATTAAAGTGATTAATTCAATTAATATATTATATTAACCATGATTGACTTGATTGCAATTCAAGAAGTTCTCTTCAATTTTCCAGGAATGCGTTCTTCAATAAAAAATAAGGTTAAAGGTGCTGTATTGAAGGATTGACAGATTGACTGATGTAGGATTGAACTAGGTATTGCAGTCTAAATTCAAAATATTGGAGAGGGTTTTTATGCTTTAGTAGAGTCAAAATCCTACGTGCAGCACCTTTAAATAAAAAGTAATTATGAGAAAATAAAATAAATATCAATGAATATTATTTAGGTAGATTATTGAAATATATTAATAACTTATTCATTTGCATACTTTAAGTTATCCTGCGGTTCCCTTGGAAATTTGCTTAGGCCCCATAGTTAGTTCTGAGAACCACTGCTTTAAACGGTGCTCCTACCCTGGGCTACTGTCTATTAATATTGTAACCACTGCAAACATTGTGTTGAATATGTCTACTGAATAGGGCTAAAACGATTAGTTGACATTATTGAAAATGTCGACGACAAAAAAAAAGTTGACAAATATTTTTGTTGATGAATAGTTGATAGATCTCATCTGACCCAATGTAAGGGCCTGCAATAATACGGTTTGACCAGTGTGTAGCAAAAAACTGTAATTCAGGCCACACCGCTGCAATCCAATTAAAGACATACTTCCAAAAACTTTTGTCCACAAAATCAGAGCCACATGATTCAACCAAAATGGAGAAATATACAGAAGGAAAAAAACATAAACCAATAAAATATATCATAGACCACTGCCACACATTATGACTGTTAAAATATGTAAGGTTCTTAAAATCTAATAATTTCAGATTATTTCAGGTTGTAAAATGTCATTTCCACATTTGTAAATAATTATTAATTCATGATAGTGGTAAAATATATATTCTTAAACTATATTAAGGTGCAGTAAAGGCACAAAAATAGTATAATAGTTTTTCAAAACCATATGAAATAAAAGTACATTTCTAAACATTGGCACTCATTCTGAACATTTTAATTGTTAAAATTAAAAGTTAATTAAAACAATTAACATTGTTCAAGCTCTTAGATATTATTGCCTCTGTAATTTATCATATAACAATTTGGTAAGGATACTTTGTGAGGAAAACATTTAGAGGTTAGTTAATCTGTGGTGGATTCCATTGCCACCTTCTGTTGTGTAGTAGTCATTGCAATTGTACATGCTGTTTCTAGTGGTGGTGTATCAATATAAATACCTTTGCTATGTGTTCATGCATTAAAGCATTGGTCTCAAACTCAATTCCTGGAGGGCCACAACTCTGCACAGTTAAGCAGGTGTGGTTGGAGTTGGTTGGAGCTAAACTCTGCAGAGCTGTGGCCCTGCAGTAATTGAGTTTGAGACCACTAAATTACAGGGGCAGTTCTCCCCCCAAAATGAAAATTGTCATTTAGTTATCCACAAGTTGTTCCAAACTAGGGGTGTGCGATATATATCGTCTGCGATATTATCGTAATTGTTGTTTTAACGATGTGCAATATCGACAATATTACAATATCGAGTTTTTGCAAAACCCCAACTAACACCTACGAAGAGTGCATACATTAGCCTGCGTGGTGATGGAGTTAAACAGTGCACGCGCGCAATTAGAGTTTTCTTTCATTGTATGAAGTCGATAAAATGCATTAAGAATGATGAAATTCAAGAATGGTGGCATAAAATGTATATATTTACGGATATAGTTAAAATCACAGAAAGGTGCTGTTTTTTTCAAAAATAAGATGATACAAATTTGATTTATTTTATGCAACAGTTCAATGAACAATCATTTAATATTAAGAGACTTACGTTTTAACGTTTCTTTTCGCCGAAAAAAAATGATTCCAAACAGTTTTGAGTCTCAGTGATTCGTTCCTGAATGATTCAATCGTTTAAATGATTCGGTTCAGTCGCAACGACTCATTATTAACAGTGTGCTGCCACCTGCTGGCGGTTTAATTTCACATTTAGTATATTTTCATTTTTTTTTTATAATTTTAAATATCAGTTTCAATGTTTTATGTTTAAAATGTAAAAAAATTATGCATGACAAAGCACTCCATGTCCCTCTGAGCTGCATTAAACAGTGTGTGAATACATCTAAACACTTCTGCAACTTTGCAGTTTCATTTTGAAATTTTAATGTAAATTGTGTATTACTTTTTTTTTCTCACTGACTCTTTTAGAAACAAAATTGCATAAAGGTAAAAATATATTAAATAAAAGATATTCATCATGATGTGAACTCTGAAGAATATCATAAACTGCAGCTTGCACGGTATTCAGATATCAGCACTTAAGCATCCTTGTCATTTTTTTTTTCAATATCACACCAAACTTGTATGAATTTATTACTTTTGCTGAACATAAAATAGGATATTTTAAGAAATATATTTTGAAGAAAGTGGGGAACTCAGATTATTTATTTATTTTGTTTGCGAACTGTTCTTAATGGTTTTCATGGAGATGGGAGTGATATTGGTATGGTCCATTTAGGTTTTAGGCTGACATTCTGTCCCAACATAAATGAATGTAAAGTATACTTTTGTCTTCTGTCTTTTAGTGTGTTTCATCAACTTAAGCTTGCATTCCACTCTGGAGTTTTGATGACTCTCAGGAACTGCATTTTGGGTATCATAGGCCTTCAAACACGCATGATGCCTCAAAATTCTGTCAAGGTGAATATTTCACTAGCTCTAGATCCTTACTTCCCATTTGTTCTATTGTCTGTCTCTTTTTATCTTCTTCTCGTGATGATGTAATGTTGGCACTTTCAAGTCAAGCTTGTATTGTAATACAGTGAGTTCATGCCCCTCTGTAGGTTGAGGCGCTGGAATGCATCTTCGATGGGTCATCCACTGTAGTGAACGAGGAGAGTCCTCCGTCTCCTACTACTCCTCTCTCCAACCCATACCCTCAAAGTCCTGTGACCGTCCAGGTAACAGTCTCTCGTCTGACTTGGCAAGCATCTCTATGTGCTTCTGATGTAGTACCTGCAGCTTGCCAGTTCTGTGTTTGTCGTATGGCTGTCCGTCATGTGCAGTCTGGTGTCGGTCATCTCCATGTGATCAGCGTGACTGGTCGATGCAGCTTTTCATCATTTATGATGATTTGAATACATTTGATCAGACAGGCTTAATGCTGTCACTAGAGGGTACAGTACAGCTCTTGCATTGTGCCTCTCATTGTCCGTCCTATTTGTATTTATGCAATACTTCATTTTGATAGGTGCATGGGCCTGCTTGAATCTACACACATGGGTTCTAGTTAAATGATAGACTTACGGTAGCTTTGCTGTTGCATTTCTTATCTGTTGGTGCATGCCGTCATGCATGGAAGCCCCTTTGCTTCCACAGCGCATGGCCAATGTTTTTTTGAGCTTCAGGATCTTGTGCTGAAGATTTTGATTAAAGCCTGATTACTGCATGAAATGGTCATTATATAAGATGAATAGCAAATTCCTCGTTGACTTTTCTGGTCTTGGGATTTATGAGGTGGATGTGCTTATTCAGGCCTGAAAACAATTTGCAATTTTTTTTTTTGCCACACTTATCTAAGAATGAGGCGGTGTTATGGGTTTGAGGTGAAGCTGTGTCCTTCAGTCACTTTTCTCATACAAATCATGAGCCTTGAGCTGCCTCCCATTTCCCGTCAGTGACATCAGTCCTGATATATCTCCCCATGTCGCAAAGTTGAATGGCTTGATCGCACATTCAAGGAAGCATCAGGAGAGCACGACGAATGCGAAGAATTCAAGGTGCCAGAGCACCGTCCCCTACAATCCAGGAATTTTCACAGGCACAGGGAAGCATGTTACCCTGCCTCATCTCCAAGACAATATGAGGAAAACATCGTGTCAGAGAGGCACAGCATTGGAGTAGCGTCTGCATCGGAAGCCTCTGGACTAATTTATTTCAGGCAATCAGAGAGGAGCGCAGTCAGTGCTAGCCAAGTCAAGCACCCAGTCTCACTCTCAGCTTCCTGCTGACTCATTTTGAGCTGGAAGAGACGAACACAGGCACCTGCAGCATCTGCACTGAGCTCGCATCCCACCACTGCACAGCCGCGATCGCATCAGCGTGCCAGGAACTGCATCAGCCACAGCAGTGAGAGAGAGAGAGAGAAGGTGAAACGAGTAGCGTACAGGGGGCTACACAGACTGTGAAGCGCTTTATTTCTGCTGCAGTTTGTGTACGTCAGGCAGCCAGTATTTTTTATTTTTTTTTTGCCCTGCGTTCTTCTCTTTGTAGCTACCTGCACCGTATGTTTTTGTCGCTGGCCCACACTATGTGTCGAAACTGGCTTTGAGATGCCTGCGTAAGAAGAGGTGGAGGGGGGGGCAGGTCAGAGTCGGGAAACGAGTTCTATTTCACCGAAGTGTGTACCCCTCTCATGCACACTCCAGCCTCAGCCCACAATGCTCAACTCTGTGTGGTATGCTAAAAAGATGGGTCGCCGGATCATGGGTACCCTAAGGAGAACCAAGAGGCGGCGTCTGCACTTGTTGGTAGGTCTGGAACTCCGCAACAAGAAAATGCTGCGTGTCAATCACTGCAGTGAATACAGAACTTGCTCTCGGTAAAGCAAATGATAAATGCTTAAACTTAGTTTTCGATGTTGATGTAAGTTACTTGATTTGCTTTGTATAAAACAATGTATTGTGCATCATTTGCAATTGCGTTAATCTGATTCATAATAAGTAAAATGTCCTTCCACTCAAAAGACTGAATGGACTATATAATCGCACCTAAGATTGAGAAGCTAGGTGCATTAACAAAACAGAGGTGCGTCATTTTATTGTTAGTACGTCATTGAGTCTGAAAGGCATTGATTTACAGACCGTCTCGTAAGGCCACGGTAAATCCATTTGTTTTGTTGCGTGAAATATGAGCATTGTTCTGCATTACATTGTAGCAGTAACCTGCGTGAGTGTGTGATATCTGGCACGTCATTGTGTTTCAATGAGAAAATGTGAAAGCACATATCTCTTCCCTCTGCTGCCTGGCAACCTGCGTGCCTCTGTCATGCAGCAGTGCTTGCAGTGTCTTACACACACACACACACACACACACACACACACACACACACACACACACACACACACACACACACACACACACACACACACACACACACACACACACACACACACACACACACACATGCGCTGCACAGAATGTGTACGTTCCAGACATGACTGGCAGCGATGCTTTGCCACTAATCTTATCATGGTTGTTGAACACATTGGAAAGCTTAAGCTCATTTAACTGGTCAAATTTACTGTTATGGTCCCTAGTCGCCAAATGATGCTTGTAATTTGTCATCAAAGGCATGTTACTTGTTTAAATACCCACATGTTGGTCCGTACCTATTGCTGGGTTGTTAAAAGGTACTGTTTGCTTTTATTCCAGTCCTGTATCAAGACACCGATACTTTGCAATTGGCCTCTTTACATTTTAGTCATGTAAATAATGTAACTGCTACATTATCTGGATAATAAACCCTGCAGATAACAAGTCATTGTTCAGGTTGAAGACGTGGGGTTTCAAAGAAGATAGTTAAAAATGTTTCATTTAGATAAAGGGTAATAAACAACCCCAGTGTTTGGCTGTCCACAGATGTTCTGTTAGCATTAGGCCTCTGAGGAAACTGCACACAGAATTCCTTACAAAACTCAACAAATATCCACATAATTGGGACGTGTGTCGTTAAGGGCTGGTTATCGATACAGATTTCTCTATTTGATTCTGATTTATAAGCTCTCTGTTTGATGTGATTTTTTTTTTTTCAGATTCATTAGTAATATTACAGTTTTCTTTATTTATGAAAACTATTCAGGGAAGTATAATATAGGTCTAGCATTTCAATAAACAACTATATTTACTCATAAATAATAATTTTCAAAGGGAATTTTTTTTAGCTATTGCCTTGTTGACAGCGCTACAGCGCTTAAAGTGACACACTAGTCAGAGTCCCAACTTGTGGTCCTTTCCTGATTGTGCTCTCCTCTCTTTTCCTCCATCACTTCTGTTCCACAGTCCTCGCAAATAGAGACGAAAAGAGACAAAAATATAATTTTAAAAAGATGTTATTAGTTTATTAGAAATCGATAATTCATTTTGTGAATCAAACTACACTGGTTACATAGCATGTTTTTATTCACTGAAAAAGAAACTGCTCATAAGTTATTTATTCTTAAATCAAAAAACAATGATTACGTTCCATGTTTTTGAATGCAATACACAAGGAAATAATGTAGAAAGATCTAAAAGTATCTTAATATAGTCAAAAGATCTGTGAATGTCAATTTTTTAAATGCAAGAAAAGTTTGCTGATTCTGTCTGGTGGATTCTGCATCCAGTTACTACCTGAAAAATGTTGTCTTCAAAATGCTCTCCTCAAATAAGGAGCTTTGATGGAGAAGGTACAGATAGGCTGATGAAGTTCTGAATATATATCTATAAGGGATCATGTACACTGAAATGAAAAAAGACATTGCAATTGAATTAGAACTTTTATAAGCAGATAAAATGATATTGGCACATTGCTCTTCAATATATTTCAGCTCTTCAAGGACCTACATTAGACAATGCATTTGTTTGAGTTGGGAACCTGTTAATTATGGATTGAGTTTATGGATTGAGTTTTCTCTTTTGATCAAAGAAATTTCATGGGTCACAATTGTGGCCAAGGTTGTCATTAGCAGCAGTTCTTTCATGTTTCCTGAACAGAACAGGCTTTTATCAGACACCAATTCAAGAGAAAAGGTGGTGACAGGAATAGCAAAGACAACATCTATGGATCTTGACCCTGCTTTCAACATCTAATGAGAAGCTGAGCAGCAGCCTGACCCTGTCAATGGCCAGCCTAATTTGTGTTCCATTGTGTGCCCTATGGAAGATTTGAAAACTGATATCCAATGTTAGTTGCCCATTGTAGCTGTAGAAAGAGTTAGTCGGTACCTTCGTGCAGTAGCTGTTACAGTTGCACCCACACATTTTTTGTTATCTCATTCTTTTACTCTTAACGTGTTAACCTGGTCAGATCCATCCGTTACTACTACTGATGAGCATTTTCTGTGCTGCTCAGTGCTGCATTGTGCTGGTCTAAATGTAAGTTAGAAAGGTGACAGGCTTGGTTCTGAGTGGCGGCTCTAAATGGGTTTTGCTGGCATCTTATTAGACATGCACACAGTGTATTCAGAGGTAATTTGGAATGTATTATTGATGTCCTGCCATATCTATTGGCAATCTTTTCAGAAGGAGGAGCTTTAGCATTGTTGTTTGAGATGCTATCTTACCCTCTAGATCAATAGTTAAAGCTAAATCCTGACAAGCCAATTCTTCAGTTTAATTCACTGTTGTTTATGTGCAAAGGGCTTTATCTGATTACATGGAGGCATGCACGACTATCAAAGTGCTCGAGCCAGCATGGTGTTGACAATGCGAATGATAATGTTTTCGTACCATCCAGTCCCTGCTGTAGGCTCTAGTGCACTAATGAATATGTCAACAGATGATGCCGAAGAGCATGTTTACTGTGGCTTCTGGTGCAAGACAGGGGACCGGAGCCTGCACAGGAAATCCTGCTGGCTCTCTTAGATGTGCGAGCAGTTGTCATGGCTTTAAGCTCCCAAGGGAGTGGAGGCAGAGCCTGGTGATAAAATCAGCCATCTCATCCGGCACCTGTGGCACACCTACAAAACTGTTGTATGGAAGAGGTATCTTCTAAGTGCCACTGTTAAAGGTCGGGCACTGCATCCATATCAAATGGTAATCCGGACCTGGAGAATACTTCATACCTTTCTGTGTTTTTTCAGTTATTGACAAAAACTTCTACACTTTTGATAATATGAGAAAGCCTTCTTGGAAGACTGGAGATTGAATGTCATTGCAGAATGAAGCATGTTTGGGTCCAGTTTTCACTTGGCCTCATTTTTGGACACTCTGAAGCATTGCTGGTTGGGCAGAGTGACATTCCCAATTGGACTTGGACAGGCAGCTGTTAATCATCTGATGGCCTTTAAAGTTACTATCTTGGAATCTGTTTGAATTGTGCAGATGGTTTCAGGTGAACAAAGTAGTGCCAACTCGTAATTTGTCCAGCGACTGATCAGGATCTTTGAGTTTGTATCCCCAGCATCTTGAGGCTAAAAACAGCAGCTAGCTTTGTGTGGAATATTTTTCTTTCTTCTCTTTTCTTCATTCTCTCTGCATCTGAATCGAAGCAGTGTTGGGAGGTTGTTGCTGTTTCGCGGAGTAAGTCTTGGACAGAATGGAGTATCTAGGATCATGACTACACAGCACACTAGAGGCTATGTCCTGATGAAATCCCCCGATATGTCTGGCACAGGAAGCCACGCTCATAATTAAGGAAGTTGTTTGGAAAAGCTCTTAGACTTTGGCTAGATTTGTTTTCCTGTCTTTGTCATCAACACACTCCTGAGAAGTGACTGGCGTGCATCTATAGTGCATTTGCAGTGATGAACTACATCTTCGGTGGAAACACCTTGTACTCCAGGGGAAGTCGAGGCTGCAGCACAAGTTCGGTTCATGGTGGCTCATCTGGACACAAGCACAGACAGTGGTCCACACGTAGTTCCTCTGAGGAGACTGCAAAACAGACGCCGTCCCGTTGGCGCCATGTTCTCGCTACCCTCACCCGGCTCAATACCTTCACTGATTGCATCGTATCAAGGACAAGTCGGGTAAGTTCTGCAGGCTCATGCACAGGTGCCATAGGACACAGACTTCAAGCGATAATGTTAGCTTTCAACTCATATGTGGCAATGACAAGTTCTCTCTATCAAATTAACTTGCTTGCTACGCATGTGCATTTCAGGGTTTACTGCCAGTCTACAGTTTTCAGTCATGGTTGTTACAGTTGAGCTAACAGTTTTTGTGATTTGCATTTTTTTTTATTCTAAAAAATTCTTACAAATACTTAAATATCGAACTTCTTAGTTTCATTGCATGGATTCAAGTCTGAGCTCTGCGGTATAACAGTGACTTTGAAGCAAATGAGGCTCCACTTTGCAGCACTGATGGTTGCAGCGGAGAAAGTTAGTTGTCAGATGACAGGCTGTATGATTAGTTATCCTAATAATAGTTTTTTAATCGGTGAGCTTTACCTTATACTGTGTGATCAACGCATATGCTAATATGCACAGATAATGCCACTACATGTGGTTGCAGAATTTCTTGCCCAAACTCTTGTTCCTTCGTAATTGTAGTCAGCTGAATATGACTTGATATAATAGCAGCAGTTCAGCTGAAGTTCAGAGAGATAAATGAACCGTCAAATCCCCCTTATACAGTCTAAAAGAAACAGATAAGTCTCTAAAACATCTTCAATTAAGTAATTAATTTCAAAGAACTTTTCAGTTAAACTTCTCAGGGGTGGACAAAATGACCAAAATCTTAAATATTGTAATTTATATGTATATTATCACCTGTGGCAGTGATACACATCATCACCAAATAATTAAGATTGTTACTTCTACAAAGTGTTATAAATTGAACAGAAGATTTCGTAATCCCTCATATGGTGATATAACACATGAACCATCTTACCAACATACAACTACAAGTATGTCCAATTTATCTGCATGCATACAGAACACTCACATAAAATAAACACTAAATATAAGCAAATCTCAATTGCTTTGTTTTTTATCTTTGCCAAACTATAGCCCGGTTCTATTTTTTGTTTTTAAATGTAGACAATTATTGTGAACATCAGTAATTTCTCAATAAAACTACTTAGAAACTAAGTATCGTGAAAAACATTTTACAAATAAAATTGACTTGTGAATTTCACTATAATAGTAGCAACAGCAACTAGTACTAAGTTATGAGTAAAAAAGAAAAAGTTTGTTGCATTGACAAAAAAAAAAAAATTGTCATTACTGTAATTCAAAAACATTGTGTTTTATTTTTAAGTAATTCTTCATAAAAATAAATAATTACGTGATAACAGTATGATGTTTAAAGTATTTATATAAAAGTAAAAATCATTGTTCAGACACAATGGGTTTCATTACTGTATTATAAATTCATAGTATAATTTTTTTTTCTAAAATAGGTTTGATCTTTAAGCTAAATTGATTTTTTGGTGATGTTCACCCTAGTGCTATGTCATATGAAGTGTTTCCTAACAAAATCATGATCCTAGCATATGGGAAACTGTATACTTAATTTACTTTGTATGTTCTGTTTAAAATGTACAGGTGTTGGTATTATCTGTAGATAGTTGTGATCATCAAAGCTAAATTTTCCAAGAACATTTTGTTGGTTGTGTGGCCAGTAGATGGCACTAGAACTGCATTGTTTCCTGAGGTGAAATGGCGTGCTGCACAGTTGATCCAAATCCTGACTACATCTTTGCAGTTTTGGATTAAAACCTCTCAGCTGCACCTATGACTAGAAGTTGGTTAAAAAATGGTCTACAGAGAGCCACAGAATTATTATTAATATTACCATCTTACTATTTTTATAATATTTTTAAAGCATTCAAAGGGTTAAAAGCTGCACTTTTCAAATTATGAATGAATAGACTGATTCTCTCTTCTTCGTTCTGAAATCTAATGCTTTGTGCTTGGCACTGTAATATTACGTTATTAAAATGCACTGCTCATTGTATTCAAGTTCATCCCAGCTGACATGCGTACTACTCTAAATGCTGAAGCAGTGGTTGTTAACAGCTTGGTGCACTCACACTCATCAATTCTAATCCACTTATAAAATCAGCCTCTAATCCAATCACCATGACCATGAGTTGTCATGTTAACGCTGCTATTCTAGGCCATTTATCTATTTATAATATTCCCAAAGGAAAGATACTTTGCATCTATACACTATGGCAAGCCATCTGTCACAAAAGTGGTCATATGCAATATGCATTAGTCTGTGTGGTGCTTTATATGATATATTTCCTTATTAGGTTACCCTGATTGAACAAAAAAAAATTTCAAACATCAAAATATATTCAGATTAATTTTATTATATAGAATATCAAATTCAACCTGATTATGATATCACACAACAACACAGAAACGATTCCCCTTAAACATCATGCCGACTCCAGAAGCGCAGGGAGGTCAGATATTATTAATTATGTAGATGAGGAGCTGTTTACTATATGGATCCCCCTCACACTATGTTACAGTTGCTCTGTGTGTTGGCGCTGTTTCAGCAGGCTTGCTTTGTATGTGAATCGGAGCTCAGCATTGATTATTCATGCCAGGAAAAAGCTACTCCGCGCCTGATGCCTTTGCCCATTGGTGCTCTCTAATTGGCATGAGAATGCAAAGAGATGAAAGGATGGGTGAATGAGAGAGATACAGAGAGCGCAAGAGGATCATCGTGCACACAAACGTGTGAGAGCCCGGGCTGAATTTCCCTCCGTTTGTTTGTTGCCAAGGCACTGCACCAAAATACAGCAGCCTTCTCACCATCGACCTGGTTGTCCTAAAATTCAACGCCATCTCCTCACATTTAGCTCACGTGCCGGCCATGACGACCTTCTACTCCAGCCATGAGAACGGATGCCGGAGAGCGGACAGCTGTGAGAGGAGGAACACCTCTCATGTGCAGGTCAACCTCAGGCAGAACCCGCCGTCCACCTCCATCCTCAAGCAAACGCATCTCCAGCAGATGGTGACCCAGGACGGCTCCATCCACCCTATCTGCTACAACCCTTGCACCCTGCCATTAAACATAGGAAAGACCAGGACTAAGTTTCTCAATCTGCGTGACAGTGTGAAGAAGAGCCCCACTAAGAGTACGGTCAAGGTGAGCGGACCGGGGGAGAGGTTTTCTCTTTGGCCCTCTGTGTCATTTGATAAGGTAAGATAGAGCAGAGAAAAGAGCAGCTTCGCATTTAGACATTCTTTGATAATTTGCTCAGAATGCTTTTCTGCATCTTGATGTTATTAAATTGGAGGAAAAATTCCTCCTTTAGACTCATGACTGGTGTGCTCGGTCACATTTTTGTTGATCTTGATGACTCCGACATATCTCTTTCACTGGTTGTTTGGAAATTGTGGTCTTCCAATTTATGTTTTCGCTCATTAGAATCTGTCTTTCATCGACAATACTGGACGTGGTGTTTGTTATCACATTAGTGTTTCAAAGTGCCTCGGTTTGGTTACTACATTTCTTTGTGGTTTTCCAGTCCTGCATTCCTTATATTGTCTTAGCATATTGAATTGTCGTGTGTTACATATTCATCTTTTTTCCTTTTCGTATGTCAGTTATTGTCAGGTCGATGCCAAGCTTTTTATCTGCTAATGTGTTATTTTGTTCTATGTTAAAATCATTTGAAGCAATCAATCCCACAATTAAAGGTCTATAGAGGAACGTTTAAGTGGGACTCCAATCAATGCTATTGACAAGCTCTTTTGTTTCTGTGCAGACCGTATGTTTGGGGTTTAGGCATGACAACATTTAAAGTGCCATCAATATTGTCAAAAATCAAGTAAACCCAATGTATGTGTGTTTTTTTATAAATTACAGATAAAAAATTAGGGGTCGATAAGAGTTTTTGAAAGAAGCCTCTTATGATACAAGGCTGCAATAAAAACAGTAGTATTGTGAAATATTACAATTTGAAATAACTTTTCTATTTTAATATATTTTAAAATGTAATTTATTCTGTGATCTAAAAATAAAATTTTCAGCAGCCATTACAGTTTTGTTGTATGATCCTTCAGAAGTCATTCTAATATGATGATTTTGTGCTGAAGTAACATTTTATTATTATTCAGAACAGTTGTGCTGCGTAATATTTTTCAAAATATTTCCTAATTCTTTGATAAATAGAGTTCTATATATATCAATTTAATGCTTCTTTGCTAAATAAAAAACATTTTTTTTCAGAAAAAAAGCTTACTGGTCAAACATTTGTACTGTAGTGTGTGTAATATGTAATTATACATATTGGTTGACTAAAGGCCAATTCACACCGCACAGACAAACACCAACAAACTAGTCTGTTGGAGTTTGTTGGATCAGTGTGTTACCACTGTTGGCGTTGGTTGGCGTTTATTTTCACCCGACTGAACATGCTTATAGTTATAGGATCATCCATTTTCTCCCCATTCAGTGAGAGTTGGTCGGTGTCTGTTGGTGCAGTGTGAACATGACAGCTATTTTTCATAAAATTCTAAATCCAACGGCCAACTTGAGCCAACTTGTTTGTTGGAGTTTGTTGGCGTTTGTCTGTGCGGTGTGAATTGGCCTTAAGGCCATGTTCACACAGCAGCAGGATACGGTTGTCAGTCCTGTATTTGAGTCCTTAATACGGTTATGTTCACACGCAGTATGGTTATTTACGGGCATGACAACCACATTCTGTAACCGAACACACACATGTAAATATTACGGACTCGCAACTGTTTTCTTGGAAAACATGTGCTGTGTGAATGGTACAGGACTGGACAGCTAGTTGTCTGTCACATCATACAGTGCAGCGCACGAGAGAGCTTCTCTGCTGCACAGATGCGCGTCTACCGTGTGTTACAAGTTTTCATGTGTGATTTAGATAAAGTACAGTGATGGAGAAATGAGCTGTGTGTCATCTGAGAGTTTTAGATCTCGTCAGTTTTGTGTTCTGCACGTGATTCAAATGCTCCGCTCTCCAACCAAATTTAAAAGCTGCTGTCGGTTAATGATGATTTTACTGATGAACTCGCAGCTCAATTGGGCTCTTGTCATGTCAGAAAGTGATAAGACTTTGTTTTATGGATGTCACCATCTTTGATTTTACTTTGGTCACTGTCACTGTTTACTGGGAAGGAATACGGGCTTGACTCCCGTTGCTCATTCATACAGATCGTATTCTAAACACAACTGTAAGCTGCTGTGTGAGCGAGACATTTCGAGACTCGCACCTGTAAAAGAAAATGCGGTTGTCAATCCCAAAAACTGACAGTGTGAACGTAGCCTAACTGGGATGTCTCAGATTTCAGAGAAACATATACACATTGTATTTATTGTTAAACTGCTGCTCAATCAATTGTAGCAATAGGCCTACTTTTTGTTAATAACTGTATTTGTGACTATGAAACTATTAAAACGTATTAATATTAAAATATTATAGATTATTACAATAATGGGAAAACTTAATTATCAAATTTAAAATATTATTTATTTATTTATTGAAAGCTGCATTCAAAATCCACTTGGCTCATAAATCTGAGGGGGCATGTGTCCCCATATTTTGAACGGCCATGATTTCTGATTAAATATCAACATACCTGTCCAAGCACTAGAGAAGTTACTCCTGAACAATCACGTGCTTAGATCTTGTTGTTCTGCATAAAATGGAATCACTGTTTCAGAACTGTCCAAAGGGATTCATTGAGCCAGTCCAAGCTGTTTTCCATGGTAAAATGCCAGTGTATTTTACTGAGAATGAAAAAAGACGCAAATAAAACCTGTATGGCCACACTTCAAAGCTTGGATAAGTGAAATACTTTCAAGCTTTCTTTCTAGATTGAAAGTTAATTGTGAAATATCTCCATATTGTACATCATTGGCTGAGTATTGCCTGTGGTGTGCGAGTGTTGTGTCAGAGGAAGCCAAACTCCTCCAAGCCATTCCCCAGGCTGGATTTCAGAGTGTGGCATGGACTACTGCCATCATAGTGTTACAATGAGTGTTTTCTCACCCATGAATATGTAGAGAAAGTTCATCCCTCTGCTTGTCCATCACAGCTCAGAAAACAAGTAGCACAAATCTCAGTAACACCCCACAAACATATGCAAATACACAAATGCAGCCACTTGGCAAGCAAATACCCTTTGTAACCTACTTAAAGGGATAGTTCACCCAAAAGGAAAATTGTCATCATTTACTCACCCTCAAGTAGTTCTAAACCTGTAATAATTTATTTATTTTTCCGAACACAAAGGAAGATATTTTGAAGAAAGTTTGTAACCAGGCTGTTTTGGGGCACCATTGACTTCCATAGTAGGAAAAAAAAACTATGGAAGTCAATGGTGCCCCAGAACTGCTCTGTTTCCCACATTCTTCAGAATATCTTCCTTTGTGTTCAGCAGAACAAAGACATTCATACAGGTTTGGAACTACTTGAGGGTGAGTAAATGATGACATAATTTTCCTTTTGGGTGAACTATCTATTTAACATGCATTCCTCTGGTACTGTGGGGTTAACAAACCTCAATCCTCAAGGTGGCATTAGAGTTGACATCAAATGTCTGTGCCAGTATTCTGCTCACTATATATATATATTGACAGTTTAACTAACTTTTAACTAAAGGTCATTGCACACAGAGTCCGAAATTCTCATCCGAAATTTTCGCACGTTGAAAAATAAATACAACCTCATGCTGTGTCAATCACGTTTACACAATGCCATAAAAAAATATTTTCTGTGTTTTTCACATCCTTAGCAAGCATTTTGAGAGTTGTTTTGACAATTCAGAGCCACCGTACAAGCGTATGCCAAAATCCAGAATTGTAAAGTTCATCCACTTCGTCTCACTGCACAAAGCACTGTTAAGATCCTTGCCCACTGAGTTCACAGAAATTGGTAGTCTTTTTAATTTGTGGCTCTAGTATCGCTAGCAAAGCATCAAACTGAGCCACTGACATCCTGAAGTAAACTATGAATCACCCACGATAATCCTGCTGCTCCTTCCATCCTCTCTATATCTCAGGATTGGATGGACCCAATATTTCCTTTCTTTTTCTCTTTTCAAGAAGATAAATGATTCTTAAATCCCAATCAATGCTGTTTTCATTTGATGAATGCACAGTACATATATTGCGCCCAGATCAGGCTAAGCTTTGTGCGTTGTTACTTTTGATATGAAACAAAGTCTCAGATTTTAAATTCTGTCCATTTCATTACTACACTGTAAACCCTAATAAGTTGAGACTACTCAAATTATTTGAGGAAAGTGATTCTCTCAGTTTAATTGAGTAATGGGAAATTGACGACTGTTTAATTAAGTTCACCTAATGTGGCCTTCTCATTGAATTAACTTATTTTTTTTTTTAAGTACAGATAACTTAAAAGGCAAACAGACTAAACTCAAACTTTCCAGTTTATATATTTATTGTTTATTGGCTTTAATTTTTTTTTAGAAATCATTAAAACAAATTTTTCTTCACATCAACAACTTTATTTGGGTTACACTACATAGATGAATTTCAATAATGTATACTGACTTAACTGCATAATAACATTTAATAAAAAAAATACAATGACAATACTTGGAGTATACAGAACAATTAAAAGCACATTGAACAACAACAGTTTATCACCTACATTAATGTATTTAACTAAAACAATGCTTTTATAAGAGTAAGCTCATATTGTTAAGTCACATTTTCAACAGAAACATTTTACTAGTCACCAAAATGTGAATCTGTATGGAGCATAGAAATTTGCTCAGTATTTGTGAATGGTAGTAGCTATTCAGAGTGTGCAAAAAAAGGAAATTTTGACTTTTTAAGCAAATAGGTTTGCGAAAGACTGTATTTTAGGCTGCAGGTCTTTCTGCCCCATGGAAAGTAGAATACATTGAACACATCAAGGATCACGCTGCGATCATCGGACATCTAGAGAAGATGAATAAACAAATTAAAATTAATTCACATGCATCGAAACTCACGTACATTTAAAAAGGTGCAAAATAAAGGGATATTTCACCCAAATATAAAGATTTGCTGTTAATTTACTCACCCTTAAGTCAAGCCATCCAAATGTAGGTGACTTTTCTTCTTCAGTTCAACACTAAAGAAGATTTTTAGCTGGAACTGTGGTCCTTGGTGATTCATATAGTGCAAGTCAACAGCTACCAGCACTATGATAGTCAAAAAAACATACACAGGAAAAACTAATTTAATATTGTGGCTCCTGACGATACATTGAGGTCTTATGAAGCGAAGTGAGTAAATTAACAGCAAATTTTCATTTTTAGGTGAACTATCCCTTTAACCTACCAGCATAATTAAATGAGTCTTTATCACAATGCTCTCTTCCCGCCTGCTTCAGGGTGACCGCCTGTCTGCCAGTCCTGCTGTTGGAGGAAAACAGGGAATTGAAATTGAACAATTTCAGTCGATATTTATAATTGCCATGATAAATGTCAAATCTTTATTTCTTTCAACTTTAGTGGCATATTTTTTGCTCCTGGGTGAAAGTTGTGAAAAGTAGAAAACAGACAGTTAATTATGGTTTTATTATAAACTACTTTATACAAATGCAATACAAATAACACAAATACACAAAAAAATATATAGCGTACTAACTGTAATGCTGTAATTATATTCCATTACTCCTTTAATACATGTAAAGCCTACAAATTCAGAATTTAATCAAATTAAATATGAACCTCCTAAATTTCTGCCACAATAACATGGTTACAGACAGTTTCTAACTTGAAAGCCTTCTCCTGTTTTCAGTGCTGTTGGTAATGTAAGCGTAGTCTGATCAGACATTAAACTAGTTTAAATAACAGAGACATGTATTTTTTAAATCGGAGAATTGGTACGCTTGTCACTGGATCTCGCAGCACTGTTTAGTGATTGCGTGTCCGGGATCGGTCAGTGAATAAACGCAATGCATTCGCTCAGAGCTCTCCGCGGTGAGCTTTTCTTTTGGGCCGAGTTGATAAACGGTCCGTGCGGCACGCGATTCAGACGTGTAGCGCTGTTTCGTTCCGCTTTTGGTGCAATTGCCATTTAATGTTGTTTGCGTAGTTCATGAACATTATAGATCATTTCGAGCATTAATTATCAAACATTTTATGTGATAGTCATTGTTATCGTTTTATCGTCCAGCCCTACTTGCAAATCACACTAAAATGAAAACATTTTGAAGACAACTAAGCAAAATGTACACATGTATTTTACCATTAACCTACCAGCATAACGTACTTCTTCAATGAGTCTTCATGAGGGCTCTCTTTCCGCCTGCTTCATGACGACCGCCTGTCTGCTAGCGACGCTGCGGGAGAAAAACGGGACATTTGGAATTATACCTTTCAAATAACATTACAATGAAACTCGTAAGGTAATTAAGAAAATTGTATATATATGCGTTTTAATATCTACTTACCAATTTAACGTTTGATTTTCATCATCTCTCTCTGCCAGTGAGGCACTGAACCGCTGCTTCAACGACCAAAAATGTACCGCCTTGTGTTATATAGACCAATCAGCATATTTGTCAAGGCAGAATTTCAAACACGACCAATCATATTAAACCGAGATACAGAACGGAAATGAAATAAATTGACATTTTGAGTTCAATACACTTAATCTTAATTTGAAAGATTTTTTGACACCATAACATGGCATTTTAAGTAATGTTAAGTTATTATAACTTGATTTCTTTATTAATGACAACATTGGGGTTTACAGTGTGTACTCGCCTGTGAGTAAATCAAAGGAATAGCAAAGACTTTGACGGTTTTATTTTTGTTCTGGAGCTGATGATCCCGTGCTCTGCTGCCACACTGGAGCGCACTCGCCACCACTGGACAGGGGTGGGAATTATAGTTATAAATTAAAATAGATTATCCTCCGTGTAATCTGTCAAAGTGGCAGCATTCAGATTTTTCCATCACTGCTAAAAAACAAACTGTCAATGGTGGATACTTTTTGGTTAACGCGACCTCTGTGTGGAAGTTGCATTGCACAGTCTAGCCACAGATATATGCGGCCAGTTTGTTTTCATAACTGTACCATGTGCAGCTATGTGGATTATGGACTCATTACCATTCACATGCTCATTTCCATTCTCTCCTTCCATTCTCCAATATTCTCAAACGGAGCGTCTTGCATCTCCCCACTGTGATCCCCCCCCCTCGGATTTGCCGTCTTGCTCACACAATCATACAGACACCCACTTGCACCCATCCCCCATGGTGATTCCAATGCAGTGCTGTGCAATGTTATGCTGTTGTGTATGTGTGACCTGACCTCTCCCCTTCCATGCTATTGTTCAGCAGACAGATGCTGTCCCACCCTCCACTCTCATAATCCCTGTGATCCCAATCTCCACTGTCCCTGCGGAGCCCGCTGTCATCTCTTCATCAACGTCACAGGTCTTTTTTTCTTTCTCTATTTTCCCTCTACACCCCCTCCCTCCTTTATTTTTTTGCTCTCTTCCTGTTGGTCATTTTTCTTGATCCCTGCCATTCCTCTGCTCGTTGATGGGCCTGAAGGATTATCAGCCCCAGAGTCGGGTAAAGTACCATGGCTCCCCTTGACTAATAGCATCTGCGTGTCAACCAGCAGGAGGAAGTGGAAAGCCCCACAGAAAGACAGACAGAGAGATTGAGCAAGCAAGCAAGCGAGAGAGAGAGAGTGGATTTAATTTTAGGCTACTTTTGGCTCGTAATAGCATTCATGCTTCAGCATTGCATGTTCTGCAGTATAAAATGCCATGTACGTACATATGCTGGCAGCCCTGTGTTAATCTGGTGTGAGTGCCAGTGATGGTAAATATAAGGTCATGAGGAGAGTAAGTGAACATACCTTTGCTATATAAAATTATGCTTAACATGGCTTTTTATAGTTAACTTATCTGCTAAACGCAACGAATAGAATGGAAATGGATGTAACGGGAAATGTGCTGAAATCCATGCCTTAACTTGACTCTTTTCTCTTGCAGGCAAATCCTCCCCCTGTCGTGGTAAATACAGAGAGCTTGGATTCCGCTCCATATGTAAGTGTCCTTTTCACTTGTTTACACTTTTTTTTTTTTTTTTTACATTTTGGAATTCTGAATTCCCATAGTTCTATCGGTTTAATTTGTATAGCTGTTATTGTCAAGTTATTTTAGGTGATGCCAACCGAAAAATGTGCAATAGGGTGATATTTGCTTTGTGGCAGTTTGAATTCAACATGAAATGGCATTTTATTTTTACTACTGTAATGTCATGTGTTTTCAAGTGAAACTGCATATTTAACAAAACAAACATAAATAGGTGGCACTTTATCTCTTTGGAACTGGATCGAGAAAAGTAGGCATCATATGCCAGAATGGAGGATAGAATGTGATGCCTAAATACAACAATAGGTGTGTACGACTTGAAGCTGCACAGACCGATCGGTGTATGACGTCAAAGTACCGCGAGAGCTAATAACCTTTTTTAGTGGTATCTTAGTAGTTCCTTATTTTATAGTAATATTGTGAAATATTATTAGAATTTAAATAACTTTCTATTGTTTTATAGTAGTACCCTATTCACTTCCTTAAGAGTACATATTATTACTCAAGGTTACTAATAAGGACACTGCCCTAGTGACAAACTGTTGTACCCCTATAAGTAAATTTTTTGCACATTTTCTTCTTACAATGTACTTATTTAGGCATTGGATTATATTATCCAGTAGCCTATGTGGCATAGACTTGAGCAGAAATTCGCTTCAGAGTAAATTATTTAATTTTGTTGAAAGACTATGAAGTCAAAATTGGGATAATGTTCGCTGGTAACTTAGATGCTTTAAGCAAGTCAATATTTTAAACGAATGTTGACTATATTCAGTCATGTTTTTCACTGCACTGCTTGTACCAGGGTACCTCTGGACCTCATGTTAGCGTAGAGTCTGGAATATAATTTGTGAGGCCCATTAGTCAATGGTGGTGTTCATTCAGCACTGTAGTGAAATGACATCTCTTGGGTTTGTTTTCCGCTTCATTTCCCTTGAGTCTGCCTGTGGAGTAGCAAGGTCAGTAGTCTTGATTGTGCCACTCAGGAGCACTACGTCTGTTTTTCTTATCAAGCACCACACATTCAACCTTCACTTCAGCCTTTGTGCTGTATCAGCCGTGCCGCAGGTTCTGGGTAGCATACGGGACTCGCCGCCGTTTTGTCTTATGTGATTGGGGACTGTAATTGACTCATGTGGAAATTATCTTGGGAAGGCAAGCAGGGTGAGAATAATGTTTTAGGTTGGCTTGTTTAGGGGAAACTACATTATATGTGGGCAGTGTTGCTGTGGCTCAGTTAAGATGAGAATGAATTAAGCCTAATGAATCTGTCACTGAATTTATTGAATTTGTTGTTATAATGTGTTGGATATTTATTTAGATTCATTAGTTACCAAAAGGAATCTGCACACCTAGTAAAACAATTAAATGGCAAATTCAAAGTAAAATATTCACTATCCTTCAAAAGTTTGGGGTCATTAAGATTTTTTTTATATATATATTATTTGGTATTTTTTTTATATTTTAAAGTAGAATTTATTATTGTGATGGCAAAGCTGAATTCCCAACAGCCATTGCTCTATTTGTCAGTATTCATGATCCTTCAGAAATCATTTTTAATATGCTGATTTCATGCTCGGTATTTACTGTATAGTTATGTAATATACTATATACACATGCTAACCCAAAAAGTGTACATTGTACAAACAGTTAAGTCCTATATCTTAAGTACTAAATATACTCAAAAATATACCATCTGCAAAATGACTAATTATAAATTAGTATAAATCACTGAGTGGAGTCCTATGTCCTTGCTCATTAGCTCTATGTTTAGGACTCCGGCAGTGTGGCACTGTCCATGGAGACCAAACCAGACGCAGCCAGCTACAGTGCTAATGAATACGTAGGCCCAATCCCTCTATGCATTACATAATCAAAGCTGAGTTATTCTGGAAAATTGCTTTGACTGCAGTCACATATTACACCATCATTGGATAGACACTGCAGTTTAAGGGTAATCTTTGTCTTTTTTATTGTTTCGTGTCATAAGGTTTAAATCAAAGGAGAATTTATTAAAGAGCTACTAAAGGCGACTTCAAGTTTGGTTCTAACAATGACAATCAACAGCAGTTTGTGAGCACTGTTCATTTATAGCACACCTTTAAGCTTACATTAAAGCATATAAAAACTTCTGGACAGTGGACACCAATAAAAGATGAATCACATGGTACTACAACACTTCATGATGTCAGATTTAATAGAATTGCACTAAACAAATCCCATCAAGGTTAATATTGTAAGCTGTATATTTGCATTCTAATGGACCAATTCATAATTTTAGCTGCGTTTGCCTGTACAGGACTCAGCTGCTGCTCATCATCTGCTTTTCGGGGCAGTTTAATGGGTATATTCTAATGTTTCTGTGTCTGCTTTAGTACACAATTAGATAAAACCAATATAGGTCAACCAATTGACCTATCGGTAAGCCCCTCCCCTCGAACGCAGACTTGCCAATGGCAGTCGAGTATCAGTTGCACGGGGAGCGGAACTTGGACATCTTTAGGTTTCAGCTCCATAGAGAAACATGGAGGATCCGAAGCTCGCATCGGTTTTATGGGGTTTATGCTTAAAAAATGGAAAAACGATGTGCCTGGGGTACTTGTTACACTGATTCCAGATATCCTGAGAGGATAGGCAATATAATTTTTTTATTACATTTCCTGAATCCAAACAAAACAGAGCAAAATGTCCCCAAGTATTCAACCCCAATACAAATGAAGACAAAAACGTTCATTTTCTGGTTGTCATACACTCATTAAGTTACAATTTCCATCTGCTCAAGCAGAACATTAATGTTATCTTGGGCTTCAGAAAGGTATCTCTGGCTAAAACTAGCTAACGTTAAAGTTAGTGAGTCCATGCTAATGTACAAACCTAAATAACAGACTGATCACGTCTTTTACTGTGTAGGTCAAAAACACAAATGAAGGTCTACATTTCAGTGCCTCTCCATATTAAACTGGTTAAATGTACATTCATTTAATCTTACCCTGCGATACATGAACAGTATTGATCCTGCATGTTGTCATCTGCGATCGTGATGACCGACCGTAATATGAGACTTCTCCCACTTGCATTGTGATCTGTAAACCCTCGCTTCGAGTTACCCACCGTATTTATTATTCAATATTTTACTAATTCCTCCATGGAATATATAATTCTCATTTGGTGGCCTTCTGTGTCCAAAATTGTGCAAAAACATCATGGGGGAAAGATTTTCACACTGCAGCTGTCATTGTAAGACAGTGAGCAACTCCGTTGGTTTGTCTGAGGGAGCAACAGTAACTAAGGTGGGCAGGGCTTACCGATAGGTCAACTACCAAGCAATGCTTAATTTTTTTTCGGTCTGTGGTGTAAAAAGTTTGCATTAGCAATTAAAGAAAAAACAATTAAGCAAAACATGATCAGGTCAAAGTCTCTGAATAAGACTTTGAAATATATGTTTATTTGAAATATATAAAAAAATATTTTATTGAATATTTTTATAATATATTTACAAATATATCAACTGTTAACTGATTTAAATTTCAATATATTGGATATATAATTGTGCATGTTCATTTGAGTTTACTCGCCAGACTATATACGTTCCAAAAACAAATCAGCCACAGCTTTTTACAAAGATACATTAATTTGTTACATGATCTGAAAGCATAACAACCTCAATTATAAACTATCAGTTTTACAAAATATCAGTCATTCGAGTATTTTATATGATAAGAACTGAAACCTGGTAACCATGTTTGAATGAAAATGAATGCATATTTGTCATATTGAACAGAACTTTATGGAAAAAATATTGACTAGTGGTGGTGCTTCATACATTGTTGGTCATTCAGATTTTCTGTAAAAAAATACTGATATGATAATACTACTACTACAACTAATAACATTATAAAATGTGCAAAGGTGTGATGAGCTGCTGGCTTAAGAAATATTAATCACTTTGTCTGTGTTGGCTTAAACCGATTTGCTGAAATCAAAATGTGGCAATAATAGGTTGGTGCTAGCCAATGAAATTGCTACTTGCTCATTAATCTTGCCCACTATGGATAGGGTGGCCATATGTGCCGTTCATATGGGACATGTCCTGGCCAGGATTTTAATATTGCCTAAAACATCCAAAGTAGTTTGAGCTATAACATGCAGGTATAGTTCGTAATTGACCAATCATTGCGCTGTGCGTGAGAAAGTGAGATCTACAGAGAACGATCAAAGCGATGCAAATATGCGAACGTGTTTGTTCGTTCGTTTGACTTGAAGCGTTGCTTCGCACCGATTTAAAAAGACACCAAGGTAGGCGCGAGAGCGATTCGAAAGCATAAGGAGCTGTCTGCTCTGCTTTCTATAGCTCTCATGAATATCACACAACGATCTACCTGCACAGTGCAAACAGCCAAAACCTGGATATTTTAGGCAATATAGAAATCTTGGCAAGGACGCGTCCCATAAAAATGGCCCGTATGGTCACCCTAACTATGGAAGGAACTGACAGTTGTTTGTTCTTGTTCTTAAAGGCTGAATAATTATAAACGAGCTCAGTCATTTTGACAGGAGAAAGAACAACAAAGAATATTTTACATGTAGTGTGTTGATTTTTGTGGTATGTAAGACTTTCTCCTTGCGTGTGTGAAGAAACCGAGTGCTATAAGACAAGTGATGATGAGTCAGCTGCCTATGCACTAGAGTTTAGTTGGTCTGTTTGCATTTAAGTTTTACCTGAATGGATGCTGTATCTCATTGCTTTTCTTTATACCCAACATACGAAAGTCTACTACACTCAATAATTTTTCTGCTAAAGATAATAAATGTTGAGTATTGAAATATGTAAAAAGTCTCTGACATGTTGTTTTGTTCACAGGTTAATGGTACTGAGGCTGACTTTGAGTATGAGGAGATTACACTGGAAAGGGTGAGTGGAATGACAAGTGCTGCTCTTCTGTTCTTTCTTTTGTTCTCTAAGATTTCCTATAGTTCCTATAGGCCACTACGACATAGTACTTATGACAGGATCATATGCAGGCATGATTGAGGACAGATACGCCACTATTCATTTTACTGACAAAATGTGATGTTTTTCCATGTGAAAAGGGATTTTCTGTGAAGTATAGACGTTTCATCGGGTGTATGCGCCTGGCCCGAAGTTAACTTCCGGTCTGTGTTTGTTTATCAGTCTGGCTAGTGGCACCGATGACAAATACAATTAAAATTAAGGTGATGTCTCAACTGCAGTTGGGCTCAATTTGTTGCGCTTTGGGATGCAATGTTTCCCATACATTGATTTATTTGTGGTGGCCTGCCACAATATCAAAACTGACAACCACGAATAACATTAGATTTTCCAAAAGGCTTTGACTTCGTTGAATAAACATGAGCACTGCACGTTTCAAAATCAAAATGCTGCGTGGGTGTTTTTATATCACTGTATAAGGACTGTCTTCATAAAATTTTCGATGTCATTTTCCATTCATATGGCCTGTAATGCCTGATAAAGCAGTCTTTGTGAGCTCAACGCTGCTTTTTGTACAGCCGTTATCGGGGAAACCTCTATCTCTGCCACTCCAAAAAGAACCTCCTGCTGGCAGAGAATGAATTTGCACTTTCAATAAGACTGTCTGATTTACGCAGAAAACATATTTTGGTTGTTACCAGAAATAATCTACTCTAGAGGGGTGCTGTTGTTATTGATTTTTTGCAGAAGTCTTCCGGAAGTTAAGTTTGGGCCACAAAAGCACACATGCGCTGGAATGTTTGTTTTTGTTGTTGGCGTTGAACGTGTCTAGGCAGGAACTTTTTATCCATTGGAAATTAATTGGATTGTGAAACGTAGCCCTTTTTACTGATTGATGGAAGAGAGAGGAGTTTATGGCTTAAATGTCAAAAACGGCATGTCAGCATTCATTTTAAAATAATATTACAAAGACAGACAGATTTATTTCTAAGGGGGTCATGAAATGGAGAATCAAAATTTGATTTAGTATTGACTAATGACAATTTTCTTTGCCTACAGGGCAATAATAAACTGCAGATTAGAGCTTGGCAGTGTGTAGCTGAATCTTTTTTTGTATTTTCACAGATCTCTCTGTTATATTTCCTCTGAACAGCTTGTGTATAACACTGTCCCATTGCTAAAATACAAGCAGCCACACAGCCAAATCTTTAAATACTCCTCTGCAGCGACTCCATTTACCAGCTCAAAGGCTGTCAATTAAAATGCAACACATCAGAGCCGTCAGCACTTGAGAAAGCATGAGAAACACTCTTCTGCCTAACCAACTCACTCTATCTTTATAGACTTACCAGGGAGGAAAAAAGAGCACCATCTTGCCTTCCACAGTCAATTCTTAATCCCTGACTCTGCCTAAGCCCCCCCCCCCCCTTCTCATCAGCCTTTTTGTGACCCAGTTCAGCTCTGCTCTGTAGTGCACATTTATTAACTCTGCATAAATAAACAATGCTCCTCCACAAGCTGTTGTCAGCTCAGCATAAAGCCTGCTTCTTATTTGCAATAATGTAATAACTCATTACAATCCACAACTGAAGACTAAAGGTGTTTTATAGTCTGTGTATCGCTTCTTCATGCTCTTTGTCTTGCATGTTGTAATTAGTATGTGTTGCCTGAAAATTTACTTTATAAGAGCATTCACCTAAATGTGTTTTGATTATCACTGTAAAAGAAAGTCAGATAATTACAGTTGTATTAGTACTATTACAAATGTTGCTCAGTGCATTGTTAGTGACTGTGGGTTGACTCTAACTGTGGAAAGAGCTATTTATCTGTCTAGGGCTGCAACAACTAATCGGTAAAACCAATGCAAATCAATATGAAGCCAGCTGACAGAGCATAACAAGCTGTAGCACTCTATTTTGTAGCATTTATTTGAAACCTACCAACAGTTATATTGATTATTTCTTAGATTTTATAATTATTGCCTTAATAATGAAGTATGACAAATTTTGCAATGCATTAAAATCATATATTTGAATTTTCATTTTGGAATTGTGAATTCAAATACAGAAAGGACACTGCCCTTTGCCATATCACATTGCCAGTTGAATTTGAACCTGCTTTCCAATCTCTAAAGTGTTGTGTTTTAATTTATGTTCTTCCTGACTGTAACCCAGACTCAGCTTTTCTTTTACCTGGTGTTTAGGGGAATTCAGGCCTGGGCTTCAGTATCGCTGGTGGCACAGATAACCCTCACATTGGCGAAGACCCCAGCATTTTCATCACCAAAGTCATTCCAGGGGGTGCTGCCGCTCAGGACGGGAGATTACGGTAATGCTTCGGTTCTCATCTGTTTCCTGCTCTCTTTCTGTTGCTGTTTATACTCTACATAACATTCTCATACTATTAAATCTAATGCAATGAGTCAATGACATCTAGAATTTAAATGTGACTTAATTGAAGTTACATTTAAATTACTTCAATTTAAATGTGACTTCATTGCAAGATATGCGATTTTAATATGAGATTGAATTGTATTGACCATTGAGCATAGTAATAGATTTCCTCCTCATGCATTGTTATTTGTGTTAGGATGGATTTGTCCTGTTTAGAATTGGTGTTACTAAGTGATAGAGCCCTCCAGTCTCTCAGTGCTGTCAGAGGCTCATTAAAGCAGCACTACTGAGGTCCTGACAGCATCACACTGACAGCTCTACACACAGACACACACACAGAGAGAGAGGGAGAATATAAAGCGCCTGTTTGCATTATTTGTGTATTAAATTGTGTGAGAGAGAGAGTTAATGAGTGTAGGTCATAAAGACTTTGGGACACTTACAGACCATGTGATGTATAATTGTATAAATTTTGTTTGTTTCAATAGGCGTGATGACTTCTATAGTTTTTTAATTCTTAGTGTCACTGATAAATTAATTGTAGTCTAGGTCAGTATGTTCTTGTGTGCGAAGTGCTAAGATGCTGTGTTGAAGCCAATGACTGGTCTGGATGCTCAAACAGCAATCTTTTGATAGCGTTACAGGCCACAATGACATTTCTATAAGAAGAATATAATACATTTTACCAAGAATTGATTGATATAAATATTTTAAGCACAAGTTATCAAACACACACATACCAAACTCGAATATAAACCTATACACTATTCAATAGTTATGCAATAGGACTTAAACTATGAGTGATTAAAACATGATCAATGTGTCACATGTCAAGCGTGTGAGTTACATATATAATATGAAGTTATGAAAGGGTATAAGGATATCTTGATACCAAAATCTAGTTGTCGGTACTGATACCACTAAAAGTACACAATACTTGATACCACAGGAAAAAATAACAATAATGGCCTTCAAATAACATGCACGCATTCGCACACGCGCTCACACACACCTATACTCTGAATGCAAGCAGTAGTTTAAATTCACTGACATACTGGCAGGCTGAAAATATATTTTTTTAAAACAATAACATAAACAGCAATTATTTAAACTAGTAATATTAGCCAATAATGTTAATAAGGATAATCTGCGTATGGATACACAATGAATGAACAAGCTGTAAGCTGTCAGACAGTTCAGTGTGTGTGATCATGCACAGCGCTCATGCTTTCAGAGCTGCGCGCTCATTTAAATCTCACGCGATCATATTGATATATCGTCGCCATCTTCCACGTGTAGTTCTTCTGTGTGCTTGCCTTGTAGGCGTTTTTTCTTTACCCTTTGAGGACCGACTGAAACACTTCCAGGCGTATGCTCTGCCTGCCAGTTCCAGAACAATTGCAGCTTCGCTAATCATTACCTTCAGTACCATCGGTACTTATGCTTATGAAGAAAAACAAGTACTGGCAAGATTTTAAAATGTTTATACTGACTTGGTACCATAGAATCGCCATCATTTTTAGCATCATTTTAGGATGATTTGATGCATTCATTATATGTAAAGGCAGTTTCTGTGCTGTTCTGTGAGTGCTGAGGAATTCAGTTCTGAAAAAGGTCTTAGGAGTCTGGTCTCTGTCCTGTATGGGGGAAACCAATCTAGGGAAGTCTTAAATCATGATTTTACTCATGATGGTTATGATGTTTAGTCTCTTTGACATTGCCTGATTTGACAACCTTCTTCCTTTGGATTCTTTGTTTAAGCTGTGAAAGAGTTGGTTGGTTGGTTAGGTAGCTTCAGACTTGTTGGCTTTAGGATCCTGGACCGATTTATGGTCATCCATAATATAATCCATCCATGATATTCATTCAAGTTCTTTTTTTTTTGGTTGCTGTAAGTAGTAGTAAAGAGGAAGAGTTCAACAGTTCATGTGCGCCCAGCCCTTTTGCTTGAACATTGAGGAGTATGTAACTTCTCTTATCCTATCTTTATACTAGTAATGCACCAACATATTGGCAACCAGAATATATACCATAGATGGCAAGATTGGCCAAAATATAATTTTTGGTTCCAGAATATTTTTAGTTGCTGAAATTTTGGTGCATCACTATTATTAAGCTAAGTTATATAATCTCTAGAATTTTCTGTTGATGGACAGTTTTACCTTTGTTTTTTGTTAGCTGCACTTACAAAACAACACAGAAAGCAACTTTTTGTTGTACAATGTAACAAAGATGTAACACCCTCAGTGTCAGATCACTTCATGATTCTTGAATGATGTGCACACTGTGCAGTAAAATGAGATTGATATGTCCGCACACTGCACTGTTGCTTGTGCATGTTTGACCTGTGCTTTACTCCACGCAGGGTGAATGACGTGATTCTGCGAGTGAATGAGGTTGATGTTCGGGATGTGACTCACAGTAAGGCTGTAGAGGCGTTGAAGGAAGCGGGGTCGCTGGTCAGACTCTATGTCAGGAGGAGAAAGTCTGCATCAGAGAAAGTCATGGAGATCAAGCTTATCAAAGGACCCAAAGGTATAGTAACACAAGCCAACTCCTCATTATTGCTGTTGATTTTTCGTTGGTGCAGCTTTTGACATTTGACAGTGTACCTGGGATTTTAAAAGTCATAAAGATAAATTAGTGATTTAATACTTTGAAAAGTCATTTATGGTCAAAGTTTTAAGGGGATGTGGATAATATTGCATCTATTATGCGGATGTTAGTTGGGATATGAAGATAAAAAAAGGTTGTGATGTGTGGCCAAGTATGGTGACCAATACTCGGAATTTGTGCTCTGCAGTTAACCCATCCAAGTGCACACACTTGCATTTAACCCATCCAAGTGTATTGAAGGTGGAGCGAAAGCTCGTTATTCACTCCCCCCACCGACAATTCCTGCCGGACCCGAGATTCGAAACCACAACCTCTGGTTACAAGTCTGACGCTCTATCCATTAGGCCACGACTGCCCCCAACGCTGCCGGATATGTGCACGTGTGTATGATAGTGTGCACGTGCTCTAATGCAAGACATCAACAAGCCACGATGCTTTCACAGCGAGCTTATCTGATAAGATGAGGCAGCCCAAGGCACCCACAGCTGCTGCCGATGATTTAGTGCAAGAATGAAGAAGCACCTCAAAGATATGGCAGTATTTTAGTTTTAAAAGAGATGACCACATGCAGACTGAAGTTATATGTAAAACATGTCAATTTCAAGAGGCAACACAGTGGAAAGACTACAAATCTTTAGTTACCTCAAAGCGAAGAACAACAATTTGAAGCTATGCTCGGCAGAAAACCTTAACCATTGGCTTGACTAGGCTCTATGTATAAAGTTATAATTGTGGCTCTTGCTCTATTAAAAAAAGATGAATAGCATGATGAAGAACAATTTTAGTTTCACCCAACCAAATTTTATATTTTTAACCTCTAATCCTTCCCTGCATTACACTGAGAAAACAAGAGTGCTGCCAAATCATTTCTTTGGATTAATATCTGATCGGAGTTAAGAGTGTATGATTGTTAAAGTCACGCTATATCTGGAGACCATTAAAAAAGACAATTTCTATGATCTAGCCCTGTTGCATTTTTTGTGCATATTTACACTGCCGCTCAAAAGTTTGGGATCAGTAAGATTTCTAATGTTTTTTAAAGAAGTTTCTTCTGCTCATCAAGGCTGTATCTATTTGATCAAAAATACAGAAAAACTAATATTTTGTGAAATATTATTGCAATTTAAAATAACAGTTTTATATTTGAATATACTTTAAAATATAATTTATTTATGTGATCAAAGCTGAATTTTCAGCATCATTACTCCAGCCTTCAGTGTCACATGATCCATCAGAAATCATTCTAATATGCTGATTTATAATCAATGTTGGAAACCGTTGTACTGCTTATTATTTTTTTGGGACCTGTGATTTTTTTTTTTTAGGATTCTCTGATTAATAAAAAGTTAAAAAGAACAGCATTTATTAAGAAAAAAAATTGTGTTACAATATACAATGCTGGTCAAAAGTTTGGGGTCAGTACATTTATTATTATTTTTTTTATAAATGATTTACTTTTATTCATGAGGGATGTGTTAAATGAATAAAAAGTCAGTAAAGACTTATATTGCTAGAAAATATTAATTTTTTGAACAAATGCTGCTCTTTTTAACTTTGTATCCATCAAAGAATCAAATTAAAAAGTATCACATGTTCCAAAAAACAATATCAAGCAGCACAACATTTTCAACATTGAAAATAAATCAGCATATTAGAATGATTTCTGATGGATCATGTGACACTGAAGACTGGAGTAATGATGCTGAAAATTCAGGACTGCATCAGATAAATAAATTATATTTAAAGTATATTAAAATAGGAAACCAATATTATAAATTGCAATAAGATTTCACAATATCACAGTGTTTTAATTTTTTTGATCGCATAAATACAGACTTGATGAGCAGAAGAGACTCCCATAAAAAACATTAAAAATCTTACTGATCCCAAACTTTTGAGTACCGAAAAAGTACCGCTCAAAAGTACCGAATGGTTCAATTAACCATTCGGTACTTTTGAGGCTTTCGGTTCGGTACGCATTACAAACCGAATGATTCATTGGACTAATCCTATTACGTTTGTAAAATAAATGCTTAAAGTATGTGAAATAACAGTGACACTGCTCTCTGCCCTGCGGTAACCTAATGCTGGGGTGCGTCGTATGATATTGTATCGACGATAGCCAGTGATATTGTCAAAAACATCAATTATTGGCCATCTTAAGAGGATTTGGAATTTCCAATTATTGTGGGCCTGTTACATTCTTATTTTTATTAGGCCTATTATTATTATGAAGTTACTTTTATAATTAAATTCAAAAGTACAATTAATTTTCTCCGCAATAACTGACGTCACAGAGAAATGATGATTCAGTCAGTGTGGAAGAACTTGACTGGTCTGCAGAAAGCCAAGTCCTAATCCCAGCTGAACACCTCTGTGTGACTTTAAATGCAGACCTTGAGCCAAAACCTCATCACCAAACACAAATGTATGGGTACAGTCATTTCATATACTTCAAAACTGTTGCAACAGAGTTGCAAATCCAATTTTTAAGTCCATGAATTTCTTTTTTTGCCACAGTTTGGAAGTGCCTTTTTCTCTTCTAAAGAAGGGGGTGTCCCAGTACTTTTGAATATAATGAATGTACAAGTCATTGGTGTTTGGTGACAAATTTTTGGCTCAATGTCTGCATTTAAAGTCACACAGAAGTGTTCAGCTGGGTTTAGGACTTGGCTTTCTGCAGACCAGTCAAGTTCTTTCACACTGACTGAATCATAATTTCTCTTTGATCCTTGCCTTATACACAGAGGCATTGCCAGGCTAGAATGAAAAAGGGTCCTGTCCAAACTGTTGCTATACAATTAGAAACACACAATTCCCTAGAATATCATTATATGCTTAAACATTTAGATTTGTACTCTTGGAAATTGCTAAAATAGTAAAACCTGTTCATTAAAAGGGGGTGACCCAATACTTTTGGCAATATAGTGTATTCAGTGTTCATTGTTCACCCACCTGTTTACGTTCACTTAAGCCATAACCGACTGTATTTACGTGAGATACTCTATATGATAGACATTTGGACTGCTGTGTGTGTAACTGAGAACTGATCGCGCTGTATGAGAGCTAAAGAAGTGGAGCGTGCTCGCGAGAGGGAGCACTTCTATCAGCACGATTCCGCCTATCCTGCCTTCTAGAGCTGCTCGATTATGACAAAAAGCATAATCACGATTACTTTGGTCAATATTAGTGATCGACCGATATTTATTTTTTATTACCGATACCAATTATTTGCATGTTTATGTAACCGATATGCAGAACCGATATTTATTTACTGTTATAAAGTAAATAAATAACTGATGGAAGTAAGTCCATTCTTCACTTTGGTTTTTCCTCCTTTCAGTCATCTTAACAACAACAAAAAACTGTTGAAAATAAACACTTTCATGTTAAAGTGAATCTTCAAATTACAACAATAAAAACATTTTATTTATAAAAAGCAGCATCAGCAACACTGATATTAACAATAAGCAAAATGTCTAATGTTTTCAAATGGAGAAAATAAAGGACAGGAGTCATATCAACTTCATTTTAAACTACAGTTTTAGTAGGTTTATAAGCTGTTTAATAGGCTAAAGAGTGGAGAATAATTCACTGAATAATATTCTCTGAAATATTGAAATAAGCTATAACAAACAAAACATCGTATTTTATTGCATTTCTCAACTGGCATGTTATATCAGAATTATTAAAATGTTTTTAATTATGAAATGCCTGCTGACAGTGCGGTTTATCTATGCATTTACACAAAACTATAGGGAGAGTGGGTACGGTTGCAACACTTTTTGCATTTCCTTTAGTTTTTCAGAGACTATTTGCATTAGCCAGAATTTTTATACAATAAAGCCACATCAGTCGGCTACTCACCAACATTGCTGTAACACAAGCACATATGATTATATACACACAATTTATTCTTGAATAGACAGTCAAATGTTGCAACTGACCCCACAACAGTCCACAGGGGTAGTTGCAACATTCATTAAAATGTAATTAAATCCATTCTTAAATATCATTTAGCAGTTTCTTTATTTTATTTATGCATAGACATTGTCTTTAATAAGTTAAATTGGCTAAAAACAAAGAATAGTAAATGGGGAAAAAAATCAAGTAACAGTCTTGGTTAATTATTTCAAAACATTTGAACTACAAAATATGAATTTAATCAGATTCAAGACACTAAAATTTGATAATAGCCTACTTCTGTTAGCATCTGTAAAAAGGCTACTGAACTAAGGCCAGTTGCATGAACTTAGTCGCTGTCTTAAGAACTAGTTTGACCAACTAGCAGTTAACCAAGTGTATCAATGTTGTGGTAAGGGACAGCATGTTGGGACGGTTGCAGCAACATGTTGCAACTGTCCCTACCTTGACAGCCGTGATAAAACTTGGTATAATGGCTTGACACAATATCTTTGACGCATGTTAGCTATGCCTATTAGAAGCTAAGAAAAAACATATTAGGGCTCTAGACTAACTAATTTGGGTGCACCTAACTTTTGTGCTGGTGCGCCTTTTTCTTAGGTGCACCAGCACAAAAGTTAGGTGCACCCAAATTTTCATAAAGGCAATATTGACTAGTAAACAATTAACTAACAATCTGGTCAACATAAAGTTCTTTATTTGAAGCACAATTCTACAAGAAAGGTAACTTACTGAAAAAGTGTTGGTGCTTAAAGTGCTTCACTGAGCTGAGATTTAAACTTAAAACATCTCAAGATAAATGAAATAAAAAGAAAATCTAAATTAAGTGTTTTAAGGGCGTCAAACTGAACATCTCATGGCTCAATGTCTTATGGACTATCCTCCATTGCAGTCACATGCCCCAAATACCATTTGTTCAGAACCAATCCGATACCAAAAATTCTGAGGATCGGCCGATACCGATCCAATCTAATACCAGCGCAGTTTTTTTTTTTTTAAGCAAACATTTTTTTTTAAGCAAAGGAATTTCTACACTTCTCTGTGTTGACCTGATCGTCACTCTTCTGTGTGTTAAAGTTAAACAATCTATTACAGTGTTTCTCAACTGGTGGGTCAAAAGTGCTGTGTATGCAGCCCAAAATTGGGTCGCGAGACCGTTCTGAGTGGGTCGCAGATTGTATACAGCCAAAGAAACGACATCAACAAAAAAATGTATTCTAAATGCTTTTCTGATGCGAGACTTTTATTTTAAAAGACATGCATGAAAGCTGTTGACACTTCTGTCAGATGCAGTTTAAGTAAAGAAAGAGTGCCTGAGAAAAACACGCTGTCCCGATTCAGTATCTGCAGTCAGATGAGATGTTGACAGGTTTAATGTCAGTGTCATTATTCTATCGTTATTTTCGTAACTTGTTCCGAAGATTCCGTCTGCGTTTTCTGCATCGCGGAAATCATAGGGCCGTACGCGTCAAGAACCGGGTTGACCGGGTACTCGGTACCACCGGTACTTAAAAATAACCTGGTAACGAGACGTTTTCATTTTTTTAGTACCGACTTGGATGTAGATATATACACGTACAAAAATACGCAACAGGGCTATTTTAGGGCCAGCCACTGTGTTTCCAAAACACTGCAAAGACCTTAAGCTGTTGTTGCCATGGATACAGTCTTTACACACAGTTTGCAGTTATCAGTTTATCTCTCTCTTTTTTGTTTATTCAAATTCAATTCAAAAGATTACAGGAATAGTATTTTGTTGTTGTCTGTGAATGTTCATTATGGCAGATATTGTTGATTATTTAGCTGCTGTTCATTTTTCTTATGATATCTAGGTGTTTTTTGCATGATAAGATGTTTTAGGAGATGCAGCTAAATCTAAGTTTTGATGTCAAAATCAAATAATATTTTGTATTTGTCTGTATCTTGTTTTATGCCAGGTCTGGGTTTCAGTATAGCAGGGGGTGTTGGGAATCAGCACATCCCAGGGGACAATAGCATCTACGTCACTAAGATTATTGAAGGTGGAGCTGCACACAAAGATGGGAGGCTGCAGATAGGAGACAAACTTCTTGCTGTAAGGAAACAGTCTATTGCCTTTTGTTGATGACTGTGTGCTTGTTAAATAGATTAATGTCTGTGTGTGTTTTGGTGTGTGTCATAGGTGAATAGCTCCTGCCTGGAGGATGTTACCCATGAGCATGCCGTGACTGCCTTGAAAAATACCCCAGACGTGGTCTACTTGAAAGTGGCTAAACCCAATAGTGTCTTCATGAATGACAGTTTTGCCCCTCCTGACATCACCAACTGTGAGTTCCACATGGGGGGAGTATGGGGGTAAGATAAAGTGTCTTACTTGTACAGACTGTTGCAGTGTGTGAAGCCCATGCATTCAGTGGTCGTATTGATCTGTGCTCGGTTCGTAGCCCTGCCAGCTGGAGCACTAATAGGCCACAGAGGAGAAGACTAAACTACTATTGATTGCTCTTGTCTGAACGTGCCGCCCCCGCAGCCATTAAAGCTTGCGTTGTGCGGTAGAGGTGAAGGCACTGCTGCACAAATGCCCCTCCGTGTGTGTCTTCCTGCCCTTAAACACAGTAATAATGACTCCGTAATGCTGAGGGCTGTAATCTATCTGAACTCTGTGGAAGTGTTTTTAAGACAGCCCAACTGGATGTTTCTTAGGGGGCATTTACATAGAATGCATTCTTGCGAACAGCTAAACCAGTGGTTCTCAACTAAAATCATCTAAAATATGATTTTAGATTATGGTTCTTAGCAGACTTTTTTGGAATCTTCATTCCCTTTATGGTTCAATCCCAGAGATAAGGGATCTCAATTCATCTTCATGTCCCAATTTTTCAATATTAGCCATTTTTATTTAAAGGGGAATGAAAAAGTAATTTTGAAACTAGAATTGTAGCTTTTTTCCCTCTATTAAAACAATTGCATAAAACATGTCTGCTTAAACTAAATTGAAATGGTCACATTGAGGCACATTAACTTGATCTCAGTAGTCGTTCATAAGATTCTATATCTAAATATATTTGGATATGGGGAAGAAGGAATTTTGTTAATTCAAATGTGCAGTATCATAACTACTTTTGAAACAAATTTCACATCCCAGGTAAGTGTGATTTGAAATTCAACAATTTGGACATGGATCTGCAGACCCTATTATTTCTTAAAAATATAGGGCATTACGAGGATTCCAAAATATTAGTCTCTTAGAAACCAGAGGCCCTCTTTATATCTGGTATTAAGATGATTTTTTGTCGATCCAATCAAAAGTAGGCGATGCTAAATATATACATTGTCTGAAAATGCAATTCTTTAAATACATTTTTATTAACTGGTAAAATTAAATAAGGGTAAAAAAAAGTATATGTGTGTATATATATATATATATATATATACACTGTGTTCTTGTGGCTCAGTGGTTAGAGCATTGCGTTAGCAGCGCAAAGGTTGTGGGTTCGATTCCCAGGGAACACATGTATATATATGTAAATGTATGGTAAATTGCGTAAATGCAAATGCGGGCTCTAGAGTGCGACCAATTTGGTCGCAATCCTGTACGTGTGCACATTTGAAAATGCGTGTCCTGAAAAAAAGAAAAAAGTAATCTGACCTTATCAAGCTGAATTTGTTCTGACACAGTTTAACTTTGAGTTCTTGTCATATTTTATTACCATTTTGTTGCCAAATGTTGAAGGTGTCTGAATACATTTTGATTTGACTGTATCTATTTGATAAATTAAGTTAACCAACATTGTACATACTCTTTTGGTTTCTGTACCCAATATTTAAAAAATGTACAAATGAAAATATCGGTAGCGGTACACTGTATCGACAAGTACAAAAAATAAAAGTATCGGTATCGGGCGAGTACTGGAAAAAGTGGTATCGTTGCATCCCTAATGTATGTATGTGTTTTTGAGTCACAGATCGGATGCTTTTTCAGATGAGCAAGAAACAAGGAAAAAATAATATTTAAAGCACTGTGAAGGGTTTTTGACATAATTGTATGTGTGCCATATGTATATTAAATGCAGTGAGACACGAAAGAGGAATCAACACGGCGGGATTTCCATCTGAAACACGTCACTATGTTTGCGTGATTTGGCTGTGTGTGAAAACAGCACCTGAGTAACGAATTAAGTTCTCTTTAATTTCTTCTTCTTGTGGTTTAAAATTGGCAAATTAATCTCGAAATAACATGCTTGCCAAACAGCGGGGTCTGATTTGTACAAATCACGGACAGATCAGAGCAATCCATCATATACTAATTTAAAATGAAATCGTCAAATTGCTACTCCATTTCAATCTCATACAACGAAAATACAGAAATATTAGAAGAATCATTAACGCGCAATAAATAACAGTGTGTAATATGATAATATCTATAGAGTACACATTTTCCCAGAACATTCTTGCGACCCGGTAGCAATTCTTCCATAGCCCGGTAGTGGGTCGCTACCCGTTGGTTGGGGACCTCTGTTCTCGAGGTACAGGACAGTCATGCAAACTTTGGAAAAATAATATTTATGGCACTTGGACAGTTATGTTCTATGCAATTGTTTCGATAAAGGATAGCCTAGTGGGCAGTGTGTCGATATAATGCCATTGCGTTACGGCATTCCGAGTTGGAATCCTGGCTCGAGGACCTTTCTTGATCCCATTCCCCCTCTCTCTTTCCCACTTAATTTCCTGTCTGCTCTCCACTGTCATATCATAAAAAAACACCAAAAATAATTTTTAAAGTATGAGCTTTATGCAAAGTGTCTAAAGTTGTCTAAAACCTAAAGCATGAAATGCTATTAACATGATTATTAAAACACTGCCAAAATATCAAAAACTAAAAAAGAAATCCAGATGTGCTAGTCCTCCATCTCATGTATCGACTAGTGGTTGTCTAATTTGGTTGTCAATCAAAGCGACCAATTCCTTCAGCTATCAGTCAACATGAGTTATGTGTCTTCTTATGGAAAAGCCAGAACAGCGTGGAACCCAGGTGAACATGTCTTTAATGCCTTTAAAACATGATTGTGTCAATGTCAACTTAAACACTGCCAAGGCAATGATTATCAGTCAAATAATGATTCATTACTATGTAGTTGGTGGCCTGATACTGTGCATTTTAAGATTAAGTTTTATGACACATCAATTCCAAATATAAACTCAGTATGCTCAAGATGCTCCTTTCTCCACATTCATCCATTTGGAAGTACAGTGAAAAAAAAAAAAATTGATCCCCTGCTGATTTTGTATGTTTGCCCACTGACAAAGAAATTATCAGTCTATAATTTTAATGGTATGTTTATTTGAACAGTGAGAGACAGAATAACAACAACAAAATCCAGAAAAACGCATTTAAAAAAAAGTTGTAAATTGATTTGCATTTGATTGAGTGAAATAAGTATTTGATCCCCTATCAGCAAGATTTCTGGCTCCCAGGTGTCTTTTATACAGGTAACGAGCTGAGATTAGGAGCACTCTCTTAAAGGGAGTGGTTCTAATCTCAGTTTGTTACCTGTATAAAAGACACCTGTCCACAGAAGCAATCAATCAATCAGATTCCAAACTCTCCACCATGGCCAAGACCAAAGAGCTGTCCAAGGATGTCAGGGACAAAATTGTAGACCTACGCAAGGTTGGAATGGGCTACAAGACAATCGCCAAGCAGCTTGGTGAGAAGGTGACAACAGATGGTGCGGTTTATTCGCAAATGGAAGAAACACAAAATAACTGCCAATCTCCCTTGGACTGGGGCTCCATGCAAGATCTCACCTCGTGGAGTTTCAATGATCATGAGAATGGTGAGGAATCAGCCCAGAACTACACAACTATGGCAGCTGGGACCATAGTCACCAAGAAAACAATTGTTAACACACTACGCCGTTAAGGACTGAAATTCTGCAGCACTCGCAAGGTCCCCTTGTACAGGCACATGTACACATGTACAGGCCGGTCTGAAGTTTGCCAATGAACATCTGAATGATTCAGAGGAGAACTAGATGAAAGTGTTGTGGTCAGATGAGACCAATATCGAGCTCTTTGGCAAAAAACTGAACTCATAGTGTTTGGAGGAGGAATGCTGCCTATGACCTAGGGCTGGGCGATATATCTCAGTCGATATGCATGCGCATCTCATCAGTAAAGCCGGTTCCTTGATTAGCGGTAAATTTCAATTACCTGCTTTCAAATGGAGCCGTATATCACTGACAAGCTATGCAATATCGCTTTCATTATCGCAGATGAATCGCCTTCGATTATGAACGCGATATTGCCTAGCTTGTCAGTGAACTACGGCTCTGTGTATTAAATGCCGCTCCATTTGAAAGAATGAACACCATCCCCACTGTCAAACATGGAGGTGGAAACATTATGCTTTGGGGCGTTTTTCTGCTAAGGAGACAGGACAACTGCACTGCATCAAAGGGACGATGGACGGGGATATGTACCCTCAGGGCAAGGACATTGAGGCATCGTGGATGGGTATTCCAGCATGACAATGACCCAAAACACTCGGCCAAGGCAACAAAGGAGTGGCTCAAGAAGAAGCACATTAAGGTCCTGAAGTGGCCTAGCCAGTCTCCAGACCTTAATCCCGTAGAAAATCTGTGGAGGGAGCTGAAGGTTTGACTTGCCAAACGTCAGCCTCAAAAACTTAATAACTTGGAGAGGATCTGCAAAGAGGAGTGGGACAAAGTCCCTCCTGAGATGTGTGCAAACCTGGTGGCCAACTACAAGAAACATCTGACCTCTATGATTACCAACAAGGGCTTTGCCACCAAGTACTAAGTCATATTTTGCGAAGGGGTCAAATACTTATTTCACTCATTAAAATGCAAATCAATTGTATAACTTTTTTTGAAAATCGTTTTTCTGGATTTTTTTTGTTGTTGTTCTGTCTCTCACTGTTCAAATAAATCTACCATTAAAATTATAGTCTGATAATTTCTTTGTCAGTGGGCAAACGTACAAAATCAGCAGGGAATCAAATTTGGTGTCAGGATGGTTAAAGATGTCATAGACATGGTGTTCATAGGAATGCGTCAGACAATGACAATAAAAAAAGACAATTAAACTATTTTGCTGATGAAACATGTCTAAACAGCCCTTATCTGAAGTGCTGTTCATGTGGATGTCAAAGCACTGCAGGATGCTTGTTTTGAGAGATGTGAGCCTGACGCAAGTCATGTGAAAGGGACTTTTGCTTTGTACTGTAGCTTCAAAGGCCCCAGTACTGTGGGGACTACAGCTTTTGACCTACAACATTTAGACTTTTGAAGGCAGAATAACTTTCTAGTAAGCTTAAGTCTGTCAAAGAAAGTTACCTTAAAGTTATTTTACATTTACATAATCAACCACCCTCATTCTCCACTGCTAAGCTCTTCAAAGGCTTTTAACCCCAGACACACAGTAACATACTTACAAGACACAACACCACACCACCAAATCAGACACGCTTTTGTCATAAAAAGCTCTTGATCTCTCTGCCCCTTCTGATGCACCCCACACAACTCCCTTAAGACTCACTCGTTTTTAATCCTTAAACAGGATGTTTGCAATGTACCCCAGTATGATGAAGGATGACTCCTGTCTCAAAGTCAAAGCCTGCACAACTCTGCTGTTAGTTCTGATCCCTCCTGTGTATGGGGCAATTAGATAAAACCACCCCATATCGGTCACAATTTATGACCTGCTAGACAAAGAAATCCGTTCAAAATCACTAGAACGGAGTTCAGGTTTAGTGAACTCTGATCTGCACATTTGCATCATGTTAAACCTTGTGACCAATAGATGATGTGTCATAGCATGACCATTTAGCTGAATTAAAGTTTTCAAACTTTGAATCCGCAAGTTTGCAGTGGAATGTATATTTTTACCTTATGGATTCTCAAAGTCTAGTGTGACTTTATAAGATAACAAATTTTGGTATTGATCAACATGAAATGGAAATTGTCGCCAGCTATTTTCTAAATGTATATTTATGGATCTTATGGGAACAATTCATATGTTTTTTTTAGAAGCTTATATTCAGATGATGTTTCATCCAATCAACAACAGTTGGTTAGAACCACATCCCAGCTCTACTTTTTTTCTTTGATAATTAGTTTTACTCCGAATCATAATAGGGAAGAAATGATCTCACTACCATTACATTGCGACTTTAGGACATGATATTACAGAAATATTACATGTATCCTTTGCAGAGGCAACCCCACCATTAATTACAAACATTCATTGTTTCATTCAGTTGTAAAAAGTGTTGATTGAAAATAGTTAAATAATTCAAAACTACTTTACTCAAATTTAATATTTTATCCCTGTTAGAGTATTGTGTTGTTCTGATGTTGTATTGACATTATCCTATGCATAACTGTTTAATGCATTTCAAATCAGTCACTTAGGAGGTTTCTTTCAAATTTTGATTCTTGTAAAGACAGCAAGGCAGTTCATTGGGGTTGTGGAATTGATTTTGATGCAGAAAGACTGAGACCTGAGACCCATCTATACCGTAATAGTGGAGCCAGCAGACAAGGTTACTTTTCTCTACTTGACTTGAACGATAAATCACAAATTCAATCATGGCTGGGATCACATGGTCAAGTCTGTATTGCTAATCCAAGCAGCAATATCTTAATGCATAGAAGGCAGCATGTGGAACGATATTACTCGGGCCTCAGAAAGCGAACCTGAGTTGGAGTTAATGAATGAGAAATTATTTTGTTAAGAGTGCACAATCATTCAGCAGCCTGACTCAGAATGGAAATAACGCTGTTTATAGCTTGTAGATAGTGTTCAAGTGCTGCTCTTTTATTTTTTGAGCGTGTTTGTTTGGGCACACTGATCTGCTTGATTTGGTTAGTGTATTGCAGAGGGGGAGCCTTCGTGTCATTAGATTATATTTTTGTCCCCATGGAGAGCCATAAAGCATGCATTTTACCATCTGTTGGGCTTTTTTTTTTTTTTTACCACTCTGTTCCACTCTGCTTCGCCTGAGGGTAAAACGAGGTTTCTGCAACTAAACCTCTCGTTCTGTTATAGGCTGAGAGAATGCTATTACCACTGTTGCTCCCAGCCCACTGGGCCCAAATATACATCTCCCAACCATCAGAGAGCTCATATCAGAGGACAAATTGTAGAAGACATGAATGGATGCAGAGATAGTTAGTAAAGGCCTAACCGTGGGTGTAAAGCAGCTCTAAAGAAGATAAGTGTTATCAGCTCAGTTTAGCTTAATATCATTCATATCATTCATCATTTAATCTAATTCATGGGGAATGTATATATTGATCATTAGGGGTGTAACTGTACACATATTCGTATTATGTGCAATTTACATGTTTGCATATAGGGATGTCAACGATTAATCAACGATCGATTAATTGTCGATAAGAGATATAATTGATAAAAGCTATCGATGGTCGATTAAGCCGTTTCATTTTGGGGTGCGTGCGGCTCATGCGCAAAACACGTGCAAACGCAGTGAGTGACGGTGAAGGGGCTGGATCTTACAAGAAAATAAATTACTAATGTACAAACTACGCTTTTAATATGATCCAAACTTTAAAAGTGCATTAAAACAGATACAGTACAAAGTTATTTTGTATTGAAATGTAGTAATAAGTCATGTTCAATTATAATTTCCCTAGATAATTGTTGCATATCGGGCACTTCGCTTTGACAGGGCTGCTGACGCGAGCAGGACAGATGTAGGCTATTCTTTCCTACAACTTGTTAATTCGTTCCTACGACATATTAATTTGTGGCAGCTGTCCATGTTTCATAATTTTTTTCCCTAGAAAACCCATGATTTAACTTAAATGCGGGAACAATTTAAGTCATAGTAACAAATTCTTAATTTGTGGCCACGGAATCTTTCATTTCCCCCCACACGTTTACAACAGTAAGAGATGCGAAAACAGTGATTAAAAGCGAACAGCAATAAAATAAACCTGCGAATCTAGAGGGAGAGAGAGTGAGGATTTGGGAAAAGAAATTTGTTAAATTCGTGACCATTCGGAAAAACAGAACACAAAGCCGTATATGGCTTGATTTAAATGTATGCGCTCGGCATTAATCAAAAAGCATGGTAGCAATGTAACATTTGCCTGCTAACCAATTATTTATCTTATTAACAAAGCTTTGTACCTAACTTGTGTCATAATACTCACATTAAAATGTTTCAAATGAGTAACAGTGTGTTTTGCTGTAGCAACGCCGGTGGTTCTGGAAGCGGATCGCTGACCGCACGTCACAGCCCCACGCGCTGTACTTGCGTTTGGGATCATTTTATTTTAAATCCCGATAATGTCAATTGCAAACATTGCTATAATGTTTTAAAAATAAAAAAAGCGAGCACCATGAAACCATCTAAAAAGGCGCATTCAGCGGTCTCCGTGGCAGGATATGAAACAGCACACAAAGTATAATGATCCCGTGCGTAACTACGGCGCGCTCCCTTCCTTTTATCAAATGATTGTAATCACATCCATTCATTTTACCATCCTGGCTCTAGCCTTTTATTTAGACTAAAAACCCTTTTCATTCGGGTGAGGAAGCTGGCGTTTTGAGTGCCATTTGCACATCCTGTCATGCTGATGCCTCTATTCCACTGCAATAGACGCATTTTGCAGTAGTTAAGGTTAAAGATTAATCAGTTAATTGATCGTTAATTTAAACAACGATCAATTATGGAAATTATTGAAAATTGACATCCCTATTTGCATACCATTTTTTTTATTTTTGTCTTTATTTTTTAATCTCATTCATGGGGAGTGTTGATCATCTTTTTAAAAATAAATTGCAATTAAATTTAAGTTTGGGTTAAGTTGTTAGGCCTAATTGTAACCTTTTAATGTAAAGGGACTCCCTATTGCTTTAAGCATAAGCTGAGGTAGATTTTTATCACTAAGAACATTTAAACTATAAACGAATGTATTTAAAGAAAGAGCAACTTGTTCAGTAAACCACTGTTTGTATATTAAAAAAAGTTTAGTTTTTCCCCCTGCTGTAACGAAATCATAGCGTACTGTGACGTTAAAACCGAGATACGTACCGAACATCATATTTGTGTACCATTACACCCCTATTGATTATATAATATAATATATATTATATTTATTTATAATATAGAATATTATTAAGTATCGTAATATATCAATGTATCTACCAAGAGCTTTGCTATTGGGTAACAGGACACTTTTTACTGCTCATTATATTTCAGCAATTGTGTATTATATTATTTAATATTATACTGTTTCTATATTGTATTTCATTTTTCTGTGTTAAAAGTGGTCCTTTACTTTCACAAGTACATTGTGGTCTTGAATCTTGCTCTCTGAGAGCACATATCTGGTCTCTCTCATCCCACTAAAGATGTCACATCTCATCACGGGTAAGATCAGTGTTTCATGAAGTGGACACTATAGGGAAGATAAGAGTTTTGTTTCATCATATCACCATTGCAACAGTTATCACAATTAAGCAGGCATTCCACACTGGTGACATTACAACAGTAACTGCAGATGGCAAATACTGACATAAAAGCTATTTTGGATAGTTGGGAAAATCATTCAAAACTTATACTACCTATTTTACCATTATTTTGTGATTATGCAAGTATGGATCATACTTCCAGTAAACCGAGCTTGTATGATGATGCACCGATACCCAGGAAGCCTTTTGTCATGAGCTCAGCTAACTGTCTACTTCAAATGAGACCTTTACAGAAAGACAAAGATGGTTAAAATAAGGATAGTTTAGGCTCAGTTTCACCCAGACCCCCAGGTCTCGTTCCCCCTCATGGATATCTTTGTAAGCGGAGCCGCAGTGGAGGCCCAGGTGATAAAAGCTCATCCCAACGTATCATTTACTGTCAGCGTGTATCTGTTTCTCATAGGGATGCAAACTGAATAGCATATAATTGTGCATGTCTGGAGGATTAGGTAAAAAGAGATCTTGGAACTCTTTGGTGCTAGCTTTTAGGTAATGCAGTTTAAGATGTTTGAGACTTGTTTCTGTGACCTGTTTTAATGTTTGTGCCTGTTTTCCTCTTTCTCAGCCTATTCGCAACACATGGAAAACCATATCAGCCCTCCAAGCTATCTGAGCCAGCCGCTACCTCCGGTGCATTCCGGACGCTACTCCCCAACCCTGAAAACCATGGTGGGGGATGATGATGTAACCAGGTATTGTCAAAAAATTGTCTACATAAATCTACGATGATGCTCATACTCAAGATTTTTTGCCATAATGCAATGAGAAGTGATGCAATGCTATCTGTGTGTATAGATCAACGTTTTACTCTTTTACAGTTTTAATAAACAAAACTGATCATAGTCCTTATTACAGCTGGGTATTGATACAGATTTCCTGATTTAATTCCGATCTTTAATGAAAGAATAGTTTGTGAGTCTTATTCAGTGATTAATTAAAGGGACGGCTCATAATATTCATTTTTTTCAGACTGCATTGGTAATGCTGTATATTATTTTGTGCAACTCAATAGAAAGGTGTTTTCCTGCCATTATTTTGTGGTATACTAAGTATCGTTAAGATGAATACCGGATTAATCTTGCACTTAGAAGCCTAACGTTTGAGTTCAACAAAAGGGAAGCTTCAAGCTGTTCATGGTTATTTTTATAATGTGATACCAGAGCAAGTCACTGATGCTCTGAGTCTCACGTGTGATGTTCAGGATTATATCATGACCTGTTTAGTAGATGAGATGCTCTGAACTTTTTTTATATAGTTCACTGGAGTATCGAATTGCTATTTACTTTTACTCAGGTCAGTTGGCCCAAGCTGCAATGCCTCACTGAGGGAGTTGTCAATTGTGAGGGCAGATGACAGTTCCCCTTTCAGCATGCTATCCATGTCTGAGAAACATATGTGATGATTTTACAAGGTTAAATCTATTTTAATTTTAGAATTGGCCCACTTTAGGGAGCACAATGAAAAATCAGACTGGTTGCAAAAAAGCGTGTGGTTATACCATTTATCCACATGTAACACCAGACACTTAGACAGATAGAGAAATCTGACCCAAAACGACACATCATTGCCGATTTAGCAATTTGATAAGCTCCAAATTTATCCCACCCACGTCATGTGTGGGTTCATTTTCATAAAAACCACAGCGCATCATCAAGCCTCTTAGCCAGCTTGCCAGAAAATGAATAAACAAGATTGTCGTAATCCAGCAGAACAAACGATTCTATTAATCTGACCATTTAGGTGCACAGGAGGATTTGACGTTTAGCGCAACAATCAAAAATACAGTACAGCCTGAAAAGAGCATGAGGCCCATACTAGATGCCATTGTGTTCATACTAGATGTCATTGTGTCCTATTTAATAGGCAAGAGATGATGTGATAAAATGGTGTTTGATTTTACAGTATCAGTATTGTAAGTCAGCCACAGGGATGTTTTGTGGCTGTGTGTAATAGAACTAGACCAGCAGTGCCTCCAAGAGGTCATTTATATACAGTGGCATGCAAAAGTTTGGGAACCCCTTGTAGAATCTGTGAAAATGTGAATAATTTTAACAATAAGAGAGATCATACAATATGCATGTTATATTTTATTTCGTACTGTCCTGAGTAAGATATTTTACATAAAAGATGTTTACAAATAGTCCACTAGACAAAGAAATGGCTGAAATTATTCAAATAACCCCTTCAAAAGTTTGGGAACCATTTGTTCTTAATATTGTGTGTGGTTACCTGGATGATCTACGACTGTTTTTTTTGTGATGGTTGTTCACGAGTCCCTTGTTTTGTCTGAACAGTTAAACTGAGCACTTTTCTTCAGAAAAATCATCCATGTCCTGTAGATTCTTCAGTTTCCCAGCATATTTTGCATATTTGAACCCTTTCCAGCAGTGACTGTATGATTTTGTGATCCATCTTTTCACATTGAGGACAATTAAGGGACTCAAACACAACTATTAAAAAAGTTTCAAACATTCACTGATGCTCCAGAAGGAAACCCGATGCATTAAGATCCGGGGGTGTAAACTTTTGAACAGGATGAAGATGTCCAAATTTTTCTTATTTTGTTGAAATATAATATATTTCCATTTAGTACTGCCCTTTGGAAGCAATAGAGATACTTGCATGTTTCCAGAGGTGGAAAGTAATTAATTACATTTACTTGTGTTACTGTAATTGAGTAGCTTTTTTGTGTACTTCTACTTATTAAAGTGTTCCTTTGGCTCAGTGGTAGAGTATTGCGTTATCAGCGCAAAGGTTGTGGGTTCAATTCCCAGGGAACACACATACTGACAAAAAAATGTATAACCTGAATGTACTGTAAGTCGCTTTGGATAAAAGTGTCTGCTAAATGCATAAATGTAAATGTAAAGTAATTTTTTTAATCTGTAATTTTACTTTTACTCAAGTATATTTTGTTTGAAGTATTGTACTTCGCTACATTTTAAAACACATTAATTACTGAGTAAAAAAATAAATAGATCCCTGGAAACTACTGCAGTAAATAATGGGCAGGAGAAAAAACTGGCGCTAAAATCACAAGAAAGATGCAGACGGACAAGACAGGCGTTAGTGGTGCAGACCCAGCTGAAAACCAAACCCTGTCATATCCGGCTGCAGTTGAACTCGAAGGAAATGAAGTGAACCCCTATTTATGCTCTATTATACAGTGTAAGTGTTTGCCAAGGGAGACCAAACTAGCAGCTTATAAAATCTCTACATCAACCCTTCGCAAGCATGTAGAGGTAAGGTAAATACTTGCAGCATTACATTGGTGCAATGAAGCTTTGACAGCTTAACAAGAGGTTCTGCACAAATTAGCCAAAAAGTCAGTGATGCAGGGTGTGCGATATATAGCCCATCGTCTGCGATAATATCGTAATTGTTGTTTTAATGATGTGCGATTTGACATTATCAGTATTTTGCCAAAAACTAAACAAAACTCTCCTTCAGAGTGCCGTGAAGTCTAGATTAGACTAGTGCGCGCGTGCGCATTTAGACTGCGTTCTTTCACTGCGTGATTCAGTCTGTTAAAATGCATTTAGAATTATCACAAAATTGAAGATATAGGGACAGAAAATGTATATATTTATATAATTTCATATAGTAAATCAATATCACACAGAGTTTTTTTTTCTCAAAAATCAGCATGATTACATGTAGATTTTTTACAACACAAAACAAGAAGTTAATTAGGAGACTTGCATTTAGACACCATATTGCCTGTTTTTGCTCTATTTCGACAACAAAAAATTATTCCAAACACAGCCACCTAAGCACAGTTTTGCGTCTCTGAGAGCAATGCCGGTGTTTAGTTTCTGAATGAATCAACTGTTTAAATTATTCGGTTAAATCGCAATGACTCACTTTTTAACAGTGACTTGCTGACACCTACTGGCTGTTTTAATTTCACATTTAAAGTATCTTTGCATTTATTTATTTTAAAATAATTTCAAATGAGTATTCAACATATTATGTCTTATATATTAAAACATTATTTCTGCATTTGTAACTGCAGGCTAAATGCATTCATGTCCTGCATTAAACAGTGTGTAAATACATCTAAATGCCACTTCAGATGTAGCTTCTGTGTTTCCTCTGCATTGCAAAGATGCATTTTGTTGATACTGATTTAATTTGCCTGGTAACAGCCCAAATGTCTTATTATTGTAAATAACTTATTCCTTTAATTAAAAACAACTAGTATGAGATTTATTGGCCTATCCCAGGGGTGTCAAACTCCGTTCCTGGAGGGCCGCAGCCCTGCCGAGTTTAGTTCCAACCCTGTTCCAACACACACATACCATGTAGTTTTCAAATAAACCTAAATTATTAGATTAGCTGGATCAGATGTGTTTAATTGGGGCTATATCTAAACAGTGCAGCGCTGTGGCCCTCCAGGAACTGAGTTTGACACACTTAGCCTATCCCAGTTTTGCCTCCCTATCACTGTTAAAATGTAAAAGTAATTTTTACTCTGAGTACATTTTAAATGAGCTACTTTTTACTTTTACTTGAGTAGATTTTTAGACTGGTACTTTTACTTGTACTTAAGTAAAATGTAATTAATGTAATGGTACTTTTACTTGAGTAGAATATTTTCGTACTCTTTCCACCTCTGCATGTTTCCCCGAAGACAAGTTAAGTACAATTTACCTTGATTTTCAAATTCAAAAAGTTTTCACCCCCTGGCTCTTAATGCATCGTCTTTCCTTCTGAAGCATCAGTGATTTCTTTTTAACCTTATATACATATATAAGTAATGCACTTACGGAATTGGGTGTACAGATACAAGGCGTTCATATTTTAAATGAATTAAATATTTCACAGTATTACTGTGAAGAAATTACATCAGAATTACCACATAAGAGACTTCTTTTTCACAGGTGTCCTTGTAATTAAATGTGATCTTACAAGCTAATATGTCTAACTCTTATAGAATGTTGCTGTGTGACATGTACAATACAGAGAACACAGCATATTTTCCTGATTTAGGACAATGTAATAATTTTTCCTAGCTGTAATAATTTGTGCTATTTCAGACCAAAATGAACAGCTTGTATTTAATGTTTTGAGTCTGTAAGTTTAGTTTTTTAATGTGGTTGAATAAGGACATGTTTTTATTTTTTGCTTATGCAGGGAACCCAGGAAGGTGGTGCTGCATCGAGGCTCTACAGGGCTTGGCTTCAACATAGTGGGTGGAGAGGACGGAGAGGGCATATTTATTTCCTTCATCCTGGCTGGAGGCCCTGCAGACTTGTGTGGAGAATTGAAGAAAGGAGACCGCTTGGTGTCTGTGAGTATTACATTGGGCACAGAAACCTTGCCCTGTCACACTGAAGATGATCATCTAATCAGGAGATTTTCTTACAGTATTCAGCAGACACATAGAGCTCAGTGCTAAGCAGTGTACAGACCACTATCATACTGCTTATCCTATTGATATAAAAATGGCTGTACCTTTCTTAGGTGAATGGAATAGACCTACGCGGTGCCACTCATGAACAGGCCGCGGCAGCCCTGAAGAACGCCGGACAAACTGTCACCATCGTTGCCCAGTACAGACCAGAGGGTGAGTCTTACTTAATGAAAAACAGCGCCATGTCAATCAATTTGACCACTTGTTAAAAACAAACCACAAAGTAATCAATGATCAGCAGGAGTCTCTTAGCTGTGTTATTGCGAGAAGTTAAAAGCTAATAAGCCAATACACCAGTTTTATAGCCTTCTAATGCCATTAGGTCAAATCAATCAGGTCTCATAAAAATTCTAATTTGAATATTGAGTCATGCAGGTCTGACTTTTCAACCTGTCCTACAGACCATTATTATACTCTTAACAATGATGGTACATTTGTGATGCTTTGTCTTTCACTCCGCTTGATAAACACTCACAATAGGCTCACATTTTTAAAGTATTGATTCTGAAATGTTGAATTTATTTTTAGAGTGAATGGTTGTTCTGCATCACTCACATTTGTATAGCATTTATGCCATGTGAACATTTTGGAAAAGATTGAAAAAGAAGACCTCCATTATAGTGCATACATTGGTGTCCAATTGCTACTTATCATGACAGTGCTATTTGTATGGATATTTTTATAACTTTGATCATGTGCTTTATTGATAACATTGATTTTATGCACAAATATTCAGCAACACTCTTTTTACATGAGTCTTTTATTCTCTCATACACACAATGCCTTATGAGGGGGATATTTTGGCCTTGTGTTTCAGAGTACAGCCGTTTTGAAGCCAAGATCCATAACCTAAGAGAGCAGATGATGAACAGCAGCATCAGCTCAGGTTCAGGGTCCCTGAGGACCAATCAGAAGAGATCACTATACGTCAGGTATTGGACAAATATCTACAATATTCTACAAGGAACTGAAAAACTGCTTATAAAGTCACTATGAACACTATTAATTGACTATTCGTACATATTTTTTTTCTTGTAATATTATTAACTTCCCCTCCCCCTCGCAATGATGTCCCTTTTCTGATGATATGTGTATGGGCGCAAGAGCTGGGCAATAAAACCTCCTCTCCAGCAACTTGTCACTCACATGAGATCACAGCAATTGGCTGACAACAACAATCCAACTGTCCAGTCGATTACTGATGAATGAAATCAAGTCCTACATTCTTACTTGATTTTACTTATTCAAGAAACTCTTTCACATGGATATAGGTCACTGTATGAAAGAAAAGACGATCACAATTTCCATTTCATGCCAACTTTAAATGCTGTTGTTGTTTTTTTTTTTTTTTTTTACCAAATTGCATATTTGGAATAAGATATATCTTATATTTGCAGTTTACACACATCTATCGAAATGTATTCGCAATTTTTGACGCTTCTAGTCAGACTTTACCATATGCTCTCAGATAAAGGAGCAAGTATATTTTTCCTTTGGTCTTACTTGGACTGTTTTCTGCAGGGCACTGTTTGATTATGATAAAACTAAGGATTCTGGACTTCCCAGCCAAGGCCTAAACTTCAAATTTGGGGACATACTGCACGTGGTGAATGCTTCGGATGATGAGTGGTGGCAGGCACGGCAGGTCACTCCTCAAGGAGAGGTGGAGGAAATTGGCGTTATCCCCAGCAAGAGAAGGTAAGAGATTGAAGCTTATAAAATTATAAAAACTGTTTGCAAGTACATTTAGGCTGGTACGTTTACTTGGATGCAGGTCATGCTGACTTTTGTGTTTGTATTAAATAGTATAAATAGGTCCCACAGCACCACTCCAGAATTCTTTGACCAGACCTGAGTTTGTCATCGTGTATGCTTAGCTGATAGGTTACTCTCAGGAGTGTCAAGTGCATGTCTTAATAATGTTCAGATGAAGGAGAATTAAATGCAGTGCTACTGATTAATAGTGAATAACAGATAATTTAATATGTGGTCCTTATGTTTTCTCTCAAGAGTGGAGAAGAAGGAGAGAGCAAGGTTAAAGACCGTTAAGTTCAACTCCAAGTCGCGAGAAAAAGGGGTGAGTGTATCTTTTTATACATGCATACCTACAGAAATTTGAACAATGCTCTCTTCCAAAACAAAGTGAGTTGCTTTGCTGTCTACTAGCTACATGTCTTTTAAGACCGCATCCTGACTGAATTGGAGCCTCGCAAGTAACTGATTTGCAACACTTTGCATTGACAGCCCCTGTGTTGTGCACACACAAATACTTACAAGTAAATTTGGATTTTAAAGGTTACTCCACCCCAAAATGAAAATGTTGTCATTAATGACTTTATCCCCATGTCATTCCAAACCCATAAAAGCTTTGTTCGTCCTCAGAACACAATTTAAGATATTTTGGATGAAAACCGGGAGGCTTGTGACTGACCCATTGACTGGCAAGCAATTAACACTGTCAAGGCCCAGAAAAGTATGAAAGACATCGTCAAAATAGTCCATCTGCCATCAGTGGTTCAACCGTAACGTTATGAAGCTACGAGAATACTTTTTGTATGCAAAAAAAATAATGACTTTATTCAACAATTCGTCTCCGATGAGTCAGCGTAGCGTCATTTTGGAGAATATCCGCTGGACGCAAACTGCGTACGCTTTTCTGTGTCACCTCACGGATACATCTTCTACGTTTATTTACAATTTCATGTTCGTTCAAATCAAAGTGTAAATAAACGTAGAAGACATATGGACTATTCTGACGATGTCTTTCATACTTTTCATACTTTTGGCAGTCAGTGGGACAGTCACAAGCCTCCCATTTTCATCCAAAATATCTTAAATTGTGTTACGAAGACGAACCAAGCTTTTACGGGTTTGGAACAACATGAGGGTAAGTGATTAATGACTACATTTTAATTTTGGGGTGGAGTAACCCTTTAAGTTGTGTTAGGGTTTTCTAGCACAACATTTCTTCAACTTGTCTGCCAGTCTTCAATGTCACATGATCCTTCAGAAATAATGCTGATTTGGTGCTCAAGAAATCATTTTTTACTTTTAAATGTAGAAAACAGATGTGCTGCTTTATATTTAATAAATATTTAATATCATGACACTTATTAGGAGTTTTTGATGAACAGAGCATTTTGTGAAATAGAAATATTATAATATAGTAACATTATAAATGATAATTGAATGCATCATCACTAAATAATGATGGTTTCTTTAAAAACAAAAAAAAAAAATCTTACTGACCCGGTCAGATTGAGGCATCCTAGAAAGCAGCATTTTAATATGCTTGCTTGCTTCCTTATGGAACAACCTTTTCATCAGGAGTATGATGTTTTAGATGCTTTAGAAGTAGGCAACTCACTAGGGATTGGAACAAAGCTCCTATAGTATGTTGCTTATACTGTGCTTCTAGAATGACATTGAAATGCATTTCAAGTTGCTTTACAAGTTAGTATTTTCTAATGTTCATACCTCTGTGAAAGTTTGACCATTTGATTTTAACTCACAATTAATAATGCTCAGTGCATTCAGTGGAATGTAATATTCTGATACTAATCAGTCTGCCATATGAATGGTCCAGTCTAAATTAACAGCATGCGTAGCTGCAGGCACAAAAATGCATATAACAGTACTGTAATACATCTATAACTAATTTATGAGGATTAGAAGTCAAAACACCAGATTATCTAACAGCCTGACAAAACATGCATGATAGGAAAACAAAGGACAAATACGCTTGCCATTGATGTCGGACTGCTCGTACTTCTGTATGCCACACCTCTCCTGTCCTTCATCCTCACACTTTCCTCTTTTTACTTACCTTGCAATGCTCTCCAATAATCCATAGTGCTGCAGTGTAAACCAGCCAGGCTTATAACTGATCACTGCATAAGAATGAAAATTCACCTGTAGTCGTGGTGCTGCATCACTGCCGAAGAAAAAAAGCCATACAGTTATGCTTAAATAATTTTATATACAGGCTGTTTCTACAGCAAAGTATTTCATACTATATTCACCTGCCCTTGAACGAAAGAAAAGGAAATCAGGCCAACTTTTTGTTTTGTTGCTTGTTGCTGCTGATAAGGAAAGCAGCCACAGCCAAAGCAGTTATAGGCATCCACATGCTTCTGGCACACTCACAATGCTTCTTACCCTCCGCATGCAAATCTGTCCGTCTGCTTCTCTTGTGTTTGAGATTTCCTGCTGCTAGCTGTTTTTTGAGTCTATGACTCAAATCCATTTATTTGTCCACTTCAGTTCTTCATGCATTTCATATACAATTCTGACTTTGTGACATCCTCCATTAATTGAGTTAACACCTATAAATTGTATAAATGGCATTTGATTAAGCCATCAGAGGTCCACAAAGTCAAGAGAACAATCATCTTTTATTTTTTACATATGGACAGCCCTGTTTTCCTCCCCTTCTTTTCCGTTGCCCTCCCTTTCCTTATCTTCCTCAACAGTCCCTCAATGACAAGCGTAAAAAGAATCCGTTTTCCCGCAAGTTCCCTTTCTACAAGAACAAGGAGGCGAGTGAGCAGGAAACAAGCGATGTGGACCGTAAGTACAGAAATCAGCACTCCAGCTCAATGCTGGGCAAGAATAGGGCAGCAGGTCATAAGGACAGGGTGGGCACTGCTCCACTGGACACAGCAGACATCAGAGCCTACTATAGATAATAGCAACACCAGTGGAAATAGAAAGCTTGGTGCCTGCTGTGTTCAGTGAATGGACCAGGCCTTAGAGTGTCTCAGTAACCCTTGTACTCTTGTGGTTGTTGTCTCTCTTGTTGCTCCCTTCCTGACCGATCCACAGGACAACCCAGATGACATGCTATCCAAAGGCCAGAGTAAGTTCCCCATGTAGATGCCCACTCGGTCACCTCTGGACCAGACCTCCAGTCTATCTCTCTTCTCACATATTTCATTCCTCACTCTCATAATTCATACAGTACCAGACAACGTGTCTTCAGTTTCTGCTGTTGATGGTGGAGGTGAAACTTTGTTTTTTTCTCACTGTGCTCTATGGAATCTCCTCTCACTTAGAAAAACTGTTAAGTTGATAATTATTTGCCATTATACTCCAGATCAAACTATAATCTAATTACAGTTTACTGTGTTTACTGTTATCTCCTCAAATGCCACAAAAGGCCATTGGGTTGACGAGGAGTTTTTTTTCTGGTTGACATTTTATATTGACAGTGGTCCAGTTGTTTTGTTAACTCCTTAAAACCACACTGATATGGGCAAAAACATTAAATACGCCGTCAGAATTAATTACAAATACTTTGTAAATAAATTAGGTTTGGGAAAGAAAATGAAATACGAGCATGGCCGAAAACAAACTGTGATTTGCTGTTTCTGGTTGTAGGTTGTATTCTTAATGTGTGATTGAGGGGACAGTCTTAATCTAGAGACCATTTTATTGGACAGAACTTTTAAAGCATGTGTGTGTGCAAGATGAATCATCTTTTACTGAAAGATAAAGACTTAAGTTTGGGTTAGTTCACCCAAAAATGTAAATTCTATCACCATTTACATACCCTCTTTCATCTTTTCTTTTCTTTTAAATCGAAGTCTTCTGAAGAGACAGTCACTTTATATCAGAGGTCTCCCACTGTAAGCTGCAGACTTCAGTTCCAACCCTGCTCCAACACAACTGCCTGTAATTTTCAAGCTACCGTTATGGTTTATGATTAGGGTTGGAGCTGAACTCTGCAGGATGATAGCTTTCCAAAAGCAGGGTTGGAGATCCCTGCTTTATATGATGAAGAGATTTAATTTAGGCTTTTATTTTATTATTTTTTATTCTGTTCATCAAATGAAACAATTCTGTCTCTACAAAATTTAATTGGATTTAAATGTATATGGATTACGTTTATGGTGCATTTATGAACTTATTGAAGCTTAAAAATTGTGGTTGCATTGACTTTGAAAGAATGGACAAAAATATTAATTTGTGTTCCAAAGATGAATGAAATTATGAGTTTGGAACAAGTAAATAAATGACAACAGATTCTATTACATTAACATTTTATTAGAGTACTTTTAGTGTACAACCTGAAGAGATACACGAATCAATGGCTGATAGTAGAAAAAAGGTGACTTATCTCATTAATTCTGACCAGTCTTTAGAAAGCAGAATGAAACCGTAATAATGTGAAATTATGTAGATGTAGCTTATTTTGAATTATTATTATTATTTATTTTACGATGATCGGTGCTAGGTAACTTTGTCAACTATTAAGTTGTCAAGTACACAGTAGCATATGTCCTCAAACTTCCAGATGTGGACTAAAAGCCACACAACTCATCTCAGAAGGTGTGCCCGTGTCCCTTAGTGGTGTGAATATTTCTCCACTATGGTGAGACTCGGGATTGGTGTTTCTTGCTTATTTGATGTCACCTCATGAATCATCATGTGCTCCTATTCTTGGTTTTCATCATCCCCCCTGTTATGATTTCAGAGCATGTCACCTCTAATGCCAGTGATAGTGAGAGTAGTTACCGTAAGTTCTTCCTTCCATTGTGCCCTTCATCCGTCTTTCTCGTCTGTTTTCTTTCACATATTTAACACTTATTCTCTCTCCTATCTTCTCTGCTATGCATTAACGTGAATGGGAGATCCATTTTATAATGCAACATAGTAAATAAATGACCAGTGTTAATTGATATTGTGGATTTATCAAGAGTTTACATTCCTGAATGCCTGCCCCATCAACTGAGCAGCACTGCAGCGAGACAGGCTGGGTAATGTTCCAGAAGCCACACAGATACAATACCAAAATCAATCAGTGAGCCCTCTGCCAGCCCCTGGCTCAGTCTCCATAGCAACAGTGCACCACCCCATCACTTCCCAACCCTTGCCCTCTCTCTGTCAGAGACAGTCAGAGTCGCAGTGGTGCTATATCAAAGCCACTCTAAAGACATATGCTGTCTCACGGGGGCCAGATATTACACACCGCTGTGATCAGCAGAACAGACTGTGCATTAGTGCAGGGCTTTACCAGCTACTGCATGGTACGGTACACTTTGTGTCACTATACTATACGTTGCAACTTCGCAAGGGCACAAGAGACCTGAATCTGTGGTATCAACGCTTTTGTCCATTAACATTTGTAAATTATATGAATGCAGACATAAACAATAAAAAATGTATGGTAAAAATGTTTTTAGCTTCTTCAACATTTTCACTGGTCCTGCTACATCACTGTTCAAAAGTTTGGGGTCCGTAATATTTTTTTCAGTAAGAATGCTTAAGGACACATTAATGAAACAAAACTCATTAAAGTGCCCCTATTATGCAATTTTTTAAGGTTGCTAATATTGTTTTATGAGTGTCCTAAAACAGGTTTACTTGTATCCAAGGTCAAAAAACACTTTAGTTTTCTTAAAAAATAGCTTTAATTTTACCTAATTTCTAAATGATTCCTAAACGACTCGTGCGAAGTAGTACGAACAATCAGTCTCTCCACTCCTTTCACTGCTGTGATTGGTCAGATGGCGCAGTCCTTTGTGATTGGTCTACCACGTACAGTGCGAATGACAGCCATGGGCGGACATTATGCAAATTTGTTACTTTGTGGCGTACAGCCGTAACAAAATAAGATTTGAATTCCTGACGACTCGTTTAGGCGATTGCGAGCCGACTCTTTTTTTTTTTTGATAGACAATAACTTTATTTATCGTGCACTGTCGGCTTCACAACTTTGCAGAAGGTTTATGTTCACATACTGCTACATGACACACTGCATGAAAGATAATATTCGAAAAGGCATAATAGGGGCACTTAAAAAAAATCAAATGACAGTAAAGACATTTATTATGTGACGCTTTTAACTATTTAAAATAAATGCTTTTCTTTTGAACTTTCTATTAATCAAAGAATCCTGAAAAAATTGATCATGGTTGCAACAAAAAAATATTAAGCAGCTCAACAGCTTTTAATTTGTTAATCAGAAATATTACTTGAGCATCAAATCAGCATGTTTGAATGATTTCTGAGGGATCATGTGACACATGTAAAGACAGGAGTAATGGCTGCTGAAAATGCAGCTTTGCTTTCACAGGAATTAATTACATTTTAAAATATTAAAAAACTTTTTAAATTGTAATAATAATTCAAAATATTATTGTTTTTACTGCATTTTCGATCAAATAAATGCAGCCTCAGTGAACATAAGAGACTTACCAACCCCAAACTGTTGAATGGTTGTTAAAATAAAATTAATTGAATACATTTCAATTTTGTAGCTATTTGTTTTTAAATCAATATGCTTTAATAAATACATTTTAATAACTCCTAACTTTGAAGAACAGTGTTCATTAATTTGCAGCACGTATCTGCCTCTAACTCAAAGTGCACACGCGGGCAGTCAGCCTTAGGCAATCAGGCCTACTGAGATCCACAGAAAGAGCTCCACTTTAATCATTATGACCGTCTCATACCAACCATGATGGAGAACTCTATTGCTATTCACTATATTCATATGCGTGGCATACAGGACCTCTAGTGGCCACAAGTGGATCTCGCATTGCTGTTTCTGTAATTTCACACATTTAATACTAATGCATGAGCAGAAAGCATTGCATCGATTTCGGGATCTTAATATGCTTGACTGGATGTGATTAAAATAAAATGATGAATTGTACAAAAATATATTTTCTAAGCTTAACTGTATGTGTGTTCTTATATCAGGTGGTCAAGAAGAATATGTGCTGTCCTATGAGCCAGTCTGTCAGCAGGAAGGTAAAATGCTAATGATTGTCCGTATCAGCAACATTAACCCATAAGATTCGATCTAATAAGTCACATCAATGATTCTTTTTAGGAGAATGTAATTGATTTCATGAATGGTCTTTCAACAGTGAACTACTCACGACCAGTGATTATCTTGGGTCCGATGAAAGACAGAGTAAATGATGACCTGATTTCGGAGTTCCCTGACAAATTTGGTTCCTGTGTTCCTCGTAAGTATCTGTACACTGTATGAACTGTTAAGATTACATGATGAAGGAGGGGCACATTGTTAGTTGCTACAGTGAAAATTACAGTGTGGTTGTAAGCATGTCAAATAAAAAGGCATTTAAGGCTGCATTGACATGGTTGAATATCTATTTTTTATTTTGAGATTTGAATAGATGAATTATTCCAGTAAATGATATAAATTCACTATTATTTGCAGGGGTCTGTTTGATAGGGCTGCACAATTAATCTGACTATATGGTTTAGTGAGGTTATTAAACTGTGAATAACTGTTACATAATTAAAAGTAATTTGGTCCTGTGCCCTCCAAAATATAATAGACTCAGACTATTATTGGTGTGATTTAAATTAAATGTGCATTTAGAATACAGAAACACCACATGTTCTCTTTATTTAAAAAAATGTCACAGTTCCAAATATTTTTAAATGTTATGTTCAAACTAACAGGTTTGTAAGCATGTTTGTTGAACAGCCGATAGTAGATAAGAGAAGAAATCCCATGTACTGCTAGCTATTGCTTACAAAAAAGTCAGTGGTTCTTAATCAGGCAGCCAAAATACCACTTAAAAAGATTTAAAATAAGGCCAAAAAAAAGCATTAAAATAAGCCAAATCCAGATATACATTTTTCTAGTTATGACAAGCTCTGAAAAATCTAATCGGGTAGAGATTGTGAGTAAAAAATATTTTCAAAAATCCTTCTCCTAATCCTTATTCAGTACATCTTGAAAAACTGGAAAAGTCATAGTGCAGAATAAACGGATGCAACAGCTATCAGGATGTAATGCTTTATGCATTTAAATACACATAGACATATTGTATTTGGAGCTGCAAATCGTCAAACACCTGTAAACTACATTTGGTAATTCTACTACAACCATGGGTTTAGGACAGAAATTAAGCCTGTAGCATATGCTGCTCTCTGTCTCAGATACAACAAGGCCGAAGCGAGATTATGAGGTGGACAGCAGAGACTACCACTTTGTTGTGTCCAGAGAGCAGATGGAGCGAGATATACAGGAGCACAAGTTCATCGAGGCAGGCCAGTACAATAGTCACCTGTATGGAACCAGTGTGCAGTCTGTCAGAGAGGTGGCAGAAAAGGTGAGATCCAGATTTATTTCTCACCATAAAAAGTGTATTGTATTAACAACACTAAAGGGGGTCGCACACCAGATGCGAAGCGAAGCGCCGCGTCCAGAACAAGTCGAGGTATCGCACACCAGACGCGCACATTCTATACTAATAAATGACTTGAAGTGTGTTGTAACGGTTGTGTCCTGGTGAATTCAGTAGGCAGCAACCGACGACAGTGAATGTAATCACGACAGGCAATTGTTACATAGGCCTATACTGTAATATTTTGCGTATGTAAAAATGTCTCAAGAGATATATAAAAAAATTAAAGGATTACGTTTATTATACATTTAATTATATATGTTTACATTTTATTCAAGCTGTAAAACTAAGTTATACTGTATTTTGCAGCAGTGGTATCTTGGTATAATGTATTAACAACGGTTTGAGACAAATATGATCTTATTTAATATAAAACAATGCAAATGGCGCTCTGTGGCACGGCAGGAATTTGAACAGCGTCCTGAGTCGTTGCTGGACGCTGCGGACAGACGCCGAATGTCGCATCCGGTGTGCGACCCCCTTAAGTGTCAGTTTTTCCCCTGCCATTATATTAAAGGTCAAGTTAATTTTATTTTCTCTATAGCGCCAGATCACAACAGAAGTCATTTAAAGTTACCTTTCCTATACAACAGATCTATACCTTGTTCTTTTATTAAATAAACTAAAAAGTAGGGGTGGCACGGTACACAGATGTCACAGTTCGGTACGTACCTCGGTTTGGGGGTCACGGTTCGATACGATTAAGGTACAAAAGGGAAATAAAATAAATCTACTATGCTCGGTTTCTTTTCATTTATTTTGAACAGACCGTATTGCAAATTACAATTTTTTCCACCTAGATGTGAAAATACTAATACTATTATTACATTGTTATATTATGTATAAAATCTGTTTTGTTTTCATTGTGAGTGTACACAAATAAAAGCAGACCTTTATCCAGTGATTATTAGTAAGACAATAAGTGTTTAAAGTGATTCTGCTGGTATAAGGAAACAGTTGAAGTGATCGCACGCTGGAGCACACACACACACACACTTTTTTTATTAATTGTATATATTGAACATTTAACATTCAAAATTATTACAAAATGTTAGAAACATGATCACGTTTCCTAACACACACACAAAACACATCAGTTCCAGCATTGCTAAAGTTGGTGGGCTACTTTATCAAAATAAAATACGAACATCAGCGCACCCGCCTCTGTGTCACCGTTGGAACGCGACTGAATTAACGTAACTTACAAAGCCTATAATTTAGATAATAAATAATAGTTTAGCATTCAGATAAGTTACATCGCAAACATGGAAATATTATGGAATATTTGGATTTGTGCCGATGATAGAAGTAGGATACGCGAGCACAAAGCTCTTGTCAGTCCGTGTGAGAGACGCGTTCAGAATCAGCACATGGTCACTGTCTAGTGGGCTTTGTTTTCAAGCGCGCAACTCACGGAATTCGCTGTTCTTCTGATGGTGGTTATCAAACAGCGTTGCATTACTGTAGGCGCCCTCTTCTGGATTGGGGGCGAATTGCCTGTATTCGCCGTAAAGCCTCATGCACCGAACCGTGAGGTCTGTACCGTGACGGTTCGGTACGAAAAACATGTACCGTGCCACCCCTACTAAATAGCTATTTATTTTTATTATTTACACAACGGCATGTCATTTGTGTCTCTACACGTTACATGGTCGCGCTCTCTGTCTCCCGCACAGTGGAGTT